>JARQOC010000003.1:244693018-245257829 GCA_033576535.1 Allobates femoralis
ACTAAAATCCTAATCTCCTGTGATCTGACCAGTCACCAGACTGGTGTACGTCATACCTTGATACAGGTTAGGGACTAAAATCCTAATCTCCTGTGATCTGACCAGTCACCAGACTGGTGTACGTCATACCTTGATACAGGTTAGGGAACTAAAATCCTAATCTCCTGTGATCTGACCAGTCACCAGACTGGTGTACGTCATACCTTGATACAGGTTAGGGAACTAAAATCCTAATCTCCTGTGATCTGACCAGTCACCAGACTGGTGTACGTCATACCTTGATACAGGTTAGGGACTAAAATCCTAATCTCCTGTGACCTCTCCAGTCACCAGACAGTTGGCGCAGTATACAGGCAAAATGCGCAAGGGCGTTGGCAAGGCGTTGGCAAGGAACAAGGAAGTGGACGTGATGGTGGTGCAGGCAGAGGCCGAGGTCGTGTGCAAGCACTAATTTCGCAACAACAAAGGGCCACATCTCCTCGCTCGCACGTCCTGTCCCAAATTCTTGGAGCCCGCAGCAGTACACCGCTGTTGAAGCAAGAGCAGTGTCAACAGGTTGTTACTTGGATAGCGGATAATGCTTCAAGTCAGATCGGCACCTCCACAAACACCCTGTCTTCCACACGGTCAAGTGTCAGTAGCCGTGATACTGCACCGCACATTTCCCAACCTGATCTCCTTCCTACCACCAGGCCGAGTGCACGTCCATGGACATTACTGATCCCACATTAGGACACTCGGAAGAGCTGTTCACGTATCCATTCGCAGAATCTGGACTGTCGCCACCTCCTCTTGAAGTGGGTGATGAGGACATGGTATGTACAGATGCCCAAATATTTGAGCAGCCACGTTCTCACGAATGGAACGTTGCCAAAGTGTCTCAACAAGGGGTGGACGATGATGAGACACAATTGCCAGGAAGTCAGGAGGAGGATCAGGGTGCGGAAGAGGAAGACGATGTGGTGGATGATCCAGTAGCTGACCCAACATGGAAGGAGGATATGCAGAGCGAGGCCAGCAGTGCACAGGGGAGGGAGGCGTAGCATCCCAACAGGCAGTACGAAGCAGGGTCGTGTCCGCAGGCAGAAGGCAAGCAACCGTTCCCCGGAACAACAACACGACTCAAGGTGCCTGTGCAAATGTTCGGTCTTCCCGAGTCTGAGAGTTTTTTAAGTTGGCTCCAGAAGACTCAAAAAAGGCCATTTGCCACACCTGCCATGCCAGTATCAGCAGGGGTACGAAAACTAGCAGCCTGACCACCACCAGCATGATCAGGCACATGTCAGCCAAGCACCCGACTTTGTGGGAAGTACAACAGAGTCGAGGAGCGGTGCTTGCTGATGTCACTGCTACGTCTTCGCCTGTTGTGCGTGCGAGCCAATCCCCTGTCCATGCTGGCCGCGAACAAGCCTCCGGCCCTGCACCTGAAGTTGCCCACGCACAAATTACACCACCATCAAGCACGTCCTTGTCCCAGCGCAGCGTTCAATTATCCATTCAGCAAACATTTGAACGCAGGCGCAAATACGCTGCCAACGCCCTACATGCCACAGTCCTGAATGATCACATTTCGCGACTCATAGCGCTAGAAATGTTGCCTTTCCGGCTGGTGGAGACTGAAGCATTCCGCGACCTGATGGCGGCTGCTGTCCCACGTTACTCGGTCCCCAGCCGCCACTATTTCTCCAGATGTGCCGTCCCCGCATTGCATAACCACGTGTCCAACAGCATCACACGTGCCCTGAACAATGCTGTTTCAGCCAAAGTGCACCTAACCACAGACACGTGGACAAGTGCTTGTGGGCAAGGCCGCTACATCTCCTTGACGGCATACTGGATTAATATTGTGGAGGCTGGAACCCAGTCTGAGCGAGGGACAGAACACGTCCTTCCCACACCAAGGATAGCAGGCCCTACCTCTGTCAGGGTTTCACCGACACTCTACAGCTCCGGAATGTCATGCTCCTCAGCCTCCTCCTCCTGCGCATCCTCATCCACTGTACCCTCCACACCAGTCCCAAGCTGGAAGCACTGCAGCACTGCCTCTGCAAAGCGGCAACAGGCTGTGCTGAAGCTAGTCTGCATAGGTGACAAACCCCACAATGCAGAAGAGGTGTGGACAGCTCTGAAACAGCAGGCAGATCACTGGCTCACATCTCTAAACCTAAAGCCAGGAAAGGTCGTGTGTGACAATGGCCGGAACCTGGGGGCAGCTTTGAGGCGAGGCCAGCTGACGCATGTTCCATGCGTGGCCCATGTGCTCAACCTGGTGGTTCAGAGGTTTGTGAAGTAATACCCAGAGGTGTCTGAACTGCTGGTAAAAGTTCGCCGTCTGTCTGCACATTTTCGCAAGTCACCTGCTGCTTCAGCCGGCCTTGCCGGCTTTCAGCGCCGTTTGCGTCTTCCGGCCCACAGACTGGTGTGTGATGTCCCCACGCGTTGGAATTCAACTCTGCACATGTTGGTCAGGATATGTGAGCAGAAGAGGGCAGTTGTGGACTACCTGCATCACCTAAGCCGTCGGGAAATGGGTCAAACTCCACACATAACACCTGAGGAGTGGAGATGGATGTCGGACCTATGTACCGTCCTCCAAAACTTTGAGGACTCCACCAAGATGGTGAGCGGCGATGACGCCATTATTAGCGTCACCATGCCACTACTCTGCCTTCTAAAACGGTCTCTGCTAAAAATCAAAGAGGATGCATTGCAGGCCGAGCGCGATGACTTGGAGCAAGAAACAGTAGTGGGTGTGGGTGAAAACACACAGCCCAGCCTCATCTCATCACAACGTGCAGTGGAGGACTATGACGAGGAGGAGGAGGATGAAGACATGGAGCAACTCTCTGGCCAAATTGAGGATATGACATGCACACCAGTCATACCCTCGATTCAGCGTGGCTGGCCAGAGGACAGGGGAGATGAGGAGGAGGAGGAGGAGGACAGCATGTTCAGTCATCATGTTGGTCTGGATACTGAAGTGATGGCTGTTAAGAGTCTGGCGCACATGGCTGACTTTATGGTAAGCTGCCTGTCTTGTGACCCTCGCGTTCAGAACATCTTGGCCGACAATCAGTACTGGTTGGCAACACTGTTAGACCCACGCTACAAGGAGAACTTTATGTCTCTCATTCCTGAGGCGGAGAGGTCAGCCAAAATGCAGCAGTTCCACAGGGCCATAGTCACGGAAGTAGTGAAATCATTCCCCTCACAAAACGCTAGCGGCATAGGTCAGGATTCGGTGGACAACCAAGACGTACGGCCGAGAGGGGCACAAGTCCAATCCGCCAGAGGTAGGGGAACTGTCTTTACGATGTGGGACAGTTTTCTCAGCCCCTCACGTACCACAGCCCCTGAGGTGAGGGGTAGTGCCACCAGAAATGCTAAGTTTGGGCAGATGCTGAAGGAGTACCTTGCAGATCGAACAACTGTACTGCGAGATTCCTCTGTGCCTTTCAATTATTGGGTCTCCAAGCTGGACACATGGCATGAATTGGCTCTCTACGCCTTGGAAGTCCTGGCCTGCCCTGCCGCTAGCGTTTTATCAGAGCGTGTTTTCAGTGCTGCAGGTGGAATCATCACTGATAAACGCACCCGCCTGTCAACTGAAAATGCTGACAGGCTGACTCTGATCAAGATGAACAAGGGTTGGATTGGGCCAGACTTCACCACACCACCAGCAAATGACAACTGAATTAAAATTTTGTTATGTGAATTTGCCATGTACCTCCACTCACCCATGGGTATACACTTCAGGACTTTGGCTAATCGCTGGACTGCTCCTTCTTCTCCTCATGTGCCACCATGATGACCGTTACAATAGTTAGGCTGTTGTTTGAGGTATACCCGCAGTGGTAAATTTTTTTCGCCCATTCTTTTAGAATGGGCATTACAACGACAGGAGACCCGCTCCTTTTCAATGGGAAAATTTTTTTGAGGCCCTCCTGCACATCTCTATCCAGGGACAATGTGGAGCCTCCCAATTTTTGGCTGCCCTGACCAAAGGGCTATACTACAATACACCCACTTGAGGGTTACAGGCCCTACTACATGTCTGTATGCATGGGTCATTGTTGAACCTCCCAATTTTTGGCTGCCCTGACCAAAGGGATATACTACAATACACCCACTTGAGGGTTACAGGCCCTACTACATGTCTGTATGCATGGGTCATTGTTGAACCTCCCAATTTTTGACTGCCCTGACCAAAGGGCTATACTACAATACACCCACTTGAGGGTTACAGGCCCTACTACATGTCTGTATGCATGGGTCATTGTTGAACCTCCCAATTTTTGGCTGCCCTGACCAAAGGGATATACTACAATACACCCACTTGAGGGTTACAGGCCCTACTACATGTCTGTATGCATGGGTCATTGTTGAACCTCCCAATTTTTGACTGCCCTGACCAAAGGGCTATACTACAATACACCCACTTGAGGGTTACAGCCCTACTACATGTCTGTATGCATGGGTCATTGTTGAACCTCCCAATTTTTGGCTGCCCTGACCAAAGGGATATACTACAATACACCCACTTGAGGGTTACAGGCCCTACTACATGTCTGTATGCATGGGTCATTGTTGAACCTCCCAATTTTTGACTGCCCTGACCAAAGGGCTATACTACAATACACCCACTTGAGGGTTACAAGCCCTACTACATGTCTGTATGCATGGGTCATTGTTGAACCTCCCAATTTTTGACTGCCCTGACCAAAGGGCTATACTACAATACACCCACTTGAGGTTACAGGCCTACTACATTCTGTATGCATGGGTCATTGTTGAACCTCCCAATTTTTGGCTGCCCTGGCCAAAGGCCTATACTACAATACACCCACTTGAGGGTTACAGGCCCTACTACATGTCTGTATGCATGGGTCATTGTTGAACCTCCCAATTTTTGGCGTGCCTGGCCAAAGGGCTATACTACAATACACCCAGTTCTTGTTTACAGGCCATCCTGCATGTCTGTATCCAGGGGCATTGGTGAACCTCCCAATTTTGGACTGAACTGGCAAAGGAAGATACTACAATAGACCCAGTTCCTCAAAATGGGCACATTATTTCAAGACAGGGCTTCATGTTCGTCTCTTCTCAGGGTCATCGGAGTGCCGCACAATATTTTCACGTAAAATCTTTCATGTAATCACAAAAAGTAACATACACCAGCTGTATCTCACTATTGGGTATGTGCCCTTAACATTTCCACCCTAAATATTCATTTTGGTGTCATTTTGGAAGGTTTTCTGGAGACTCAGTAAAATTGGCGTGAAACTCGGACAAGATTGTTCACAGCTGTGACTTTTGAGTGAGAAATGCTTCCAGGGGTCTTCCCCATGGTGTTGCCATGTCATTTCAGCACTCTTCTGAGACTTTTGTGACATTTTTAGGGTTTTTCCATGCTGCCAGCAGTCATTTCATAAAAATACTCGGGTCTCCCATAGGATAACATTGGGCTCGGTACTCGGGCCGAGTACACGAGTATCTCGGGATGCTCGGCCCGAGCTTCGAGCACCCGAGCATTTTAGTACTCGCTCATCACTAATTGTGAAGTTTTATCAATCACTTTCGGGTCACATTGGTTGTTGACACCTTGGCCTGTTTGGTGGAACAGGAGTTCACCGAATTTTAGTTTATCTGCTTGTAAAGTTTTTGCCATCCTGGTAGCCCTACCACTATGGGGTGTTGAATTTTCAAACAAGAGATGCCTTATAGAATCTTCTGATAAAGGTTTGGTAATGGCCTTGAATACGTTATCATCAAGAAACAGATTAACTAATTTTCTTTACGGCAAGTGGTATTTGAGTGTTTATCTTTTAATGTATGGATTAAAGGCCAGTTTGATTCGGATATCGATATTTCCTTTTCTTCTTCTGTTTATCAGAAGCCATCGGCAGAAATTGGTTACCCTTCCGGAATGGACTTGGAATGTACTCCACTCCCTGGTCACCTCTGGACTATTTTGCAAGTGTAGCTGGAGAACATATTAGAGCGTCAATTGCCTCCTCTATATGGTCAGCGTATTCAGCTGCATGGGAAGCTTGGTGCAATTTTTGCATTTATGCACAAGCTGATTTTATAGCTCCTACAATACAACAAGTAATGGTTTTCATTAATACGCTTATGTCTAAAGGTTCTGGTTTTTCCATATTCACAAAACCATTTCCGGGGTCTCATTCTTTTTGAAACTGAGCAGTAAGGCGTCTTTATTTCCCTCGTTCGCAGTTAAACAGTTCTTTAAGGGATTTAAGAAATCACATATGCACACAGATAAACGGAAGGCCATTTCAGTTTCGTTGTTGCTAAGATTATGGTCAATTCTACAATGGTGTGTTTCGATAGTTTCGAAGTCTGTCTATTCCGGGCATGTTTTTGTTTAACGTTTTTTGGCGCGTTTCGCATTAGTGAAGTAGTGAGTCGCAATAAGAAGGAAATGTCGGGGTTATTTTTTACTGATATCTGTTTGCATAAAGATTCTTTAGTAATCCGGTTAAGGCAATCAAAGACGGATAAAATGGGTAAGGGGACATCTATCCGCTTGAATGCATTTCCCGGTTCTGATATTTGTCCTGTGTCTAACATGCAGCTTTGGCTGAAATTTAGGCCTTTAGAATTTCAACCTGTGTTTATCCATGCGGATGGATCCCCTTTAACCATTTTCCAATTCAATTCCGTTTTAAAAAAATGCCTGATTCAGCTCGGTTTATCTGATTTACCAATTTCATCCCATTCTTTTAGGATAGGTGCGGCAACGACAGCAGCGTCATTGGGTCTATCCGATTCAGATATTCGAAGGGTGGGAAGTTGGAGTTCTCATAGAGTATATCTTTATATTAGACCAAATGCCATAGTTTGAATTTATTATTATTTCCTTTTATTTCAGGAAATTTGTCGGTATGGATCATAGGACATTCCTTTATTTATTGGGCGAGGAAGAGGGCCCAACATCGCCCCTACTCCATGAATTTATCTCTCGACAGAGAAAAAGTTTCTTTATTTTGGTTTGGACGCAGAGGAATGCGTTGGAATGACCTTTTTCCACTCTTACCAAAATTTCTGCTTTTGGCTCCTCGTCCGCATTTGATAATTGTGCACTTAGCTGGCAATCGACATTGGTAGCACTAATACTCTGTCATTACTTTGGCAGATGAAGCATAATATTCTTGCAATTAAAAATATGGTACCGAATACGGAGGTGGTGTTTTCAGAGGTCGTTCCCAGGTTTATTTGGGCTAAAAAAGAATCTCGTTTTGTAGATAACATCAGAAAAAGAGTCAATAGAGTAATGTCAAAATTTATGGTAAAAATCGGTAGCTTTTCTTACCGTCATTTAGATCTTGAGGGTTTTGTCTCTGGCATGTACCGCTCCGACAGCATACATCTGAGTGACATTGGATTAGATGTCTTTATTTTGGGCTTGCAGAGCATGGTTGAGTCTTGGCTGTTAGGTTTGGGGGGGGGGCCTCATCATTCTGATCGGCCCGATTGGGGAAATACACGCCAAAGACAGTAGGGCGTTTTGGATTTATTTTGAATGTTTTGGTGAATACAATCACGGATGGATGTTTTCCCATCCAAGTTTTTATTTATGAATTTATAATGTTTATGGAGTAGAATTTGTGTCATTAACCCTGAGTAAAGCCTGACGGCCTTTATCAACCATGCAAGCTTGTCTAATGTATTTATTTATAGAAGTTATTGGGATTAATGGGGGGCTATTTTCCCATGATCACAATCTGGAAAAGTGACTACAAGCTGACTGCCATGTGTTTGCCCTCATGGTGGCACCACCAGATGCTCACTGTCTGGTCTTGTGTTTTGTGTAAAAATCCATCCTCTGCTAATCCAAGGGTGGTTTAACTCCCAAATATGTGGTCACTGGTGTTGTGGTCATGTCCAAAAACAGACTGGCCCCTAACCATAGGGTCACTCTAGACCCAAACCTTTTATGCTAGCCTTTACGCCCTAATGACATTGATACACACACAGTACGTTTTTGCCCTATGTTGTGTTCCTTTTTTAAAATCAGTGTCTTGTCATTTTTGATATTACAGATGAGGAGGACTTCCCATCTGGGAGGGCAAATGGTCCCCTACACCACCAGGGACCCCCCCAGGAAGTCCTTCACCACGAGGGACCCCACCCTCACCTTCCCCGGAGGGCCCAGGAAGTCCCTCACCAACAGGGACCCCACCCTCGGGAGCAGCCAGCCCAGGACTCGAGGGAAAAGAAAGCCCAGTCCTCTTGCTCCATACCCTAAGCACAGGTTCAATTCCCTCCCCCCCAAGTATCTCCAGCTCCCGGGCCAGCCCTGCTGTGTTGTGGTCCCCACACAGTGACATTGAACCTGCTGGAGTTGTGATTGGTGGTAAGTGTTGGCAATGTACTACGAGCTTTGTAATATACATATTGGTGTGTGTCCCTGACATCAGTATGTGACTCATGATGTTTTTTTTCCTCAGGGAAGGAGCTCGGTTTGTGGCTCCGAAACACATAGAATTGACAAAACAAGTTTTGGAAATAATAAATGTGAGTGCAAACCAAAATACCGTCTGATCCCTTGTCTCAGCACACACAGGGACACCTTTAGGAGGTGAAATTTGAAAACACAACACATGGCTAAATAATTTGTGTAGGTGTGCAGTGTGACATTATAAAGATCTGACCATACAGTACCATTTCTACACGGATGAAGCCCTATTTTACATCAATGTCTCCAATATCACACCCACATTAACAAACACACAGACCCAAACATACTCGCCAATGTCGGCCACAGAAGACTCGCAATCTCTCAGTACTCACACATGTCACCTAGGGATAGGCTCCTGTCTGCTACAATGACACAACTATGTTATTGTGGACATGAGGCCTCTCCTTCTGCCACACAAACATCACCATTACACCCACAACACACTACACACACAACCATACTGCTGAACATGACACATATGAGGACATAGGTATGGCAAATAAAAGTCTGGTTTATTAACCCAAAATATCAAAACCAACACACTTGGGTTTTTGTTTAAAACAAAAAAAAAATCCAGTAAGCAATGTAGTGCATTGCCTAGTAGCGTCTTGCTTCTTCGTCCTCTGCTGGATCAGACAATGGCTCCTCCCCCTCATCCCCGTACTCCCACACATTGGGGGCCCTTCTGTGGTGGAGACTTCGTTGGAAACGTGGAGGATCCTAATTTTGGCGAGCTCTAGCCATGTGTTGTTGGGGCCAAGGGAGCACTGGGGAGTTTTCTTGGGGATGGCGATGTAACCAACCCATCTCAGTGTCCCATCCACGCCCGCTTCCAGGACCCGATTGATGATGGCCCTCTCAGCGATGGCACGTTGTTCTGGCTCCATGCGGCACACCCACTGGAGCCTGATTGAAGTGGCGGGAGTCCTCTCTCTGTCCAATAACATCCGTTTTGCCCAGGTACCCAGTTCAGCGTTGGGTGGGGCAGGTGTTCAAACACCATTGTATGCCTGAGCTGGGCCATGGGCACGGCCCCCCACCACTGGGATCAGGCACTTGCTCCCCCAAAGATGATGATGGTGGAGCCTCGCCAGCGGGTGGGTCCTCGGCACTGGAGCCAGACTCACGAGGGGCCTGTAAACAAAACATTGAAATTAAAAAGTTAACAAGACTAGCAATGTACTGACATTAATTACCACAACCAACCACCCAGCACCAGATGGCGCATATCTGAGCATGCCAAACACCAAAATCAACAGTAGCAGGGTTGGAAACAGAGATTAAGAAAGAAGTAGACCGGTGCTCTGTACTCACCTGAGGCTCCAAATTGATGTGCCAAGTGCCCCAACATAACACAGCACAATCAGTACCAACAGCCACGAGCTAACACACAGCAGAACACACAGAAGAATGGTGAAAGTCCAACACGATTCTGCCTTCTACATGTTCACCAACCCACACATCAGTGCAACCACCAAGGTGTGGACATAGGTAGCAAAACAATAATTACGCACCTCCTGTGACGGGGCAGACTCTTGGCTTGTGGCCGAAGATGGTTGGCCAAGGCAGCTGCTGCACCGTGTTGGGCAAGAAGCCTCCTGGCCCAGGGTGTAGGTGAGGAGGTCATAATACCACAGACGTGGGTTAGGGACCTCCTCAGCTCCAGCCCCGGACCTAGCCATCTACACCTTCTTATGCTCTTTTGTGAACACGGTGCGCAGCCCTTGATTTTTTCCACAACCATCGGCACCGTCCAGGTCTTACTTTGGTCAAGCCGGTTTGCCAGCTCGACAAGGTGCCCGTAGGCCACAGCCCTCGCCGCCCTGTTCTTGTAGTCGGGAGACGCAACCCGCCACAGGCATTCATGGTCCTGGTACATGGCTAGGAGTTCATGCACAAAATCAGGACTCTCAGCCATCTGCCAAAAAACAACATAGTGTGTTACCAAAACACATACATGTACATATCAGGTCACACCCAACTCTGTGTGGGCAATCCATGTCCAGCACTAGCAATGACAGGTGGTCTGGTAGTTAGCTTGTGTATGCAGAAGCATTAATGGCTTTATATGTGTACACAAATGTGACATGCTGCGCATGACATGGGGCATATATGGTTAGGGCCTGGGCAAGCAAAGTTACAAAGCTGTATCATGTTGAAATGGCACACATGGCGTACCACACAAAATTTAGACACAGGAATGACCTCAGCACATATTTATGGAACGATGTAGCGCTGTATGACACATCATGTCATTGGTGGCAGGGATCATTATGTGTGACAGAACACGGAGGGGTTTAATGATGCGTAGGTGTCGTAAACCACACATCTACATGACACTACATGAAGCTGTACATAACCCGCCCATACATCTGGCAAAATAGTGGGTCAGAAGCCGTAAATAAGATACCATACATCAGAAGCACAATAGCATATCCACTGACTTACCGTCTGTCCAACAGAGTTCTGGTGATGAGACGCTACTAGAACAATGCATATTGAAGTAGGAGCATGGGTGGCGGGCCAGCTGCCCACTTTTTCAACACAACATGACCAATCACAAAGCAGCACAGGCGCCTAATCAGTAGTCGCATGTGGCAATGCCCAGGTGGCTACGTGAATTAGATGATGCAGATGCTCTGTGATTGGGTGCTTACCACATAAAAACCGCTAATGACCGAGCTACGGCACGCTTTTTGGCCAGAGTCATTAAGTAAGTACTGATGTTCACACATGAATTGTGATACGGCTGTGTATAGCGTTTGATACATCTTTGCATTACGGATCGTTCTTGTGTACTGTAGCAGACGCCCAAGTCCTGGTGTATGTAGTTTGTAATGATGATGTGTTTGATTGATCTATTGTGTGCCGCAAAATAGATGGATGGCTTTCCTTGCCACAAAACACCCTCCTCATTGACATACCATTTTGCCTTCGCCATACAGGATCATGTACCAAGGAGGCATCTGTGGTTAGTTTAGTGGAACATAAGAAATGTGATCACATAGTACTGGCCTTTACCAGACAGAATGGAAGTATTCTGGTGATACTGAGATGTGGAGTGGCCCATGTGGCTTGGGAATGTCTGCCTGTGAAGATCTGGCCTTATCAACACAACAGGGATGTCTGTTGGACATGATGAATATGCGATTGTCAGCTGCATGGGATGATAATTTGTCAGTAGCACATGGCTCTGGTATGTTTAGCATGTTCTTGTATTTAATCGGTAACAAGCATCTGTCTGTGTGGTTGAGCTTTGTATTTTCCTAGGCCTTGTGGTAGTACATATACATTATGTGCAGCTATATGGGGGTATGGTAATGATGTTACAATTTGGACGATGGAAATATTGTTGTGGAGGAGGCCCATGGGTGTAGTGATAATTTGGCACCCCTGCGACCAGGGTGGCCAAAGGTAAGGTCTGCAGCCAGGCAGATAGTAGACAGGTTTTACAGGAACCACCTTCAAACACACACCCACCGACACAAGACCCAACCCGGAGCCCGGGACTCTAGGCGGGCAAGGGGTGGTAGGGCCAGTCACAAGTGGGTGGGACGTAGGTCAGGTGACGAACTAGATACAAAAGGGGGAAACTAGGAGGAGTTAGCCAGTAGGCCGGAGTAGGCTGAGTAGCAAAGACCAAGTAGGCCAGAGTGAGCCGACCAGCAAAGACAAGAGTAGGCCAGAGTGAGCCGACCAGAAAAGACCAAGAACAGATAGAGTGACACTTCCTGGAAGGCTTGAGGCTCCCTGCGAGACACTGTTCCCTGGAGAGAAAGCCCGCTCCATAGTCTGCAGCTCAAAGGAAGGGAAAGACTGAGACCGGACCAGTGCAGCTGGGTCCGAGGAAGACGGCAGCGCTGACAGACGACTGGCAGGACAGACTCCCCTGACGCACCTGGGTAGTTACACGGGTAGGAGAGAGCCCGGTGATCCCTTGCAAGACAGGGACACCCAAGGCTAGGCTGGGACCAGAGAGTCGGCTCTGGGTGACCGTAGCTACATGCCGGTACACGGACACACTGACGGGGAAGCACAGATTCCAGGTCTGGTCACCAAACACACGGGCTGGAGAAACAGCAGCATAAGGACCCAGGCTTGCTACCCATACCCCGGGAGAAGCCACAAACACGGGACCGAGCTGCCCTCATACAGCCCACGGGAAGAACAGAGGAGAGGAAAGCCAGAATGGTTTCAGAGAGTGAAGGGTCTCAGAGAGGAAACCTGGCTGCAGAGGGTTCAGAGAGTGTACAGAGTAAACTGTAAGAAAGAACTGCGTTGTGAACTGTTTGTACTGAGAAAGTACTGCAAGTAAAACCCGGTGAACCCTGCTTCAGTCTCCCGTGTGTGATTCCCTGAATACAGAACTGTATATACATATTTCACCCTGTCAGGAGCAGCCCCGACCTGTGGTGGGCTCATCCATCTTGCTGCAGCTTCATCCATCCATCCTCCTGGCAGAAGTACGCAGCAGCGGTGGTCCCCTCACTGACCACAACCCATGGGTGGCGTCACGACAAATCCTTGTAAATAATCCGTTTTTCTTGTGGGCTCGGGACACGGTCCATACTAAGGACTGCCGTGATACCTCCCGTGATACCCCGGTCCGGTACCGAGTACCCCGTCCCAGTGGGCCCCACAACTTGGCATCACGAACAGGATGGACCCGGTCCAACAGAACCAGACTTAGTGTGCCTAAAACTCGTGAGTTGGACTATTCTGCAAAAATCTGGGCATAATGGCAGCCATGGACGCCTGAGGTCATGTGCAGAGGAGGTGTACCCAGACCCCCCATGGTGGGCCGGCCCGATCCAAAGCGGAGCCAGGGGAGCCAACCATCAATCCCAAGGAAGAGCCTCCGCCCCAACCAGCAACAGCCAATGAGAATGTTGCGGGAGCTGAGGAAGAAGACACCCAAAGAAGGCAGGGCGAAGAATCAGATGGTGTGCAGTTGCCATTGTTGCACACGGAAAAAGAGGAAGCCAGGCTGAGCGGCAGTATCAGAAGAACTGTGTTGATCCCGACGGGCCAACAGAAGTTGGAAGTGGAGGAATGCAGAGAGGGAGAGATACCCAGTGACTGAGAAGCCATGACAGAGGGCGGCAGGAAGGTTCCGAAAGTCCGAGACACCCGGCGAGGTGTATTGAGGTTGCTCCCTCTTCAGACAACACGGGTTTGTGCAGAATTGAGAACCCGGATCCAAATTGACTATTACCAGTGCCAGTGACTCACCGAGGGCCGGGTTCTCAGGTCTCATGCGCGGGTTGTCAGTCACGGTTCCGGTGCCTGAGGCTGTGGGCCCGGTGGTCAGTAAAAGGGTGAAAATAAAATAGTAAAAGAGATAAAGTTATTAGTTCGTGACGCCACATGTAGGGTTCGGGTGATGGCATTGGCGCTGCTTGGACCTCCGGGGTGATGGGCGGCAGTGAGTTTAGCTCCTGTAAAACCTTCAACAATTTCGGGTTCTGTGGTGCAGGGTTGAATCGTCTGAACCACCTGGAGCCGGTACTCCGGGTCGTGGACTGGGCTTGGGTCTTTTATCACCCGCTCTATCTTGGCCCCTTTCTCCTTCTGGGTCACCAGTGCTTGGTGCCCTCCTTGTTAGCTGTCTTTTCTGTCATGACTCGACTTCCCTTGTTCTTGTCTCTCCACTGTTCTAACTCCTCACTGCTTTCCCCACTGCTATATACCCTAGTTCTCCTCCCGCCAGGATCGGTTACCCAGGAAACGGGTGCCTAATTGGTCCTCTGCCTCTAGGTGCTGCATGTGGTGGATGGAGCCTCAGTATTATCCTATTCATCACTGGGATGGAGAATACGACATCTTAGTCAGGGGTGCAGTACCCTCCTGTGACGCACTCTTAGCGGGGTGCCACACTCCCCCTTGGGAAATTACACTTGTCCCCAAGTGTCCTGCTACCCAACCCAGTACAGAGTAAAACTTTTTATATGAGCAAACATAAATAATAAACATTTTTATTAACGACATTGCGCTTTAATTCTTCCCGTCCAGGAGGTGCATTATCTTTTAACATTACCGCTACCAGTTCAACGGAACCGGGTTAACTCTTGCGGACCCAGTGGTTATTGTCACTGTCTTTAGTAATGTCCGGGTTACCACTTGTCTGCGCTACACATCATCTCACACACAGGAAAGAAATTCTAATGTCCTCACGAGAGTCTATGAGCAGTTCTGTATGGTAAACCGGGTAATGCAACAAACACTATGCATATAATTATTAACTTTAAATCTACAATTCGCACTTGCGGACCCAAAGGGCATACAACCTCCGGGGCCCTGCATGCCGTTCGTAAGAGACGGTTTCGTTCCGGTACAAGTCACGGTCAGGGTGCCCCTTAGGCAAGTGGGACTCAACATCTCGGCGGGAGATGAACCCTTCCTCATATAGTCCCTCTTCTCGGGCAAAACCCCACTCGTTCTCTAAATTAAAGGTGGTGACAATACCTTTTCTTCTGTGCTCTGGATCCATGGGTGGTTAACGGCGGGCCTCTGCTCGTATCTGTAGATCCTCTTGCTCTCGGGCCCACCATTCGGCTCGCCGTCGCTGTCTCTCCGCATCATCAATGCGGTGAACAGTTTGTACGTAATTGCGACGTTTGGAAGTACTGTTCTGAGTCTGGGTTTGGCGGTAACTTGGACTGAGTGCGGACATTTCCGCTGCTGGCGGACGCTGTCGCGACGCCCCACCACTCTACTCGAGCTGCTGATGGTAGCTGCTCGGCGGGGCTCTCCAACACGCCTACCTCCTTGGAGCGTGTCTCCTCTGGTTCCTCCTCCTCATGCGGGAACCGGTAATCCTCTCTTTCCTCTGGCTCAATAGCCTCAATCACGACATCTGGCTCCTCGATAGGCTGCTGCTCCTCCTCCCGGCTTGGGTCGATTGACTGGTTAGGCACCGCAGTCGCGGGATCTTCCTCCGTTACGCTCTCCTCGTCACTCTCCTTGTCCTGCGGGGCTTCAGGGCTGCCCGACTCCTGGTCATCCATCTGCGGGGCTTCAGGGCTGCCGCTCGCATCCTTGCGGCTCAGCTGCCCTCTTCTTCTTCTTCACCGCACCCGTAGACGGTATCGGGTCTTTTCCGGTAACCGGGTGGGCCTCAAGCTGTACGGACCTCATTTCCGGTTCTGGAGCGGGGCGGTTCACCAGTCTCTCCTGGGCTGCACGGTGCAATTTATTTGCGAGGCTGGCGCTCCAGCACCTGATGGTCCATTCGTACTCTCAATCAGCTGCGTCCGTAGGTCTTGCAGCGCGGTCTCCCAAAAGGTGGGGTCTCCGTCAATGGTGTGGACGAAGCCCGGTTCAGGACCGCTGAGGGCGGCTCGGGCCTCTTCCTCCACCTCCTGCATAAGGTCCTTCAGCCTTATAGCTGCCATGCTTTTGCTTGTAGAACCCGCACCCGTCGCAGCTGGTAGAGGTTCCCGTGGCAAAGCTTTCTGCAAAGACCGGGCCAAACCTCTTCTCTTTGGTTTATAGTCCATGGGCAGGCTAAGATCTCTGGCCTGCCCCCTTGGCTGTTTCCTAGCAATCGGGGCGGGCAAGTGTTTTGGCGCCTCTGCCATGGCCCTCCCACGAGGGGCTGAGGCACGCCCCTGGGCCAGCACATTGTCTCTCACATGGCGGGACTCGCCATCTTAGCCCAGTGAAAATGGTGCGCAAAGTTCTTTGGCCGGTAAGGTTCTGTAAGGCACACGGTACCCGTTGGATACAGGTCAGTTCGGATCCTGTTTGTGAACGCCAAGTTGACTCACCGAGGGCCGGGTGCTCAGGTCTCAGGCGTGGGTTGTCAGTCACGGTTTTGAGGCCTGAATCTGTGGGCCCGGTGGTCAGTAAAAGGGTGAAAATAAAATAGTAAAAGAGATAAAGTTATTAGTTCATGACGCCACCTGTAGGGTTCCGGTAATGGCACCGGCGCTGCTTGGACCTCTGGGGTGATGGGCGGCAGCAGGGTGGAACCGCTCCCTACAGGACGAGTGGGGTCCCCGGAGTCGGGAGCTGCAGTAGAATAATAGGGCTGCTCGGTTGTTTCTGTAAGGCAAAGCAATTAAACGGTAGTCCCAGAATAAGGCTTAGACACGTTGCTCCTCTGAACGGGTATTTACTTATTTACTTAGTTGTTCAATGGCAGACAGGTGAAACAGTTCTCAATGCCAAGTAACAGACCGGGTGGTCCCTGTAATGGATAGTGGCCCTCAGAGGCTCCACAGGTGTCCTTCTCTATCTTCTCTATCCTGACTGTCCCTCTCTTCGCTGCTTTAGCATACCTTGCCAGGGTACTGAGGACCCTCAATTGTGGTTCCCGTTGTCTTGGCCCTGACTCTCGGCCCCTGGCCCTCAATGGTGGGTACCCCCTGGTATAGCTGCGGTGATGGTTAGGTTGTGAGTTTAGCTTCTGTAAAGCCTTCAACCACTCTGGTTTCTGTGGTGCAGGGTTGAATCGCCTGAACCACCTCGGAGCTGGTACTCCGGGTTGTAGACTGGGCTCGGATCTTCTATCACCCGCTCTATCTTGGCCCCTTTCTCCTTCTGGGTCACCAGTGCTCAGTGCCCTCCCTGTTAGCTGTCTTTTCTGTCACGACTCGACTTCCCTTGTTCTTGTCTCTCCACTGTTCTAACTCATCACTGCTTTCCCCACTGCTATATACCCTAGTTTTCCTCCCATCCGAACCGGTTACCCAGGAAACTGGTGTCTAATTTGTCCTCTGCCTCTAGGTGCTGCATGTGGTGGATGGAGCCTCAGGATTATCCTATTCATCACTGGGACGGAGAATATGACACCTTAGTCAGGGGTGCAGTACCCTCCTGTGAAGCACTTTTAGCAGGGCGCCACACAAGCAGTCCCTGACTGTACAGCCCGGCTGGGCTAGTACCTCTAATGTTACCCGGAATAGGGAGCAGCAACCGTTGGTGGAGCTGGTGGATGTGACCATCCTGAGACTGTGCCCCGGACAACTGGCAATGTGATCGACCCACTCGGAGCCCTGGAAGAGGGATACTTGTCGTTACCAGAGCCCCTGATACCAGCCCCTGCGTCTACTGAGGTGAGAGGAGAGCAGCTCCGCTGTTGGTGGGAAAGAGATGAGAAAGAAGAGAACATGATGGGCTTCCATGGGGATCCTGCTAGTGGAATAGGCCCCGTAGAGATAGTGACTAGAGATGAGTACCTGCGGAGATGTGCCCGGAGATGGGATAAGGAAGAAGCAGAGAAGCTAGCCCAGAAGCAGGAGATGATTGCCCGTACCCAGCATTCTAAAGCGATGGCCCGGCGGGATGCAGATATCCAAAGATCCCCGTGTCACCAAGCAAAAATTGTTAAGATTAAACCAGACTTGGGTTATGCATTCGCCAGAGAACCCAGAGCAAATAGAGACATTTTCATTAATCGGAGGAATGTACAGTAAAGGAGCACCTTCCTGAAAAACAGGAAACAGGAAAGTTATAGTTGTAGATAAATAAATAAAAAAGAGGAGGGGGAACAAGAGGCGCAATAGTGCCCTATCACTAGTGACACTGAATATCAAGGTGATGTATAGGGGTTCCACTCACCTATGTCAGTTGTGAGACCCACAACTGGTTTGAAGGCATTTAATAATGCTGATGGCTGCTGCTGGACTTCCACCGGCCACTCACTCGTGGAGACACATTAAGATGTTGTTGGGAAAACGGTGTTAAACAGTCCGCGCTGCCAGATCAAGACGAAACTCCAAAGAACACACGTGTTGGTGATGTTCAAACAGTTTTCCTTTATTCTCTCCGACACGTTTCAGTGACCTCCTGGCACCTTCCTCAGGGATACTGAGTATCCCTGAGGAAGGTGCCAGAAGGGCACCGAAACGCATCCGAGAGAATAAAGGAAAACTGTTTGAACTTCACCAACACGTGTGTTCTTTGGAGTTTCGTCTTGATCTGGCAGCGCGGACTGTTTAACACCGTTTTCCCAACAACATCTTGATAGTTGGAGAATGGGTGTCATACCTCATTGTGCAAGGAGATAGAGGTCCGTACGGCAGAGGCTGGGGTTCCACATAAGCCCTCAGTCCGTTTTTGGCTTCAGTTTTCTCATTTTTTTTTCTAAGTCCAAAAACTGACAGAAAAACGGATTGGATGTAATAAACACCCTGTCCGTTTTTCTATGGAGCTCCAAACATTGCCCTGTCCGTTTTTGAGTCAAAAACGTTGCATGCAATGTTTTTGGCATCAGTTAAAAAACGCATGCGTTTTCATGCGTTTTTTTTAACATGGGGCCCTATGGGAAACGCATGCGCGAAAGCATGCAAAAGCGCACTTGCGTTTGCGCATGCGTTCGCGCATGCGTTTTTTTAATGAAAATTCCAAAAACGTTCAGGAGTGCAGGAGGCTCAAAAAGCACCCAGAAAAAAACGGATTGGTGATGAAAATCACTTCCAAAAACGGATTTCTATGTGTGACCACAGCCATACGCATACAGAGACTGTCCCTGAATCCACAAGTGGATGCATTGCCTTCAACAGTTACAGAACACCCGGATTCTACCACGGAACCTGCAGATAACGTGAAACCGCAGCAGAAAGAATTGCCAGAGGTGATCGTGTCGGACGACACCGCAAAAACCATGGTGGATACAGCAACGCAGACTGTATGCAGCTATTTGCTGTCTAGTGTTTTAGAACAGTTGGAGCTGTTTCCCACAAGGCGAAAACCAGAAGTTCTACCATGAATGAAGGAGTGAGGAACCCAGACTTCTCCTACAAGCAACTGTAACGGTACCTTTACACGCCGCTACCGCATGGTGGAAACAACCGGGTGCTTCACGTGCACGAGCACGCACCAACGGTTACAAACGGTACCCGCACCGCCTTTACACGCCGCTACAAGGTGCTCTACAGAAGGTAGAAACTATCTCTGGCTGCACCGCCGGGTGTCTAAAGTTACCTTCTGCAGAGCACCTTACCCCATTTACACGCCACTACAACAAGGTAATATGGGCGGACCTGGTGCAGCAGGGACAACACATAGGCGTGCCAGAATTGTGGATTACGAGACGTTCGTACGCTGATAGGACAAAGCAATAGCATCATGATTGGCCAGCCAGCGCAGGAAGGCTGGCTAACACATGACGCTCGAGCAATTGTGTAGTGTGACTGGTCAGCTCCTTAAATATGCTGCCCTATGCAGCGACTACCAATCGCAACGCAGGAGCTTCCACCAATGATCGCTGAAGAGGTGCGGTTTCCCAGAGGCTGAGTCACATGCGCCTGCTGCATCAGCTGGAGGATAGTAGTCCGCATGATTTCAGGAACTATCTACGTATGTCCGAGGACTCTTTCACATTCCTCTTGGAACACTTAAAGCCATTGATAGCCTGACAGGACACTTTGATGCGTCGAGCTGTGCCACCTGAGGGTCGTTTGGCTGTAACTTTGAGGACAGACCTGCAATACTCTGCAGCAGTCTCACGGCCACTGCGGAGTCACCTGATACCCGAGACGTGTGAGGCCATCGTGAGTTGTCTGCTGCCATCCTACATGCAGTTACCAACAACCCCCGCTGGATGGATGGATGTTGCCAGAGGTTTTGTCGATCGATGGCAATTTCCAAACTGCGGAGGTGCATTGGATGGTAAGCACGTGAGGATCACGCAACCCCCAACACATGGTCCTTATATTTTAATTATAAAGGATATTTTAGCGTGATCCTCATGGCCCTGGTGGATGCTCACTATGAGTTCCATATGCGTTCCGCATGCGTTTCCCATAGGGCCACATGTTAAAAAAACGCATGTTTTTTTTTTACAGCACCCAAAAACGCTGCATGCAGTGTTTTTTGGAATGGGGGAAAAAAACGCAAGTGTAGCTAAAAAACACATGTACACTTAAATGTACCATGCATTAACGCATCTGCGTTTTTGAAAAACTGCTAAAAAACGCAGAGTGCCAAAAGCGCAGGAATGTGTGAACAAGGCCACATATGTGCATAGTGTGGTTTGTATCTTACCGCGATCACCTACAGATGCACACATAGCCATTCTTAGTGTAATCCACTGTACTGCACAAGACCGCTCCTGTGTGACACTTTGGCGCCTCGAAAGTGTGTTGCAGGAGCTACAATTGACGACACGAGCGTTTATTTGTGACAAACTCCGATAAACAATTGCGTCATGTATTAGCCAGTCTTCCAGAGTGGGCTGACCAATCGTAACGCTGTTGTATTGTCCAATGAGCGTGTATGGGGCGCGGTGTAAACCACTGTGGCACGCCTATGTCCTCGTTGCGCTGAACATGTACGCCCACAGTGCCTTTGAGATTGCGGCGTGTGAAGCGGCGATGGAATTAGGCAGGATTGCTTCCGCTGTAGGTGAGGCGACTTCCGGAGCGACACATTGCCTTAGCTTCAGGGCGAGATTGCGGCATGTGACGCCGCCATTGGTGATCTGAGGCGGGCACGAAAAACGTGAGCACGCATGTCATATCGCCACACATCGCCAGACGAGATTGCGGCGTGTGTTGGTACCTTAAGACTGACATCCTCAATAATCTGAATATCTCACTTCTGTGTCAAGAATTCTCATGAGCTGCGTCAATTCTCTGAAATGCACTACCCAGGAAAATTTGATTAATTCCTAATATCCACAGTTTTAAGAGTGCCTTAAAAATGCATTTCTTTAGACTGGCCTATTGCCTCACCTCACTTATCTAAGGGCCCTTTCACATCAGCGTTTTTTGAAACTTGCACTTGCGGCGCGGTTGCGGTAAACGCCATGCAAAGTATAGGCGTACTTGCGGCAGGTGCGGCAAGTGCGGTTTTGCACTTGCGGCAGGTGCGGCCGCGAAAAAAAACGTGGTCAGCCTCGGTTTTTTTCGCGGCTGCACCTGCGGCTGCACCTGCGGCAAGTACAAAACCGCACTTGCCGCACCTGCCGCAAGTACGCGCCGCAAGTGCAGCCGGTATGCGGTAATCGCGGCAGATGCGGTTTTTTCACCGCATCTGCCGCGATTTGAAAAAAACGCTGATGTGAAAGGGCCCTAAGGCTAGGGTCACATTTATGTTTTGAACCTAGCCTGCCGGATTGCGCTTTTAACATAGTACTTTTCCCAGCACCGCATAGCGTTACCGCTATGCGGTGCTGGATAACGTTGCCTCTATTTACCCGATATTTACCTTCCCAACCAGTCACACAGGCAGCTGCTGGAGTGCGCTTTACAGCGCCGCACAGGAAACGCTGAAGACAACGTTTCCTGTGCGTTGTTGTAAAGCACACTCCCAGCAGCTTCCTGTGTGACTGGTTGGGAAGGTAAATATCGGGTAAATAGAGGCAACGTTATCCAGCACCGCATAGCGGTAAGGCTCTGCGGTGTTGGGAAATGTACTAAGATAAAAGCGCAATCCGGTAGGCTAGGGTCAAAACGTAAATGTGACCCTAGCCTAACTCCCATTTTCCCCTTACAAAATATACTTAAAAAATCTGGTCCCATTAATCAGCTGTTTATACATTGTACTGTTTATGGATGGTGACATAGTGACATAGAGTATTATATAAATACTCCATTTGTTATATTAATGGCTGAATGAGACAATAGAAGCACTTTTTACTATTTACCTTTTGTACCTCCCCTATTTCCTCATAACTTGTAAGCTTGCAAGCAGAGCCCTGAATCCTCTTGGCATCAGTTGAAGGCTATGTGCACATCTGACGTTTGTGCATCTCTGCAGACCGTCCAAAAACCTGGGTTTTTTTAGCAGAAACTGAGTTTTCTGTGCTCAGCAGTGTCCCTCGTTTTTTGCTCGTTTTCCGCCCGGTTTTACAGCGTTTTTCTCGGCGGTTTTCTCGGCGGTTTTGAAAACTGAGTTTTTTGTGCACTTGATCAGCTGAAACCGCTGGAAAAACGGTGGAAAGAAGTCACTTGCTCTATTTTTGGAAAACCGGTGGAAAAACTCAGTTTTGACTGAGAAAACTCAGTTTTGACTGAAAACGACCAGCAGAAAACCGTTCTAGTGAAGACAGAGTTTTCTAAAATCCATTGACTAGCATGTTAATCCAACCGCTGGTTAGGATTAACATAAATTAACATAAAACGGCGCGGAAAACGCCGACGGAAACCGGGACAAAGCAGCCCAGAAAACGTCTAATGTGCACATACCCGAATTGTGCTACTCTGTAATGTCTGATATTTTCTGTTCATGTCCCCACTGAATTGTAAAGTGCTGTGGAATATATTGGTCTTATAGAAATAAAAAATTATTATTATCTTTTGGTTTACAAGGTGGGAAAACACCGTGATAACGTCATCTAGCTATCCATTCCTTGTAAACAAATGCTGATGGACTCATTGATTTTAAATGCGAGTATTTTAAGTCAGTTTGATTTCTACTTTACATTCCTCGCCAAATATTGCCGATAATTGACATTACGAGATGTAATATAAGCCTCAGAATTCCTAAATGTTTGGAGATGCAAAGTTGGCACATGAACTGTCACTGCAAGCTACATGGACTGACTCACTGTGGCATAACAACTACACACTAGTCTGAGATCTCCATCAATGCCAAGCATCCCTTGGAGGGGTGTAAAACCTATTAGAATTGGACGGAATATAGAGTGATGGAATAACAACATCTTGTGTTGGAGAAATCTGGGGTTTTGGCAGCTTTTCATTGTTTGTACTATGTCCCTTAGTTTCAGAGAAATAACTTTATAACCAAGATAAAAATAATGAAAAATGATAACTGAATAGGAATGAAAAAATACTAAGGAAGTCATAAAAGAGACAATACATGAGGGATAATCATGGATGGTGTTCCTATACTGTCTGGCAGCAGGGTGGGCAAAATATTTTCTTGGCCCACATACACATAAGATGAACGTCAGCCAAACCCACTTGTCATGTCCCATCACTTAGGGTTATTTAATGTCTTATTGCTGTGTATTACATTTCTGTGTTGCTAGGCAGAAGCTTTGCCTTTGTTAGTATTTTGTTCCTCTCCTCTCCCTGTAGTTTCTGTGATGTCACTTTTCCCCTCCCTTCTTCCCCATGTAATCATCCTGCAGCCATCATAGATAAGCACGTCTTTCTGCTTTGTGAAGAATTACCCTTTTTACCTGCAACATTGTGTATTAACACAAGTAATTCAGTGAAAAGCATCACCACTTCTCCTGGATTCTTATTACAATGTCTCTGTGACCGAGTTTAAAGCTATCTGAGGACACATGTGAGAAAACAGTCATAGAAATATCAGAATTGATAGATCAGGCATCTAATTCTAGCACTGTAACGCGGATCCAGAGTACCACCAATGTCAGTGGGATCAGACGAAAGTTTACTGTGTATGGTGGCCTTATCCCTCCCCCTACAGTTAACGTCAAAATGGAGAAAGATCTGGCACTTCACATTTCTGATTTACAATCTATTTGTTTGTCAGGAGAAAACCACTGCTAGAGGCATTTCACATGTGTTTTCATAGAAAACTCAGGATCAATCAGCTAAGCCAAACATTCTTGTGTATGGGACACCCAAGACCAATGGCTTCCAGTAAAACAATCATTCAACAGGTATTTATAGTGTGTGAGGGTTGCATTACCTCAAAAATCTAACCATGCAAAAATGAGGTTTACTAATTTCTTTCTTTATTCTAGGCATTGCAACTTATCATTAGTATAGCTACCGGAGAGGCGAGTGAAGGAGGAGCAGAGGGTGCAGTCACCTCAGGCCCAGCATTCTGTGTTATGCTAACATTAACTATATCAGCATGTGCAGCACGACAATACAGTTAATTTCTACAGTAGATCAGGGAGACACAATCTTCCTGCACTGCCGTTCTCTGTTCTGTAGACCACAGGGCTCTCCTTCAGTCTATTGAACAGCAGGATGATGGCGCTGCTGCATGCACAGAACCTCAGAGTCTTAGCACGGTGACATCATCACACAGTGCTGGAACTCTGGTGTCCTGTGCGTGCAATGACAGCGTACTTATCTGCCTGTGCTGGACCCATCATGATCCTAGATGTTGGATTAGGTGAGTATATGATGGTTTTTATTTTTATTAAAATGTGTTATGGAACTGTGGGGGTATTATAAAGTGTAAACGGCCTTTATACAGTATGATATAGTCTGCTGATCTGTGAATCTAATATTAACCTGTGTGATACAGTCTGCTGAGGTGTGTATGTAATCCTAGAGCTGTGTGATACAGTCTGCTGAGCTGTGTATCTAATTCTACCTTGTGTGGTACAGTCTTCTGAACTGTGCCTCATATGTGATGTATCCAGCAACACAAATGATAGTTTCAGCTGCAGCACTGAAGGGGAAATTGTGGAGCCCACTGGGACGGCGTACTTGGTACGGGACCGGGGTATCACGGGGGTATCGGTCTTGGTCCGGACCGTGTCCCGAGCCCACAAGTAAAGGGTTGGGGGTATTTACAGGGATAGTCGTGACGCCACAAACGGGTTGTGGTCAATGGGGACCACCGCTGCTGCTTGCTTCTGCCAGGAGGATGGATGGTGCTGCAGGCGGATGGATGAGCCCGCCGTGGGTCGGGCTACTCCTGACAGGGTGTATAACGGTTTAACATACAAGGAAGCAAACACTGGAGACTCTGGCAGGGTTCATCGGGTTTTACTTGAATTCTTCACAACTTTCTCAGCACAGTTCACAGTTCACACACTGTTTACGCTGTGCTGGTACCCCTCCTGCAGTCAAGCCTCCCTTCCAGTCATATCCTCTCTTTCTGACTCCTTTCAGGCCCTTCTTTCTCTAGTTCCTGTGTGCCATATGACAGGCAGCACGGGTTCTTTCACTGTGTCCCTATCACCGGGTTTAGTGTTTTTGAGCCCTTGAATGCTGCTGTGTCTCATAGCACTGAGTTAGGAAATCAGACACGGAATCTACATCTCCCCGCTGGGATGTCTGTGATCTGGGCTTGAAACTCCACTCACCTCAGAGCCAGCACTCTGGTATTGGCCTAGCCTCCAGTGTCCCTGCTGCACTAGGGAACTACCAGGCTCTGTTCTACCCGTGTGACTTCTGCACCAAAAGGGATTCTCCACTTCCAAGTCTTCCCCTGGCAATGCTGCCGTTTTCCTCTCAGGCCCAGCTGTGCTGGCCTAGTCCTGATCTTTACTGCTCGGCACCCTCTGGCCTACTACTTTTACTTCCTGTTTTTTCCCTTTTTAACCCAGTGCTGTCACCTTGACTACATCCCACCCACTTTCCTCTAAACCCTACCACCCCTTGCCCGCCTAGAGTCCCGGGCTCCGGGTTGGGTGTTGTACTCTGTGGGTGTGTTTTGGGGCGCTTTTGGTATAAGCTGACAACCCTCTGCTTGACTGCAGTTCCCTCTTGTGGCCACCCTGTACTCAGGGGCGCCACAGAATCGCTCTGCAGAACAACACCATTTCACAACTAACGATTGGGCCTTAATGTAAGACATTAAGGCCCAATCGTTAGTTGTGAAATGGTGTTGTTCTGCAGAGCGATTCTTTGGCGCCCCTGAGTACAGGGTGGCCAGGGGCACCACAGAATCGCTCTGCAGAACAACACCATTTCACAACTAACGATTAAGCCTTAATGTAAGACATGTGTGCCTTGTTGCTCTGCTTAAAGTACTCCACTAGCATGACCAGTACTGATGACTCCATCATTAGCGTTAGTATCCCCCTTATATTCTTACTTGAAAAAACACTTCAGGTGATTATGGATGAGGCTGTGGCATAGGAAGAAGAGAAGGATTTACAGGGACTATTCACACAATTATCGGGTTGTAATCCCCACATGGCTCAGAGGGTGGGTTCCTGTACAAACTGTGGCCAAATTAAGAATATATACAGTGAGTTGCTTTACAATATAAACAGTTTTTTCCAATATAACAGTATTTACATACAAATGTCAACAGTCATATGATGAAAAAGGAATGACTATGCTTCCATTGATGTTAAATTGGGGAAATAAAGTGGAGGATGATATTAAGGGGAGAAATGTTTTTGGCATTGCTATGGAAAATAGGCCAAAGTGTATGTTCATACCTGTTTTAGTAGTTAGTGCACCCAGTGAGGAAGTTATAAATCCAAGGGATATGCTTTATGTTGTAGATCAGGGGTCTCAAACTCGGCTGCCTTGGTGGGCCACACATAGAAACCTTTTTTTATCGGGGGGCCACATTGCTTGTAGGATTAAGTGACATTTTTAGTAATACCAGAATTTTTTGCTCAATGTAGTACTGTCCAAATCTTTATCCCCTTCTTGTAGTAATGTCCCCATCTTGGCTCCTTTCTTGTTGTAATGTCACCATCCTGGTCCCCCTCTTGTACTAATATCCCCATCCTGATCCCCTTCTGTAGTAATGTCCACATCATGATCCCCTTTTGCAATGATGACCCCATCCTGATCCCCTTCTGTAGTAATGTCCACATCATGATCCCCTTTTGCAGTGATGTCCCTATCCTGGCCCATTGTGTAGTAATGTCCCTCATGCCGATCCCCTTTTATAGTGATGTCCACATCCTGGCCCCCATAGTGTAGTAATGTCCACAACAAAAGGGGATCAGCATGGGGATGTCCACATCCTGGCCCCCAAAGTGTAGTACTGTCCACTACAAAAGGGGATCAGCATGGGGATGTCCACATCCTGGCCCCCATAGTGTAGTAATGTCCCCCACGCTGATCCCTTTTGTAGTGATGTCCACATCCTGTCCCCCATAGTGTAGTAATGTACACTACAAAAGGGGATCAGCATGGGGATGTCTACATCCTGGCCCCCATAGTGTAGTAATGTGGGGGACATTACTACACTATGGGGGCCAGGATGTGGACTTCCCCATGCTGATCCCCTTTTGAAGTGGTGTCCACATCCTGGCCCCCGTAGTGTAGTAAAGTCCCTCATGCTGGACCCCTTTTGTACTGATGTCCCCAACCTGGTCTACCTTCTTTTTACATACACACACACACACACGCTCTCAGACACACACACACATGCTCTCAGACACTCAGATACACACACGCTCTCTGTCACACACACACGCTCTCTGACACACACACTCACACTCTCTGACACTCACGCTCTCTGACACTCACGCTTTGACACTCAAGCTCTGACACTCATGCTCTGACACTCACACACACTCTGTCACTCACACACACTCTGTCACTCACACACACTCTGACAAACACACACACTCTGACACACACACACATGTCCCTCTGTGCTGGCACACGTCCCCCATGGCTGGCACACGTCCCCCATGGCTGGCACATGTCCCCCATGGCTGGCACACGTCCCCCATGGCTGGCATACTTCCTCCTGTGCTGGCACACGTCCCCTACTGATGGCACTCATCCCCCATGGCTGGCACACTTCCCCCGTGGCTAGCACATGTCCCCTGTGGCTGGCGCACATCCCCCATGGCTGGCACACATCCCCCATGGCTGGCACATGTCCCCTATGGCTGGCACACATCCACTTTTGCTGGTACACGTCCCCTGTGACTGGCACAAGTCCCCTGTGATTTGCACACGTCCCCATGGCTGGCACACGTTACCCATGGCTGGCACACGTCCCCTTTTGCTGGTACACATCCTCTGTGGCTGGCACATGTTCCCCGTTGGCTGGCACACGTCCCCTGTGGTTAGCACACATCCCCCATGGCTGGCACACATCCCCTGTGGCTTGCACATGTCCCCCATGGCTGGCACACATCCCACGTGGCTAACACACGTCCCCTGCGGCTGGCACACATCCCCCTGCCCTGGCTATGGCCCCCATGCTCTTTCCTCACCCTCCTCCAGGTCTCTCTCCTGCCACTGCACTCCTCCACTTCCTGCTTCTCAGTGTCGGTCATGTGATCAGTAGAGAGACATAATCTCTGCGTGCCTGATCACAGCGGCAGCAGGGAGAGCGGGGAGACAGCGGGAGGACATCGCTAGAGGAGGTAAGTAAAGCTTTTTCATTTTACTCTGGGCAGCAGCATGGGGGGCTATATGGAACACAGGGGGGGCATGTCCCATCACTGAGGGGAGCGCAGGCATATATAATATGCGCTGCTCCCTCAGCCCATCACCGCGATGTGATTTCAGCACCATGGTGATGGACAGCGGCAGTGCATATTATATGAGCGGGAGCAGGAGATCTCCCGCTGCCTCCTGCAGCCTCCCCCAGCCCTCGGACAGGCTCCAGAGCCCTATCACCTCCCCTGCAGTATAATCCAGTCTTCAGATTTTCCAGTACGCCACTGGCATGATTCACTGTCCACAGTGTCGGAGCCGCACTGAGAAGCCCTGGGGGCCGCATGCGGCCAGCGGGGCGCGTGTTTGAGACCCCTGTTGTAGATCCTATTGTTAAAGTATCAGTGGCTTTCTCTGACTGAGGCGGGGCTGCGTGAATAGTGATGTCAGAGAGTTCATCTGAGAACACAGGCAAGTGGATATAAGCAAGGTGAGTGGCTATCACTGTGGATTATCATCAGAGGGTATGTATGGGGTTAATATAGGGGACAATGAGGGTTGTCTGTGTGTCTTATTTCAAATTAAGGATTCTGTGTTTTTTACTATTTACTTATACAATTGATAATGTGTGGGTCTCATAGATTCATGAACATTAATCTAGGGCTTAAGTACTCAGTACTCAGCTGTCATTAACCCCTTCTATCACCCCGATGCAACTGCACCAGGACATAGGGAAAAGCCGGGTAAAGCATCAGGAATTTGTTATTCTAATCAATGTGCCAATTTCTGGGGTGCTTGCGGGCTGCTATTCTGTGGCCTGGAGAGCCCAATAACTACGGGCCTCCCCTTGCCCACACTGAGAATACCAGCCCCAGGCTGCCTGGTTTTTACCTTGGCTGACAAACAAAAAAGGGTGAAGCCCATGCATTTTTTTAAATAATTATTTTTTTTTTTAATGGGCTTCCCTGTATTTTTGATTGCCAGCCAAGGTAAAGCCAGGTAGCTAGGGGTAGCAGCCTGTAGCTGGCTGCTTTATCTGCTGTAAGAATCAAAAATACAGCGAAGCCCTATGCAAAAATGTTTTAATTGTTTATTTTTACACCCCTATGTTGACAAGTTCGTTGCCAATGCAACCAATCACAGATGCCAGCACAATGGGTGGCGGCTCAACCACCAATCACAGACACTTGTCATAGAGATGAGCGCCTGTGATTGGCTGTTGGAGCGCAGTGAATAATCAGGACGTTATTGAGTGGCTAGAGTAGTGTGACCGCAGCACCAGAGATTCGGTAAGTATATTGCTCCTGCTTTAATCCCATTGTACTTCTATTTACAGCCCCTAGCCACCATTTTATAACTATAAACTCCGGTTTCAGTCTTTGAGTTCAAGTTCCAGTCAAGTCCGGTTCCAGACCTAGACTTTAAAAAAACTCTATGTGCGGGTTCACCAATCTCTGCCCTCCAATAACATTGACTCCATGATCAACTGTTCAGCTATATGCAAGCATAACCCTTAGGCCAGGGTCACACTTGCATCATGCATCCAATAACTGGATCAGTTTTTGACATGTGGAAATGTGTAAAAACGCATGCGTTAACGCACCCATAGATTCCAATGCAAAAAACGCATTGCGTTTTTGCTAGTTGTGCTAAAAACATGGTCTGCAACGTTTTCTAGTGCTTTTTCAAAAACGTGTGTGTACATACATGTACCATGCGTTAACGCATGCATTAGCACATGCGCTAAAAATGCCTCAAAAATGGCATGGGGAAATACAGGATCCATTAATGCATCCTGTAAACGGATGCAACCTTCCAAGTGTGACCCTAGTCTTATTTACAAATTTACCTACGAATATAATATTAAACTGGGGTGTTTGTCAAATGAAGGATAGATTGCTGAATCTGGTCGTAGTTAATCGGGTGTAGTGTGCAGACTACTGCTCATATAGGTAGTGGGAATTCACATGATCTCCTTTAAACCAGTCCAAGCCTGTGTATAAGAGTGTGGTGGGTTCGAATCTAAAACCCATGACCACATTGAATTAACTGCAGAATGATTGGTGGACATAGTCTTGAATGAAGGAGAAGTAGGGTCAGAATTTTTTACCAGGTGTGGATGTCCTGTAGATTTGCCATAAATGTTTGAATTGGGACTACTCCTTGGAATTGGATACAGAGCACTTGCCGACAGCGTCCTCTCTCCTTCTGTACCTGTATGCCATATGTTGTCTATGCACCTTGTACTTGTCTTACCCTTTCCACATGTAAAGCACCATGGAATTAATGGCGCTGTAATAATAAATAAATAATAATAATAAAGTGTTAATAATATCATTTGTTACTACCAGAATTATTCCTTTTTTGCTGCTATTGTGATACAAGAATAACATGCAAACAGATAGGGGAATGAAAATGGTGTAAAGTACCAAATTAACAATAAGGAAGACAGAAGAACCCAAGAGAGCAGATTTGTATCATGTTATTACATGTTATTACTCTGCAACCTCACCTAGTTAATAGTTATTCATGTTATGACATTGTCAAGCACTTGTAAGGAGAGCAGCAGCACAGCCTACTGGATATAGAACAGTATGCCAGATGAATGAAGTGTCTGCCTGCAAATGCTGTACAGTCACATATAGGAGGAATATCTCTGCTGAGATTTCTACCGTATGAAACGGTGATACATCATGTTTTTCCATTTGTGTCAATAAAGAAATTATATTTAGTACATCTAAAAACATGATACTTTATTATAACATAATTAGAAGGTACAAACATATATGTTCAGCACATATTAAAAACCACAAGTATAGGAAAAAGAATGTTAGGAATCCCAGGTAAGTGTTAACGAAGTAGGTCATTGATTAAAATCAGTGTTACCCCTATCAATAGTAAACCCTTATTTATGGAAAGAAACCTAATAATACAATTAGGAAAAAATAGATTGCCTTTATAGAATGGTAATAATAAAATATCATACTAATGGGTGGTAAGAATATACCAACAGTACATATCATTAAGGTACATATGAAATCAACAACATCTGCTGCTTCAATTGCTGACCAATAACAGTCAATGAAGGTCATTTTGGCTACTCACAGTAGACTGAGAAGCATGTGACGCACCCAGGGCAGGGTACTCAGATCTCAGGTGGGCAGTCTGGAAGTCACGGGTGGCTGCCTGAGACTGTGGCCCTGGTAGTCAATGGTTAAATAAAGAAAATTAAAGAGTTTCTTCGTGACGCCACCTGCAGTACCTGGTGATGCTCACCAGCGCCGCTACAGTCCTCCGGTGGTCGATGGTATTGCGGCAATGATGGTGTAGTCCTCCGCAGGCAGGACTGGACTGCCGGGGCAGCGATTCTGTGGAAGGAATCAGCTTGTGCAAGGAAAGATGCAGCAGAGTCGAGAAGTCACTTCACCGGGTACTTTACTGGAACAAAGTCATTACAGTTCGCAGTGCAGTAAGATGTTACTAGACAAATGGCTACGGGTGCTGCAAGTAGACTTTATGGTTGGTAGACGGATCCCTCAGTGTGTGCCTTTCTTGTTCCAATCTTCCCTGCTTCCTAGTAGTTTGGTGAAATCTGATCTCATGTAGTAGATCTGACCTCCTGCTGACTTTCTCTTTCCCTCACTTACTCCCGTCAGGTGACCCTCTGTTGAACACTGCAGCTCTGCCTGGCTGTGTCTGGTCCCCTCTTTATGGTCGCTTGAGAATCAGGGCCGTATATGTATATATATACCCCCGTACATCGGATTTTCTGTGGCCTTAAAGGTTCCACAGGTGAGGGCTCCGGTACCCGGTAAGCTGCTTCCTCTGAGCTTCTCTCTTTCCCACAGGCTAGCTGTCTACGCCTGGGAAGCTTTTCCTTTCTCCTGGGTCCTGAGCCGAGGAACCCTCCTTCCTCCTTCAGGCTCCCTGCCTGGCTCTAACTCTCCGACTTAGACTCAGACTTCTCTAGTGCCCCTGGGGGTGACTAAATAACCTCTCGGGGTCCCTCTCACTGTGCTAACTAGTGTGGGGTGTGGGTTTAGGGTATCACCTACTGTCCATAGATCTACTTGCAGTGGGGTGACTAACCACTTTTATGGGTGTAGTACCCCTTTTGTGGCACCTACCTAGTGGGGCGCCACACATGCAGCCTGATATTGTGTTGAAAAATGGTTCTTGAGCAGGGGCTGCTGGCCCAGAGAGCAGGGGGGCAGATGCCCCCCAGGCCAGTGGTCAAGTAGCAGTTTTTGGGCCACCTAGCCATCTGTCATGTTGGTCTGGAAGGCCGCTCTGTCCCCGAAGCTCACTGCTAATGGGCCACTGCCATGTGCTTGGCCCTTAGCTGAAATTTGCCAGCCAGTCCCTGTTCTTGAGACACTTTCTCTCCTCTTCATGGCACGCTCACAAGGTTCCTTCATCAATCTCCACCTGCCACGCTGGTGTGGGGAGACACCCAGCGCTGGATGACGACAGGACAGGTGAAAGGAGTCCCTGATGCTAAGGGCAAAAAGGGGGGTGGTGACCCCTAGAAAAACTAGCGCTGACACCTGGCTCTCCTAACATCCCTATACAGTTTCCGCAACTGTCACCGCCAGGATACCTATTCCTTGACTGTCCCTGGCTTCCACTACTCAGGGATCAGAGCGGGTGATTACTATCAGCCAGGCTAGTAACTAAAGAAACACACAAGGGAAACAAAGAGGGAAGAGATACACTTAAGGTACCGTCACACGTGGCGATCTCCCGGGCGATGCCATAGGTGACGCTCGGGCCTAATGTAAATGGGCGACGGCGACAGTCTGAGTGGTTGCCTGGTTTCACATCAGTGCTGTGAAACCAGGCGACCATTCTTGGGCATGTGTGCTGATCGCCCTGTGTAACATCTCATGAGCGATGTCAAAGGCGACAGCACACATCGCCTACACCATTCCGGTAGGCGTTTCAGGGCGTATTTACTACCTCTGCCGGTCTGCGTGGATTGGTGGCAGCTTGAGAGTTACGATTGGTTGTCTTGTTCCTCGGCGCCATATTTGATGATGTGTGCGTCCAAAGGTGTATTACCCAGGAGCGTACATACTGTACAGTAGCGCATTAATGTGGCCTCTGTGTTTGCGGCTGTGTTCAAAAGTGCAGAGAGATGTGCCACAAATGTGTGCTTTAACACAAATGTCATTACATCCCAAATTAAGGCTACATTCACACATTGCTTATTTTGCTGCTTCTCTGCGTTTTTTGCTGCGTTTTCTGTATTTACCTGCGATTTTTGCTGCGTTTTTTTACGCGCGCTTTTTGCAGTGAAAACGCAATTCTGGATAAGCAGCCCAACCAAACCTATGGGTTTTGACACAATCCATTCACACACTGCGTATTTGTGCTTTTTTAAACGCGCGTCGTTTTCACTGCAAAAACGCACACGTAAAAAGAATCACCATGTCAATTCTTTCTGCAGTTTTTCTCTGCGTTTTTCCATTGCCCACATGATAAATGGGCTCTGAAAAAGCGCAGAGTAAAATGCAGAGAAAAACGCAGTGTGAAAGGAGCTGCGTATTTCACAAAATATGCGTGTAAAAAAGTGCAGCTGCGTAAAAATATGCAGTGTGTGAACCTAGCCTTAGTCTGCATGGAGAAGGAAATGATAGGTGATCTATACATCCCATAACTGCAAACACACAAATATCTGTGCACACACATACTTTCAAGGCTGCAATATTATCCAGACCAAGAAAGCAAGAGTGATTTTATTAGACAACGCAATAGCACAACACACTTAACAAAAGCGCTGTACATATTTACTGTACAATAAAACGGCACACGAGCGTCGTGCTTTGCCTTCTTGGCAACGCCAATGCATATAGCAATAATCCGCGACACATCACACGAGAGTTGTCTATTGTGGTGCGGCGAACAAGGAAGGACATTAAAATAATGACCAATCACATATTTCAAGGCGTCACACAACATTATGTTAACGCCTATCTCCGAGATGCGGCTCAAATTTACGCCCACATCGCTAATATGGTGGCTCTGTGTGACGCAGAAGCGGCGACCAGCGATTTGATCGCCCTGGGCCTTGGGCGACGCTCAGGCAATTTTCGGTCGGGTTGTCGCCCGAGCGTCGCCTAGTGTAAATGAGCGACGGCGACCTCAGGCGACACGCAAATGCGTGAGCATGCACCTGCGTTGCCTATGGCATCGCCCGGGAGATCGTCACGTGTGACGGTACCCTTAGCTTGAGCAGATTCAAGCAGCAAACTAACAGACTCCAGGAAACACTGCTTTGAGCTAAGATGCAACCAGGAACACCTGAACAGCTGTCACCAGCAGTGCATCCTGGGAGTAAAGGGGAAAATATAGGCAGCTCAAGGTAAGGAATCAGCTGGGTCCAAGTGAGCTCCAGCTTTAACTAAAAGGGGAATGCCTCTTAAAGCGACAGAGACATTTTCTTAGGATTTTGACTGTTTGGCCAAACACGGGACCTTCGCAAGTGACCTCTACAGTCTCATCCGTGCCTCCTGACACACCCGTGACACCACCTATCATTGTGTAAAAAAAAAAGTGAGAAGAAAAGAGACCAGACAGTGCTTCTGGATCCGTGCTGCTCACACAATAAAGAAGATGGTAACACAGTTTAACGTGCAATGATGGCGTGTATTTCATCTGACGCACTGTTCCGTCCCTTTTCTTGCCGAATTGGTTACCACTAATACAAGTGGAGTGTGGATCCTGCGGCAACCATTCCATACCTCTATACAAGTTGTGGGTCACACAACCGACCAAGGTGAGCAATGACAAATTTCTGCATGACACTATTGCTTAAAAAGATAAGACCCTATTGCACTCTTTCCCCTCTCTAGCTCATAGGTTTTTTTTTTAAAGTGAGACTCAGTGCTGAATATGATAATCCTCCATTCCACTATCCATTGCCGTCTTGGTATCATGCACCGTGGTAGCCTTTGAGAGCAGTGGCATGAACACAAGTAATTATTGATATCTTTTGATTTACATGCACATAGGTAATGCAATCCTTTATATGCATGTCATGTTCCAGGTTGCATAGGTTTGTGATGCCTGTCTATCAAGCATTGCTCCCACCCAGCCAGAATCCTGCACCACACTGATGAGGGGCAACAACCCCGAAACAGCTGTCTGTGGTTGGATACCTAGTCCATGGTAAACCCCTGGCCATATCTTCAAGCTCGCAAGGGCTGGATAGTGACTTAAGGGCTACTAATACCCTGGGCTAGGTCCTTCCCTGGTGGGACAACTGGCTGGTGTCCATGTTGTAGACTCTTAACCAAGGCTCCATGGACTTCATCTGCATATTCAAATTCTAGGGAGCAATGCACCTTGGTTTCACTGTGTTTGAGTGCTTTAACTGGTGCCCGCAGTGTTATCCTCCACTGGTCTCCACAAGGTCAGTGGGTGCTTTGTGATGTCTGTCTATCAAGCATTGCTCCCACCCAGCCAGAATCCTGCACCACACTGATGAGGGGCAACAACCCCGAAACAGCTGTCTGTGGTTGGATACCTAGTCCATGGTAAACCCCTGGCCATATCTTCAAGCTCGCAAGGGCTGGATAGTGACTTAAGGGCTACTAATACCTTGGGCTAGGTCCTTCCCTGGTGGGATAACTGGCTGGTGTCCATGTTGTAGACTCTTAACCGAGGCTCCATGGACTTCATCTGCATATTCAAATTCTAGGGAGCAATGCACCTTGGGTTTCACTGTGTTTGAGTGCTTTAACTGGTGCCCGCAGTGTTATCCTCCACTGGTCTCCACAAAGTCAGTGGGTGCTTTGTGATGTCTGTCTATCAAGCATTGCTCCCACCCAGCCAGAATCCTGCACCACACTGATGAGGGGCAACAACCCGAAAACAGCTGTCTGTGGTTGGATACCTAGTCCATGGTAAACCCCTGGCCATATCTTCAAGCTCGCAAGGGCTGGATTGTGACTTAAGGGCTACTAATACCCTGGGCTAGGTCCTTCCCTGGTGGGATAACTGGCTGGTGTCCATGTTGTAGACTCTTAACCGAGGCTCCATGGACTTCATCTGCATAGGTTAATATCCTGAATGCTAGAACAGACCATGATTTGCTTAGTGTAACCTGTTCAATTGTCAGACTAATCCTGAAAATATATTTAAACTTTTAAAAGCAACGCAGGGAAAGAAACAGTGGTGTACTAATGTCAACTAAGTCAGGGGAGATTTTTAGTTCACATGCATTTGTTAGTATATGATTGTCCAAATACGAAGAAATTAAATGCAGCACTCCAGATCATTCAGTATGTCGAATTTTTTTTTCAAACAGTTAAATATCACATCAGGGAGAAGTGCGGTGTATGGAACTACAGATTGTTTCGCGCTGTCTGGCTCTTCAACCGGTCCAATGGAGGCCAGACGGCTTCAAACAGTCTGTAGACCCATACACCGCACCTCTACCTGATGTGATATTTAACCATTTGAAAATAAAGTTGGACATACTGGAGGATCTGCAGTGCTGCATTTAATTTCTTCATATCTGTTTTCGCCATTCAATGTACTGATTTGCCATTGAGCTCAGTACCCAAGACCTACATATTACATATGCCCACAAAGTGCCTCCATAATTTGAAATCCAAAGCACCAGTATAGATACCAGTTTCAGTGCCTTCCATTAGTTTCCACTCTAAAACACCCATGAGGGTTAGCCATAATGCTATGCATTAGTACTTTGCTCCATGGCCTTTATGAATGGCATCCAAATTGCCCCCAAGTATATTGCTTTACGTTACACCAGTCCTATGAAAAATAGCTGATATGTCCAGATTTGTCCTGCGATTCCCAGGGACAATGTGTTGTTGGTCCGCGCTGCCACAGAAAACACGTAATCAAAGGCTTCAAATTATAACACCTTTATTGGATCCATCCGACGCGTTTCAGAGCCTGCTATGCTCCTTCATCAGGGAGTGTATATACATCAGGGAGTATATATACACTCCCTGATGAAAGAGCATAGCAGGCTCTGAAACGCATCGGATGGATCTAATAAAGGTGTTATAATTTAAAGCCTTCAAACTGTTATGGTTAATATTTTATACCTTGTTTTCATTATCATTTAAGCAATTTATATATTAGGTTTGTAAGTGTTATTCAGGAAAGCACTGACACTGCTTATTGGCTTTGTTGAAATATGTTGCGACATTTAGGGCTAGTTTCAGCTAGTATTTATCTTATTTGAAGTAATTCAGGAGAATGCTTGTTTTATGCTGTTTTGTTTGTAAACTTACATGTCTTTTAGATAACGTACTAAGTCATCCCTCATTCTTCTGTGGTTGTAATAAATACTTGTGTCTTGGCATCAAAGACAAGACAAGCCTTGTACACTGACAGTTACTTCCTATATGTGTGTTCTGGTCTGCGATGCATCACCATTAACTGGATCAACATTAGCACACCTGGAAAGTCCTTGTATTTCACTCCAAATTAGCTCTACCAATGAAGGGGTTTCCACAACACTATCAGTTCCCTTGATATCAATTTGTGGGGCCAACAATGAAAACATCTACAAAGCAGCGAGGAAGTCTCATGGTACCTTCTCACGCCGCAATCTCGCCTGGGAATCCTAAAGGCGATATGTCGCCCCGGAGCAATCGCTGTGAAATTGCCTCACGGTTGCGGCGTGTGATTGGGGAATTTCACGGCGATAAATCGCCTGTCGCCTGATTCTTGAGCACTGCTCTGAAATCATCCTCAATCATGAAGGTGATATTTCCGTGTTGTGGCGTGTGATAGGGCGATAGTGATGGAATCAGCGTCACCTATGATTTCCAGTAGGCGTGCCACAGCGTGCTGTAGTCCGCGAACCCATCTGCGATGATCGGTGGTGGCTACTGTGTTCCCATTGGCTGTGAGTTCACAGGGTGCCATATTTGAAGAGCTGTCTGTTCAGCAACACACACATCTTCAATGGCGTCATGTAATAGCCAGCCTTCCACAGCAGGCTGACCAATTGTAACGCTGTTGCTTTGTCCAATGAGCGCGTATGGAGCACTGTGTAAAGCACTGTGGCATGCCTATCTCCTTGCAGCGCTGACCATGTACGCCCACATTGCCTTTGGGTTTGCGGCGTGTGAAGCAGCGAGGGAATTTGACCGGATTGGTTCCACTGTGGGTGAGGTGACACATCGCCTTTATTTCAGGGTGAGATTGCGGCGTGTAATACCACCATCGGCGAACTGAGGCGAGCATGAAAAACGTGCACACGCACGTTAGATCGCCTCACATCGTCAGCCGAGATTACGGCGTGTGAAGGTACCATCAGACAAGCTAAAGCCATGAAGGAATGTTGTAGGTGACAGAATGCCCTAAATTGTAAAATTCATGGAACAATTTGCCTCTGAAAAGTTCTGACCAGATACAGCTGGTTGAGAAACAATTTGTTGCTTCCTCAGAAGTATATGTCAGAAGCTTTATTGCCCCGTATGCCATAAGTGCTTACAAATATTGTGAATGGATCCTAATATCTATGGAGAATTGCACTCTTCCATCTTAGGTGCAGAAGTGACGGCAGCTCCATGCCCTGATCGGGATGAATGATCACTGACTCTTCAAGGTACTTGTTTTTTTTGCAGAATACCAATTACTGGCACGGTGAAGTTGGTGCTGTATCATGTATTGAGGCCAGAAAATATTTGTGTCTCACAAGTTAAATAGAAGATGAAGCATAATTTTCAGTTTGCCATATATTACCGCTACCTTGTTGGGCTATTATTGGTTTATAGTATGCTAGTTCTAGAAATTGTCAGTGGGCCTGATATTTATGTTTTCATTAAATAAAGCAGTCAGTGGAGCAGAAGGCTAAATAATTTACAGCAATGATTAGTCTCTGCCTTTTGGTATTTATGTCGCTGTCTTGAGTGACCTTCTTTAAATTTGATTCCTCTGTACGAGGATGATTGTAGCCGTCTTTGAGATTGTTTTATTAATGACATCCTTAAACTTTGAAATTGCTCGGAAGTGAGGTGAGCCCTGAATTTTAATGACAAGTAAGGCTTGGCACGAGAATTGATTGAAAAAAATAGTAGCAAAAGTCATATATCAGAACTCAACCAAATGCATGTTTCATATGGACAACATAATAGAATAATGTTGTAATTTCAACTTTGATTAATCTACAATAAAAGCAAACTGTTGGGGGTAAATGATCCAAATAATCAGCGTGGATATCCTCTGCACACTTTTCAGATATTTCAAACTAATTTTACTATATATATTGTAGAATTGTGTAGAGGGACTATGCTGAATAGTCAAAGGGGCCCAGAAAGTGACACTTAGCCAGGATAAGTGGCTACATGATGCTAATCAATCTAATAATAAGAGGTTGAAAGGGAAATTGTCATCAGGTTTTTGCCACCTTATTTGAGGTCAAAGACCATGTTTTACTGATGTATCCATTGCTGGGCTGATTTCTGTAGCTTTGATAACCTCCTGCTGCTAAATCAGTGATTTTACTAGTAACGTTTAAACCTGCTGCCATGTAGTCCTCCATATTCATGAGTTCTGTGTAACTCTGCCCACACCATGGATTGGCAACTTTTTCTCTATACACATTGTATGCAGAAAGCTGCTGATCAGTGGTCTGGGTGGTAGAGCTCAGCATTCAGAGAACTGGTAAATGTTGATTTTATGATTTTGGCAAGCAGTTAAGTACATAACAGGAATTAGGATCTGGTCCCCTACATTAACGTTGTCTAAGATGATGAAGCAAAATGTGATGACAGATTTTCTGTTTTGTAAGTACATAGGATGCAAAGTTGACTAAATAAATTGCTATTTTATAGGCAGATAATAATTTTCAATAAAAAATCACAGCGCTCCTCAGTCTAGGATTCATGCGCTCTGTCTACATTCCCCACAATCATTGTAAACAGCTTTTGTTTGCCCTTTAAATATTTTATTTCAGAGCTGTGCTGTTCAGATCTCTTTTCTGTGACCTTCCTGCTGCTCAGACATCCTGTGATTCCATTATGTGTGGACATAGAGATGGTATTCCCTGCTATTCTCTTGCCTCTCATGTGACATTACTCTAGAAGAAAAATCCTCAGTGGAATGTAAAATGTTGTGCAAATGAAGCTACAACTGCGCATAGCAATCCTCAAGGAATAAAGGCAATCAAACAAATAAACAAGCTGAAGCAAAAAATCCATGTCAATAAGACGTGGCGCTAAAGTGATTTGGCTTGTACACAGAACAGAATTGTTGGTTACTGGTAGCACTAGAGATGAGCGAACTTTGTGTTTGAAGTTCAGATTCGGTTTGGTTCGCTGAACAAGCATATGTTCACTGACGTGTTTGCCAAACTTCCGAAAACCAATTGAAATCAATGGGAGGCAAAATTAAGGGTATAGAAAACACTTTAAAGGGACCCAAAAGCTGCCAAAACAGCTCCAATTAGGGACAAACACCAGGCAAAGTGCCATCAATTCATCAGAGTTAAAAAGTTTCATCATTGTGCATTATGGATGCCTGGCCCAGTATTCCAAGCTTCAGGTGTAGGCATGGTGCTCAGAGAGCCCTGCTAAATTCAGGAAACAGGCAAGAAGGAGACCCCCAAGAAGAGTGTCCACATTTCAAAAAAGTAGAGCCAGATACCACCAAATTGCATCAATTGACCCAGAGTAAAAATTGTATAATGGCACAACCTGCATGCATGGACAGGTGTTCAGCTCCGCACTTTACGTAGCCTGTGTTGCTTTACAGCAGAAAAAAAGCAGGATAGAATCCTGCTGTCCCGCTGCCAGCTAGGGATGAGTGAGTACTAAAATATTCGGACTCTCTCTAGACTCGTAACGAGTAGGTCCCGATACTCATTACAAGTATAGCGAGACCTATTTAAGTCAATGAGGAAGCAAGTATTGCGATTAATTCCTCTGTTGCTGGACCCCATAAATAGATAAAGAGGTCTGGCAGTAGAGGAAAAACCTGCAATTCCCTAATTCATTGTTTAGAAGCCGGCGGTAAAAAGCCGGTAGCTGTAAATTGAAACCGGATTCTCCCGGATTGCCCCAGTCCGGAGCAATCCGGTACCATAGAGTCCCATGTTAGGGGGTGCCGGATTGACTCGGACCGGGTCAATCCGGGACAATCCATTTTTAATTTACAGATAACGGCTTTTTACCGCCAGCTTCTAAACAATGAATTAGGGAATTGCAGGTTTTGCCTCTGCTGCCAGACCTCTTTATAGGGTCCAGCAGCAGAGGAATAGCATTTCCCTTGATTTACATTGGACTCGTTACTGTGCAAGTAATTGCTAGGAAACTCGCAGAGTAACGAGTAGCCCGAGTACCCTACTGTTCGGCGAGTACGGAATAGTAGCAAGTAGACTTGCTCATCCCTATTGCCAGCTTCTGAGCATGCGCAGTGCACATCATGAAGATGACAAGATACATCTAAGGCTGGTTTCACACTGCAGTTTTTTCCCTGATCAGGTTCCATGCAGTTTGTGTGCCAAAACCAGGAGTCTCTCCAAAACTCAGAAAAGGTGTCAATCTTTCAATTATAGTTATACTCTGCAAGTTCCTCTCCTGGTTTTGGCACACAAACCGGATGGAAGCTGATCAGGGAGAAAACTGCAGTGTGAAACCAGCCTAACAAGAATGTGCAGTGTGCAGGGCCGAAATGATGCACCCGCGCGTCATACCCGGAAGGAAATTAGTCATTTCAAATGCCAAGAGCACGCAAGAGAATTAGACGCTCACACCCACCAGTGTGAAATAAAAAAGGATTGAGGAGAAACACAGATCTGGAGCAAACCACCTACACATCTTGGAACGCCCTCATAACAGGGAAATATTTAAGTTATAAATAGCAGGTTTTCCTCATTTATGCTACAGAATTAGCTCAGACAGGGATGCCTAGGCATGTAGTAGGAAGCTGCAGGGACAGATAGCCATGGGTTAGAAGTCCAAAGAGCCTGACAGCTTCAATTTGATGTGCTTTTCCTCCATTCCTGTTGCCAAAGTAAAACATGGTAGTTGAGTAAAAATCTCAAAAATATTCACCACTGAATAAAATTCTTGAATATTTATTTCATAAAAAACTTTGCTAAAAAACAGACAGGTAGACAAGGAATCACAGTCCGGTTTAAGCGTGTGAAGGCTACATGCCTCTTACTCAGATGAGTATTTTTTGCAAAGTTTTTTATGAAATAAATATTCAAGAATTTTATTCAATGCTGTTTGTTTTTTTTCTACTATGGTTTTGACTACATTATCTTGTAAAGGAATAGATGAGCTGGATTTTCTCTTTTTGCTTGCAAAGTAGTTGGTTAGTTCAAAGGTTAATGTTCTATTCCTAGTGGTGCTGACATTGACATGGTAAAGCCAGCATGCCTGGTGGACTAAAGTAGTAAAGTAGTTAATGTAGTTTATAGAGATGTCTCTGGTAGAGTATGAGAACCTTACAGATCTAAGGCAGTAACATGATTAAAATTGTTATCCTTAAAGGGAATCTGTCACCACTTTGACATTTCTCAACTATTAATAGGTGCATATGATCCAGTTGACAGCGTAGGGTAGGGGTCCCCAACTCCAGGCTTCGAGGTCCGCCAACAGTGCAGGTTTTCAGGATTTCCTTGGTATTGCACAGGAGTTGGAATCATCACCTGTGCAGATGATCACATTAACACCTGTGCAACACTAAGGAAAACCTGAAAACCTGCGCTGTTGGCGGCCCTAGAGGCCTGGAGTTGGGGACCCCTGGCGTAGGGGTACTCTGATACCGGGACAGGGGGTTACTTTGGTGGGGGATCATGGCTGGTCGATTCCCGGTTCCGTGCCCTAGACCCTCAGTGGCTGGGATGGGGGTGATGATGATGGGGATATCGTGACGCCACCTGTGGTACCTGGTAATAGGGTTACCAGCACTGCAGCTGGCCGCTGAGGTGATGGAAATGCAGCTTTGATAGTACAGCTCCCCACAGGTGGAGCTTTACCTCAGGGCAGTGGGGTGGATGAGGGGAGTAGTAGTAGCGGTTCTGCTGTGAATCAGGCGGGGAATCAGGCACACACACACAATAGTCTGTTTCAGTACCTTTTTACTGATGTCCGGTAACAAGCACGGTCCAGGAGGGTAACCAGGTTTCGGTGCAGCTTGGGACGTTCACCTTGGAGAGTTGTGAGGCCTCCTCTATTAGTGGGTGTGGTGATTGGGGTAAGCTCTGCCTGTAGCTGAATCTGCGGCTCCTTCTCCCTCTCAGGGTGCTGTTCCAGGATCCCTATTCTCTGCTTAGGTCCCTGGTCCTATGCTTGGTCAGGTTTGGAGTCTTCTATTCTTTACTTCAGGGGGAATTGATCCTCCTGCTTTTGCTGCCACACTGTAGATGAATACCGTGTTTCCCCGAATATAAGACAGTGTCTTATATTAATTTTACCCCCAAAAGTCCCACCCTGACTTATTTTCGGGGTATGTCTTATATTTCCCTCCCTAGGGCCCTTTCACATCATCGGTTATTTCAAATCGCGGCAGATGCGGTGAAAAAACCGCATCTGCCGCGATTACCGCATACCGGCTGCACTTGCGGCACGGTTGCGGTGCGGTTGCGGTAAACGCCATACAAGGTATAGGCGGACTTGCGGCAGGTGCGGCAAGTGCGGTTTTGGCACTTGCAGCAGGTGCGGCCGCGAAAAAAACCTCGGTCAGCCGCTGATTTTTTCGCGGCCGCACCTGCCGCAAGTGCAAATCCGTACTTGCCGCACCTGCCGCAAGTCTGCCTATACCTTGTATGGCGTTTACCGCAACTGCGCCGCAACCGTGCCGCAAGTGCAGCCGGTATGCGGTAATCGCGGCAGATGCGGTTTTTTCACCGCATCTGCCGCGATTTGAGATAACCCTAGCCCTAACCCTAATCCTAGCCCTAGCCCTAACCCTAGCCCTAACCCTAACCCAGGGGCATACACATACAGGGGCACACTCACACATACAGGGGCACACTCACACATACAGGGGCACACTGACCTGGGCTCCTCCGACCACCAGGGACCGCAGCACATCCCAGGCATCCACATGCCTGAGGACCGCAGCACATCCTGGGCACCTCCGACATCCCGGGCACCTCCGACAGCCCCGGGCACAGCAGCACGCAGGCTGGGCATCGTCGCACAGACAGCCCGGCCTGCACACGTGCCGCTGTCCCGCCAATCACAGGCCAAGAGCTGCCTGGGGAGCCAATGACAGGCCAGACTGACGTCATGCAGCGCGACTGGCTTGTGATTGGCCTCTGGGCAGTTCCTGACCTGTGATTGGCCGGGACAGCGGCGGGGAATTTAAAATACCCGCCCTGCTCACCCAGGCACCGGGAACACAGCGGGGGCACCGGAGACAGCATCGGCAGCAGCGGTAAGTATGAGAGATTCCCCTGGCCCCCCCCAACCCACCGAATTTTCCCCGAAAATAAGTCACCCTGTCTTATAATCGGGGTATGACTTATATTAAAAAAATTGCCCCCAGCCGTGCCCTGTCTTATAATCGGGGGTGACTTATTTTCGGGGAAACACGGTAGCAGCTTCGGACTCCGGTGTCCAGGTGGCTAAAGGGTTCTAAGATCTGTTCCATTCTTCCTACTTCTTACCATCGATGCCAAAAACAAAAACCAACACTGCACAATGCTGCTTTTTTCTAGCAGTTTTTGCACAATTTTGTTAGGACTCATGAGCATGGGAATCCGTGACGAGGATCATGAGCTTAAGTGTCTTGGCCAATACATGAACCAATATCCCATTTATAAAAGTTTTTTGTTCATCATATAAAAAACGTTTTTGCACTTTTTTATCAATTCAGGGTGCAGTTGGGCCCCATGGGGCGCCATTCATCTAGTGGTACAGAAGCATTGTACTGTGCGGCCCATTTGCTCAGGCAGCAGAGCATTTGGGTAGCTTTCAGACACTCTGCATCATATGTATCAGTGCGAATGGTGCTCTATGCAGGCCCATTGTATGCATGGCAAGTCGCCTCCCACACCTTGTTGTAGGTTGAGGTGATTTATTAGCCTGCACATGGGCTTGCTGCACATAGTGGGGTCTGACTGCATCCTGCAAGTGCATTGTTGTTTTTTGTTTTTGGCATCGATGGTAAGTCATTCTGATGCTGCTTTTTTCTAGTAGTTTTTGTACTTCTCACTTCTCCCATTGTCCCTCTCCCTAGGGCTCAGCACAGCTGGGTCAGGTTTCCTGGTTCTGGGCCTGGCTTGGTCCCAGCAACCAGCTCTTTCACTAACCGCTCTCTTCACTGCTGAGTGCAGACTGACTGACTCCTCCCCTCAGACTGGGATCTTTATAGGGGATCTGGCTTAAAGACAGCCAGTGGGGCTTCCCCTCCAGGTCTGGGGTGGAAGGTGTTGTGTGCTGTGCGTGCCAAGGTGTACATCCCTCCCTGCACCTGTGGGTCCTGTGGCAATCCCTTGCAGGGGTGCCACACATACAGGTTATAGAATGCTGAGAATAATCCTACCTGCATCATATCAGATGCCGTTTTGGTGGTTAAATCATCTTTTCTCACTTTATGTAAATTTAGCTGTTCCATGCTATGAGAATGAAAGAAAATCCTGCCTCCAGAACTTATTTTAAATAAAAGGGGAGTTACCAGTGTGATCTGTGATGCCTGTCCTCTGCCCTCCTTGATCTCACTGCAGAGCTGTATATGATTACTTAGCTGCAGATTCCTCTCAGTTTAAAGAGAACCTGTCTTGCCCGTTTTTGTTATTAAACCACCCCCAGTGTTATTTAGATCATCTAGTGTTCATTAATAACCTTTTAAAAAAAATTGTTGAATTCATCCCCAAAAAAGCATCTTAACCAGTTATATATTTTCATTAGCTAGCTGACAACGGTAAAACAATCATCCAGCAGGTTAAAAGTTAACAGTTCAGCCGAATTTTGGAAAATGCTGACAGGACCTGTGTGATGTCATGACTATGTGACTATAATAGGCAGAACTACTTCTACATAGGCCTTAATGATTTTCCTTAGTTAGCTCTGCCCGTTATGGTCACATGATCGTGACATCGCAAAGGTCCTTTATACAGAGCAGTTGGCATTGAATTAACCCCTTCCCTACCCGACGATTTTTCATTGTCCGTTTTCATTTTTTCCTCCCCTTCTTTCAAGAGCCATAACTTTTTAATTTATCCATCTGTATAGACATATGAGGGCTTGTTTTTTGCAAGATGAGTTGTACATTCAGAAAAAATAATTTATTTTACCATATAGTGTACATGAAAATAGGAAAAAATTCCAAGTGCCGTGAAATTGCAAAAAAGTGCACGTTTGTTTTTTGGGCTTTTTACTCACCATGTTCACTATATGGTAAAACTGACATGGCGGTATGATGCCTCGGGTCGGTAAGAGTTTGTAGATTCCAAATATGTATACTTTTATTGTTATCTAAGTGGTAAAAAAAAATTCTGAAGTTTGAAAAAAAAAGAATTGCACTTTTTGCACCATGATCCATAGCGTCCTCATGTTTCAGAATCTGGGATTGTGTGATGACTTTTTTTTTGCGTCTTGAGCTGAGGTTTCTAATGATACCATTTTTGGGTAGATGTGCTGTTTTGATCACCCGTTATTGCATTTATTGCAATGTTGCAGCGACCAAAACAATGTAATTTTGACACTTGGACTTTTTTTTTCTATTATGCAGTTTACAGCTCTGATTGATTTGATTTCTTGATTGATCTGGCATTTCTAAACGTGTCGATATCAAATATGTGTATTTTTTTTATTTTTTAATACTTTTATTTTGAATGATGCAAAAGAGGGTGATTTGAACTTTTGTGTTTTTTTCATATCCTTAAACTTTATTTTTACTTTATTTTACTGTGCCCCATAGTGCTGCACAGTCCGATTGCTTGTGCTATATCCTGATGAGCTGTAGCACATCGGGACATAGCACAAATGATCACTTTCTGTGGTTGGCAGTGCTTGCCAAGCATACACAGGTAGCATCGGGGTCACTGCAGGACCTCAGGCTATCAGATGACACACAGAGATCCTGCAATTTTATTGCGCGATCTCTGATCACGGCGCTATTAGCCCTACATCTCAGCTGATGAGATCAGATGAAATGTCCGGGAAATGATGTGAACTCACCGCCAGAGCTCACATCAAAGTGAGGGACATGACCTATGATGTACCCATGCGTCATAGCCCATGAAGGGGTTAAAGGAAACCTGTCAAATCGTTTATGCCTCCCAAGCTGACTAGTCTGTGGCTAATTTACATAAGAAAATGTAAGTTTAGAACTGCTTTTTTTCAATGTTAACATTACACTATTAGCTAAGACAGGGATGCTTGGAGTAGTACTATAAAGCTGCAGGTACAGATAGTGATAGCTGGGGGCATTTACAAGCTGACAGGTTCCCTTTAAGCTTCCATCTCACAGGGTATAGTTGGGGTACAACATTGTTACAATACAGCAGATCTGAGTGAGCTGCAAAAAATGTGTTTGTAAGAAATCATATTTCAGTTCTCCTGTTCTGTGTCAGTTACTTGTCTCACAATGGTAACTCCCCTTTTATTTATAATAAACTCTGGAGGTGGAGCTATTTTCCAGGCAGCATCCACCCCATAGCCTGGAAAAGCTCATTTATATAAAGTGATAAAAGATGATTTCTCAACAACAAGCCATCTGATATGAGGCAGAAAAGTATTAATCTTTTCAACATTCTATAACCGTGTGCCCATATTAATACCGAATTTTAGAAAAGTCAAAGTGGTGACAAATTCTTTTTAATGGTTTTGGATAGTGAAATGGTTGATATCAACACACTGTAGATCCTTGTGGTTTGAGGTAGTCAGGCAGATTAAGGATAATTAAGGCTTGTTATAAGCACATTACTTTAAAGGTACCGTCACACGCCGCAATCTCGGCTGGCGATGTGTGGCGATCTAACGTGCACGCTCACGTTTTTCATGGTCACCTCAGATCGCCGATGGCGGCATCACATGCCGCAATTTTGCCCTGAAGCTAAGGCGATGTGTCGCTCCGGAAATCGCCTCACCTACAGCGGAATTAATCTTGCCTAATTCCATCGCCGCTTCACACGCCACAATCTCAAAGGCAATGTGGTCGTACATGTTCAGCGCGGCGAGGAGATAGGCAAGCCACAGTGGTTTACACCGCGCCCCATACACACTCATTGGACAACGCAACAGCGTTACAACTGGTCAGCCTGCTCTGGAAGGCTGGTTAATACATAACGCAGACGGTTGTGTAGCAGAAGATGTGTGTAGTGCTGAATGGACAGCTCTTCAAATATGGCGAGGTGTCAACTGACAGCCAATGGAACACAGTAGCCCACACCAATCATCTCAGACGGGTCACGGACTACAGCACGCTGAGGCACGCCTACTAGAAATCATAGACAACGCTCTTTTCATCACTATCGCCCTGTCACACGCCACAACACGGAAACATCGCCTTAACGATTGCGCCTGATTACTGAGCACTGTTCAGGAATCAGGCGACGAACGATGTGTGATTTATTGCCGCAAAATCGCCCAATCACACGCCGCAACCGTGAGGCAATTTCACGACAATTGCAGCGGGGCGACACATCGCCTTTCAGATTTCCAGGCGAGATTGTGGCGTGTGACGGTACTTTAAGACACCTGATGAATAGAAGATCCAAGAGATGGATGTAAAAAAACAAAGTGGATAGGTCTAAGATTTCAACCAAGGTTTCCAGAGAAATAGGAATAGAGCTTTAAAATGATGTAATAGAATGTCTGGATATTTGGCAACCCATTCTTCCCTCATGAACAAAGCCTCTTATTCGGACATCAAAATCCCTAGCATGCTCCATACTCTCCGTATGGGGAAAAAATGGGAAACTTCATGTCTTCTGAAATTTATCACTCTGAGCCTGCCAGTACTTCATTTAATTTTTCTGTGAGATCCACAAGTCTCACAATGTCTTACATATAGAATTTCTCTCTTTGGTATCGTACTTTGCAGATAGTCTAATAATAATGCCTCATAGTCTGGCTGTTGAAGACATCAACGGTAACATCCCTAGTGGTTTAGTGTAGCAAAAGTTTATAAAGGACCTGTCAGCATTTCTGAGATGTCTACTTTAGTAAATAACTGTATTCTGTATAAAATGGCAACTCTGGGTCATCTTTTCTTGGTACATCAAAGCAATTGTTAATTCCTCCTTGAAATATATAAATAAATTGTCAAGTGGGTGTTACCATCCCCTCGTAAATGGAAGCATATTTTTGCTATGTCTGACATCAGTTCTGACAGCAGCAGACTATGTAGGGTCACTCCGTACTGACAAAATAGAATAAGGGGCATGGAAATAAACAGATGAAAATGTATTCATACATTTTCAGGAAGATTATCAGGGTATGTGCAGATGATCCGGAGGCACTGCCTTCTGTGAGCAGGGCCCTTGACCCTGAGGGAAGCCATGGGTGTAACAACCGGACACCAGTCGATGTAAATGTGAGATATGGCGCTGCTATAAATGACTCCGACCACAATGTGATAACGAAGCAACTTTTCCTTTTATAGGTTGCAACAGATGACAGACTTTTGCTTCCCAACAAGATACAGGCCACAACAGCCACAAACCACAAAGTGCAAATTATGCAGTCTGAGAGATCCCAAGTACCAGCTTTTCAGAAAGCAAATTATATCTGCAAAGGAAGCAAGCACAAATAGGGTCTTTTCGTTATATATAAGGGGGGGGGCCTGAAGCCGCTAAATGCACAGTACAGACCAAAAGTTTGGACACACCTTCTCATTCATAGATTTTTGTGTATTTTCATGACTATGAAAATTGTAGATTCACACTGAAGGCATCGAAACTATGAATTAACACATGTGGAATTATATACTTAACAAAAAAGTGTGAAACAACTGAAAATATGTCTTATATTCTAGGTTCTTTAAAGTAGCCACCTTTTGCTTTGATTACTGCTTTGCACACTCTTGGCATTCTCTTGATGAGCTTCAAGAGGTAGTCACCGGAAATGGTTTTCACTTCACATGTGTGCCCTGTCAGGTTTAATAAGTGGGATTTCTTGCCTTATAAATGTGGTTGCGACCAACAGTTGTGTTGTGCAGAAGTCTGGTGGATACACAGCTGATTGTCCTACTGAATAGACTGTTAGAATTTGTATTATGGGAAGAAAAAAGCAGCTAAGTAAAGAAAAATGAGTGGCCATCATTACTTTAAGAAATGAAGGTCAGTCAGTCTGAAAAATTGGGAAAACTTTGAAAGTGTCCCCAAGTGCAGTTGCAAAAACCATCAAGCGCTTCAAAAAAACTGGCTCACATGAGGACCGCCCCAGGAAAGGAAGACCAAGAGTCACCTCTGCTGCGCAGGATAAGTTCATCCGAGTCACAAGCTTCAGAAATCGCAGGTTAACAGCAGCTCTGATTAGAGACGAGGTCAATGCCACACAGAGTTATAGCAGCAGGCACATCTCTACAACAACTGTTAAGAGGAGACTTTGTGCAGGAGGCCTTCATGGTAAAATAGCTGCTAGGAAACCACTGCTAAGGACAGGCAACAAGTAGAAGAGACTTGTTTGGGCTAAAGAACACAAGGAATAGACATTAGACCAGTGGAAATCTGTGCTTTGGTCTGATGAGTCCAAATTTGAGATCTTTGGTTTTAACCACCGTATCTTTGTGCGACACAAAAGAGGTGAACGAATGGACTCTACATGCCTGGTTCCCACCATGAAGCATGGAGGAGCAGGTGTGATGGTGTGGGGGTGCTTTGCTGCTTATTAAGAGAATGCAAAGAGTGTGCAAAGCAGTAATCAAAGCAAAAGGTCGCTACTTTGAAGAACCTAGACTATAAGACATATTTTCAGTTGTTTCACACTTTTTTGTTAAGTATATAATTCCACATGTGCTAATTCATAGTTTTATGCCTTCAGTGTGAATCTACAATTTTCATAGTCATGAAAATACAGAAAAATCTTTGAATGAGGTGTGTCCACACTTTTGGTCTGTACTGTAACTGCTCACCTTTTCAGGTTGTGTGACACACAACCAGTACAAAACACATTAAGTAGCTGCTGTGAGACACACACTTCCACGTGCAGCGTGGTAGGCAATCTTAGGATTCAAAAGGGACGGTGTGTATTTAGTCCGCGCTGCAGCAAAAAACACGAAGCCCAAATCGTCAGTTACTTGAGGTTTATTGGATCCATCCAATACAACACACGGTCCCTTTTGAATCCTAGCTTTTCATAAAAGAGCACTACTACCCCCAAGGTTATGTCACTCCCTCCCTTCTCCGGGGTACAGGGCCTTCCAGGGGTTCTACCGTGACCGTGACACATAGTTCTCTCAGGTGTATAATCTTACACCTGTCTCCTGCTTTAATTATGATAAATTGCAGGTACCCTATTTTCTACCTGATATATCTTTACGTAACTAATAACTCGAACTAAAACAATGTTCATAAAGTGCACTGTCTTTTTTGTGAATGCTCAGAACAAATTCCCTGACTGAATATCCACAAACAGTAAAACCTGAGCTCAATACTTTGACTTCTGGCCACTAGATTTAGAGTCAACTTTCCTAGGTCACCAAGTCCTCTGATACATCTAGGTGCAGGTGAAGATTCGGAAGTTTAATTAACCCCTTTACGACTAATGACGAGTATACTCGTCATGAAAAGATGTCAGTTCCCGCATCATGACGAGTATACTCGTCATGGCTTTGAACTGTCACTGCTTCTAAACAAACAGTGACAGCTCAAATCTAACAGCTGTCAGTGACAGCCAAGGGTCAGGGGCAGAGGTGTGGGGACCCTTTTTAGTGGTTCCCACACTCAGAGCGATGTGATCGGTCAGTCAATCTGACCGACCGATCACATCAAGATCGTGCAGGAAAGTGCTGAATGTCAGCACTTCCCTGCATGATATCTGCAGGAGCCGGGCTGTCAGCTGTGCCCGGCTCCTGCACACAACCCCCTGCCTGTGCCTGCTCCTGTGCCGGCTCTCCTCCATCCTCTCCCCGCTGTGTCCGCAGCCCCCCCCCCCCCCCGCTCAATTCACCTGACCCCCACTGTGTCTGGCCTTCCTTCCCCCGCTTGTCCCCCTGTGTCCGCCCCCGTTCCCCTCCCTCCCTCCCCGGTCATGCCTCTTGCCCCCGCCTTTGTCCCGGGTCCCCCCTGCCCCCTGCTGTGTCTGGGCCCCCCGCTGATGACCGGCGGGAGGAGGTGATCACCAACCTGGTGAACACCTCTTCCCGCCGCTTCCTCTACTCACCTCCTCCTGCTGCCGACCTCCTCCTGCCGCCGCTGCCTCCTCATGCCGCTGCCGCCTCCTCCTGCCGCCTCCCGCTTGGCTCCTGCTCCTCCTGTCGCCTCCTCTCCCCGCCGCTCTCACCGCCGCCGGTAAGACCCCCTGAATGATCCCCTGCAGGGGGATCCCTGATCCCCCTGAAGGGGAATCCCAGATCCCCATGTCCCTGTAGGGGGATCCCTGATCCACCATCCCCCTGCAGGGATCCCTGATCCCCCATCCCCCTGCAGGGGGATCCCTGATCCCCCATCCCCCTGCAGGGGGATCCCTGATCCCCCATCCCCCTGCAGGGGGATCCCTGATCCCCCATCCCACTGCAGGGGGATCCCTGATCCCCCATCCCACTGCAGGGGGATCCCTGATCCCCCATCCCCCTGCAGGGGGATCCCTGATCCCCCATCCCCCTGCAGGGGGATCCCTGATCCCCCATCCCACTGCAGGGAGATCCCTGATCCCCCATCCCCCTGCAGGGGGATCCCTGATCCCCCTGCATGGGATCCCTGATCCCCCATCCCCCTGCAGGGGGATCCCTGATCCCCCATCCCACTGCAGGGGGATCCCTGATCCCCCATCCCCCTGCAGGGGGATCCCTGATCCCCCATCCCCCTGCAGGGGGATCCCTGATCCCCCATCCCCCTGCAGGGGGATCCCTGATCCCCCATCCCCCTGCAGGGGGATCCCTGATCCCCCATCCCCCTGCATGGGGATCAAACTGCAGAAAGAGATCTGACAGCTCAGGTGCAGTGATCCAGTAGATCACTGTGCCCAAGTTGTCAGATCGCTTTCTACATCTTGATCCCCATGCAGGGGGATTTCCCTGCATGGGGATTGAGCTGCAGAAAGCAATCTGTCAGCTCGGGTGCAGTGATCCAGTGGATCACTGAAACCAAGTTGTCAGATTGTTTTCTGCAGCTTGCTCTCCATGCAGGGGATTCCCCTTGCATGGGGATTGAGCTGCAGAAAGCAATTTGACAGTTTGGGTGCAGTGGTCCAAACTGTGCAGTGATCCACTGCACAGTGATCCGGGCTTTCAGACTACTGCGCCCAAGCTGTCAGATCACTTTCTGCAGCTTGCTCTCCATGCAGGGGATTCCCCTTGCATCGGGATCGAGCTGCAGAAAGCAATCTTGCAGCCCCGGCACGGCACCCGGGCTGCCAGATTGCTACTCTGCAGTCCGATCCTCCCGCATAGTGATCAAGCTGCAGAAAGCAATCTCGCAGCCCCAGCGCTGCACCTGAATTGCCAGATCGCTGCTATGCAGTCCGATCTGTCTGCATGCAGATTGAGCTGCAGAAAGCGATCTCACAGCCCCGGTGCAGTGATCCACATAGTGGATCACTGCACCCGGGCTGTCAGATCGCTACTTTGCAGTCCGATCCTCCTTCATGGCGATCGTGGGACCTTCGTTGTGGACTACGTCGGAGGCGATTGAGCGTCGTGGGACCTTCGTTGTGGACTACGTCGGATCTTTTTATAATAAAGATGGAGTCTGAATTTTGTTTGTGTTTTTTTTCAAAATAAAAATATTTTTCTCTGTGTGCATTTATTGACTACTTACCAGAGGTTCCTAATGGCGGGTCTAACATTGGCCCAATATTATGAATCTCGGGCTTAGTGCCAGCTGCCAATAAAAAGCTGGCATTAACCCCTTTATTACCCAGTTTGCCACCGGCACCAGGGCAACTGGAAGAGCATGGGTACAGCGCCAGAAAATGGCGCTTCAATGAATGCGCCATTTTCTGGGGCGGCTGCGGGCTGCAATTCGCAGCATGGGGGGCCCAGAACGCTTGGGCCTTTCCATGCTGAGGATTCCAGCCCCCCCAGCTGCCTAGTTGTACCTGGCTGGGCCAAAAATATGGCGGAGCCCTACGTCATTTTTTTTTTCTAGAATTAGTTCTAGAAATAAAAAAAAATGGGCTTCGCTGTATTTTTGGTTGCAGCCAGGTACAACGAGGCAGCTGGGGGATGCTGGCAGTCTGAAGCTGCCAAGTTGTACCTGGCTGGACCTAAAATATGGCGGAGCCCTACGTCATTTTTTTTTTCTAGAATTAGTTCTAGAAATTAAAAAAAATGGGCTTCGCTGTATTTTTGGTTGCAGCCAGGTACAACGAGGCAGCTGGGGGTTGCTGGCAGTCTGTAGCTGCCAAGTTGTACCTGGCTGCACCAAAAATATGGCGGAGCCCCACATCACTTTTTTTTTCTAGAATTAGATCTGGAATAAAAAAAGGCCTTCGCTGTATTTTTAGCCAGCCATGTACAACTTGGTAGCTGGCTGACTGGAATCCTCAGTGTGGAGAGACTCAAATGTTGTGGGTCCCCCACGCTGCAAATTTCAACCCACAGCCACCCAAGAAAATAGCGCATTCATTAGAGGCGGCATTTTCTGGTGCTGTACCCGAACTCTACCAGTTGCCCTTGTGCTGGTGGCACACGGGTTCTCCATATGCGACATGGTGTCCGCTAACAATTTCAATAGAAAATTAGCTCCAATTGTTAGCGGAAACCATGTCGGGTATGGAGAGCCCCACCCTGTGTGCCTGAACATTGGAGCTCCTACACAAGTGACCCCATTTTGGAAACTAGACCCCGAAGGAACGTATCTAGATGTATAGTAATCACTTTGAACTCCCAGATGCTTCACAAATTCATCCATAAAAATGAAAAAGCACTTTTTTTCCACAAAAAGTTTCTTTTTTCATTTTTACGGATCAATTTGTGAAGCACCTGGGGGTTCAAAGTGCTCATTATGCATCTAGATACGTTCCTTGGGTGGTCTAGTTTCCAAAATGGGGTCACTTGTGGGGGAGCTCCAATGTTTAGGCACATAGGGGCTCTTCATATCCTACAAGGTGTCCGCTAACAATTCCAATTGTTAGTGGACACCATGTTGCGTATGGAGGGTCCCTGTGTGTCTCCACATTGGAGCTCCCCCACAAGTGACCCCATTTTGGAAACTAGACCCCCAAAGGATTATATCTAGATGCATAGTGAGCACTTTGAACCCCCAGATGCTTCACAAATTGATCCGTAATAATGAAAAAGAAATTATTTGTGGAAAAAAAAGTGCTTTTTCATTTTTACGGATGAAAATCTGAAGCATCTGGGGGTTCAAAGTGCTCACTATGCATCAAGATACGTTCCTTTGGGGGTCTAATTTCCAAAATGGGGTCACTTGTGGGGGAGCTCCAATGTGGAGACACACGGGGACCCTCCAAACGCGACATGGTGTCCGCTAACAAATTGAGCTCATTTTCCATTCAAATTGTTAGCGGACACCATGTCGCGTTTGGAGGGTCCCGGTGTGTCTCCACATTGGAGCTCCCCCACAATTGACCCCATTTTGGAAACTAGACCCCCTAAGGAACGTATCTAGATGCATAGTGAGCACTTTGAACCCCCAGATGCTTCACAAATTCATCCATGAAAATGAAAAAGCACTATTTTTTCCACAAAAAGTTTCTTTTTTCATTTTTACGGATCAATTTGTAAAGCACCTGGGGGTTCAAAGTGCTCATTATGCATCTAGATACGTTCCTTTGGGGGTCTAGTTTCCAAAATGGGGTCACTTGTGGGAGAGCTGCAATGTGGAGACACACGGGGACCATCCAAACGCGACATGGTGTCCGCTAACAATTTGAATGGAAAATGAGCTCAAATTGTTAGCGGACACCATGTCGCGTTTGGAGGGTCCCTGTGTGTCTCCACATTGGAGATTCCCCACAAGTGACCCCATTTTGGAAACTAGACCCCCAAAGGAACATATCTAGGTACATAGTGAGCACTTTGAACCCCCAGATACTTCACAAATTGATCCGTAATAATGAAAAAATAATTTTTTAGTGGAAAAAAAAGTGCTTTTTCATTTTTACGGATGAATTTCTGAAGCATATGGGGGTTCAAAGTGCTCACTATGCATCTAGATACGTTCCTTAGGGGTTCTAGTTTCCAAAATGGGGTCACTTGTGGGGGAGCTGCAATGTGGAGACACACGGGGACCCTCCAAACGCGACTTGGTGTCCGCTAACCCTTAGGTCAACACCGTAAAAAATACAAAACATGTTAAAAACATAATAAAAACTTTTTTCATCACATCGTTGAAAAAAAATGGAAGAAAATGCGATCAAAAAGTCAAATATATATAAAAATAGCATTGCTGGAAAAGTCATCTTGTCCAGCAAAAAACAAAGCCTCACTCAGCTCCACCAGCAGAGAAATAAAAAAACTATAGCTTTCAGAGTAAAGCGATGCAAAAAAGAGAATTTTGTTTACGTACCGTAAATTCTTTTTTCTTTAATCATCAATGGGAGACCCAGACAATGGGGTTTAGGGCTCTGCCCTCCGGAGGTCACACTAGGTACTACAAGTTTGTAGACACCGCCTCCTCCGCTTATAAACCCCCACCGTAGGAGACATCCTCAGTTTAGTCCATAAGCTGCGAGGAGAAAATAAACCACACCCGAAACATCGGGAAGATGCCGTGCACAGACGGTGTAACAACCCGGAAAAAACGCTGTCTCAACAGAGAACAGAGCAAATGCAAAACATGCAAAGGAACAACTGGGTGGGTGCTGGGTCTCCCATTGATGATTAAAGAAAAAAGAATTTACGGTACGTAAACAAAATTCTCTTTTTTCTGGTCATCATAATGGGAGACCCAGACAATGGGGATGTCCTAAAGCAATACCCCAGGGCGGGAAGAGTTCCTCAACAAGACGGATAACACATGGTTCCCTTTAAAGGTGGGCAACCGCCGCCTGGAGAACCCGCCTGCCCAAACTCGCATCCGCAGAGGCATGGGCATGCACCATATAGTGCTTAGAGAAAGTGTGCAGGCTGGACCAAGTGGCCGCCTGACACACCTGTAGAGCAGACGCTCTATGTCGCAAGGCCCAGGAGGCACCTACAGCTCTAGTAGAGTGTGCCTTCAAACCCACCGGGAGAGGCAAACCAGAAGACCGGTAAGCCTCCTGAATGGGAGCCTTGATCCATCTGGCCAAGGTCGACTTCGAAGCCGCGGACCCCTTACAGCGACCCATCGTGAGGACAAATAAGGAATCCGAACTCCTAAAGGAGGCGGTCCTGGACACATAAATGCGTACAGCCCTCACGAGATCCAGAGTATGGAGGTCGCGCTCAACCTGATGAACGGGAGCAGGGCAAAATGATGGGAGAACAATCTCCTGGTTTAGGTGAAACGTTGAAACCACCTTCGGCAAGAATTCTGGCCGTGGGCGCAACACCACCTTGTCCTGGTGAACCACCAGAAAGGGTGACTTGCACGAAAGTGCAGCCAATTCTGAGACCCTTCTCAGGGACGTAATTGCCACCAGAAAGACCACTTTCTGGGACAGACGAGAGAGAGAGATGTCTCTCAGTGGCTCAAACGGCGGTTTCTGCAGAGCCGCCAGGACCATGTTGAGGTCCCAAGGGTCCAGAGGTCGCCTATAAGGCGGAACCACTCGAGATACCCCCTGCAGAAATTGACGGACCTTCGGGAGGAGCGCCAGGCGCCTGTCAAACAGCACTGAAAGTGCTGATACTCGACCTTTTAGAGAGCCAAGGGATAATCCCAACTCCAACCCCGACTGTAGGAACGCCAACAATGTCGGGATGGACAATGGCCACGGTGAGCGTCCACCAGAGGCACACCAGGAGAAAAAGATTTTCCACGTTCTGTGGTATATCTTCCTGGAAACAGGTTTCCTAGCCCTATTCATAGTGGCAACCACTGTAGGAGAGAATCCTCTGGATGTCAGCAGCCAGGCCTCAAGAGCCATGCAGTCAATCTGAGGGCCCTGGAATTGAGGTGGAAGAATGGGCCTTGCGCGAGTAGATCTGCGCGTTCTGGAAGAGCCCACCGGTGTCCGCCTGACAGTTGCCACAGGTCCGGGTACCAGGACCTCCTGGGCCAATCTGGAGCCACTAGAATGGCTACTCTGCATTCCATCCTGACTTTCCACAGGACCCTGGGAATCAGAGCCAGAGGCGGGAACACATATGGCAGCTGGAAGCTGGACCAACTCAGGATCAGGGCATCCGCCCCCAGAGACTGAGGATCCCACGATCTTGCCATGTATTGGGGCACCTGATGATTCAGCCGTGAGGCCATCAGATCCACGTCCGGAGTGCCCCATCTGCCGCAGATGTCCCGGAAGACGTCTGGATGTAGAGACCACTCTCCGGCGTCCATGCCCTGTCGGCTCAGGTAGTCGGCCTCCCAGTTCTCGACCCCTGGGATGTGAACTGCGGAGATCAGGCAGCCGTTTTCCTCCACCCAGGCTAGAATGCGGTGGACTTCGGCGAGGGCCTGAGCACTTCTGGTCCCTCCCTGATGATTTATGTAGGCGACGGCCGTCGCATTGTCGGACTGCACCCGAATGGGGTGTCCTGACAGGAATTTCTGAAACGCCAGGAGCGCCAGATAGACCGCCTTGATCTCCAGCACGTTGATTTGCAATGCCGACTCCGACTGAGTCCAGAGGCCTTGAGCCCTGTGGTGCAAGAACACCGCACCCCAGCCCTTCAGACTGGCGTCTGTGGTCACCACTAACCATGACGGTTTTAGGAAGGACCGGCCTCGTGACAGGTGACGTGGCTGGAGCCACCACTGCAGGGAGTCCCTGGTCGGTTGTGACAGTGTCACCAGCCGATTCAGCGAGATCGTCCTCTTGTCCCATCTGCGAAGAATCTCCAGCTGGAGAGGACGGAGGCGAAACTGTGCGAATGGCACCGCCTCTATCGCCGCTACCATGCGTCCCACCAGTCTCATCAATACCCGTAGGGATGATTGTGGTGACAGGAGGACATTCTGCACTCCTGAGTGGATCGCTAGCTGTTTGGCTTGAGGTAGGGACACCAGGGCTGAGTCCGTGTGGAAGTCCATGCCCAGATACGTCAATGACTGGGTCGGAACCAGGGTCGACTTTTGAATGTTGAGAAGCCACCCGAACTGTTCCAGAGACTTCATGGTCGCCTCCAGGCTCACCCGACAAAGGTCTTCCGATGGCGCCCTGACCAGCAGGTCGTCCAAATAGGGTATGACGGCGTGTCCCTGCACATGCAGGAGAGCCATCATGGAGGCCATCACCTTTGTGAACACCCGCGGTGCCGAGGCTAGCCCAAATGGAAGTGCCACAAATTGGAAGTGCTCTTCCCCCACTGCGAATCTCAACCAGCGCTGATGAGCTGGTGCAATGGGCACGTGAAGGTAAGCGTCCCTGATATCGATGGACGCTAGGAAGTCTCCCTGCGACACAGCCGCGATCACGGAGCGCAGGGATTCCATGCGGAACTTCCGAACCAACACGTGACGGTTGAACAACTTGAGGTCCAAAACCGGGCGAAAAGAGCCGTCCTTCTTTGGGACAATAAAGAGGTTGGAGTAAAAACCCCTGAACCTCTCTTCCGTGGGCACAGGGACCACCACTCCGTCTCTGCGGAGTCCCTCCAACACCAGGTGAAAAGCCTGAGCCTTTTCTGGAGATGGAACCGACCGATGGAATCGGGTTATTGGTTTTGACGTCAGCTCTATCCTGTAACCTCTTGAGACTACGTCTCGAACCCACTGGTCTTGAACGTGAAGGAGCCACCTGTCCTGAAATCGAGACAGGCGTCCCCCCACCTGTGGGGAGGCAGGACGAGAGAGCGAGTCATGTCGAGGCGGGCTTGGGGGTGGCAGCCGCTGCCCCCGCCGGCTTCTTCTGACGACTCTTGGAACGCCACTGAGTAGCAGGCTTGCCCCCTCGGTCCGAGCGAGCGGACGTCGTTGATGACTGTGAGCTGGAGCGAAAGGACCACTGCTTAGGGTTCCTTTTCACGGTATACCGTGGCTTAGGCTTATTCTGCGGGATCTTAGACTCAGCAGAATCCTTTATCAACTTGTCCAGCTCGGTGCCAAAAAGCCTGTCACCAGCGAATGGAAGATTCTGCAAAATCTTCTTAGATGTGGTATCTGAGTCCCAAAGACGCAGCCACAACAGCCTGCGGATCGCAATTGCATTGGCGGAGGCCACAGCAGAGCGAGTGGCAGTTTCCAAAGTTGCCGTCCTGGCGTAATCCGCATAAGCCCTTGCTCTGTCGGTAAGCGCCAGGACCTCTGGACTGGACCTAGCTAGTTCAGTGATACCATCCAAGCAGGTGGTAATCGCTTGTAGGGTCCAGACCGCGGCAAAATTAGGGGCAAAGGAAGACCCCACAGCCTCATAGGAAGACTTGGCGAGTTGCTCGACCTGTCTATCAGTAGCATCTTTCAATGAGGAGCTATCAGAGGCAGAAAACAAGGAGCGTGCAGCAATCCTGGTCATGGAAGCGTCCACCTTTGGAGACTGCGACCATTCCTGAAGCACCTCCTGGGGAAAGGGAAAGCGATTGTCCTTGGGTTTACGGACATAACGCCGCCCAGGATGTAACCTGGGTGCTCTAATCACCCTTCCAAAATTAGTGTGGTCCATGAAGGATCCACTTGGTCTGGCCTCCGGCCGCAGCCATTGATAGACCTCTTTGGGGTGTACAGTCACCTCCTCAGGAGGAGTGACAAGACGCAATGTCTCATTGATGGAGGACACCAGATCCTCCACCCCATCTGGAGGTTCAGACACAGACCCGAGAGTGGAACCCCCATCATCTTCCTCACCATCAGAGGAACGCTCCTCCTCAGAGAGAGCCTGGAGCTCGGGAGAAGCCTCACGAGCTCGCTTAGAGGGTCTCACAGTAGAAGTAAGAGACACCCGGGGGTAACTGGGAGGAGTAGCTGGGTTTTCCAGTCTCCTATGAAGTGCCTCCAGGGATTGCGACATGGAGGACATCTGGGACAGCAGGGATTCATTGATCCTATTCTGCGTTTCCCATGGCCCTGGGATCACCTGAACCTCAGGGTATAATCCCGGATTTGCAGACTCAGTAGTGGCAGTCCGGGCCTCTGGGAGTCCACAGTTATTGCAGGACCCCTCCACCAGTGTCCCTTTGCATGTAGCACAGGTAATGGTGACCACCGCCGCCTTAGCAGCATGCTTCCCAACTGAGGACATCGCCACAGTGGGGAGAATATAAGCCAATTTGTCACAAAAAACAAACCGGGAAACCCGGTGGCTTACCGACCGCAGTAAAGCGGTAGGAGGAAGCGGTGTGTGTGTGTGACCTCCGCGAGTTCCGGTCTCCCTGAAGCCGACACGTGCTGCCGATAGATCCCAGCCGGGAAGTGAGGGAGAAGATGGCCGCCGAGAGCAAAGTCGTGGGCGGCGCCGAGAACACGCGGGAAGCACACACACACGCCCATCGGTGATGTCACCGCAAGGGCTGCTTCCCATCCTCCAGGCAGCCTCATTAATGGAGGTGACTAGAGCCCGCAGCGCGGGAAAGTGTGAATAGCACATACACACACAGACTGTCAGCATATACAAACACCTGCAGTCCACAGCCGCAGCCCCTGTGATACACAGGGCGGTCAGCCAGGGTGACCCCAGCACAGGGCACACCGACAGAACCGCGGACCCGAGGGTACGCGCGGTCTGAGTGTCAGGACACATTAAAGTGTCCGACACTACCCCCAGGCACACAGGAGACGCACGGGCCTCAGTGCCTGTCCGGTCTGTAAGCACCATTTAGGGAGGCCTCGGACGGGGGTGCAGCACCAGTCTGGAGTGTAAGCACCATTTAGGGAGGCCTCAGACTGGGCTGGCTCCAGTCCGGTCTGTAAGCACCATTTAGGGAGGCCTCGGACGGAGCGGAGCTGTGCAAGGCTCCCAACTCCCATTCTCCAGAGCCCCCAGAAGGGATGGAAAAAGGAGTGCGACAGCGTACCGGGAGAACACAGAGTGTCCAGGCATTTTGCCCTCCGGTACCTCCACCTGCGTGTTCCACAAAGGGTGAGCGGGGAGACTGTCGAGGGTCCCCGACGGGGACCATTTTACCTTGTCTTCAGACGCCATCACGTAAGCTGTGAGAATGCAGTGAAGTGCAAGCAAAGCGTGATCCTCCGAGCACACTAAGTTTAAAACTGAGGATGTCTCCTACCGTGGGGGTTTATAAGCGGAGGAGGCGGTGTCTACAAACTTGTAGTACCTAGTGTGACCTCCGGAGGGCAGAGCCCTAAACCCCATTGTCTGGGTCTCCCATTATGATGACCAGAAAAGCATTTTTTTTATTTAAAATTGTTATTAGTGTGTCAAAAAGGCAAAACCTAAAAAAGATATAAATGTGATATCATTATAACCAAACTGACCCAAAGAATAAAGCTGCTTCAACAATTTTACCACATGATTGTAATGGCTGCTCGGGGCAGTAGTCGCTCCCTCCTTTGTTCCGTACCATGGACACCACAGGGCAAGGGGACATTTGGTTGTGGTGATCCTGGCTATTTGTGTAGTCTTTATGTGTGCAAGCCATACCTTGATTTGGACCTTCTCTCAGGCCAGGATTCTTACTCCTTGCTGTTGCTGTGGGGCAACTAAACCTGGTTCTGTCTCCCTCATTATGCCCTCTCTATTCCTTCTGCAGTGGGGAGGTGTGTTGTGTGCTGTGAATAGAAGCTTGCACATTTCATTCATCTCAATCCATGCAGAAAGTAAAAAACAGTTCCTCCATTCTGACTCCTCTTGTGCAAACTTCTATGCACTGCACACAGAGCACCCCTTCCTTCCCCCTGTAGGTTGTGAGTGGCTTCCTGCTGTATACGGTTCAGCCTCCTGGGCTGCGTGTGGTCTCCTAGTGTATACTGGGGGCTGTGTCCGGCCTCCTGCTGTATACTGGAGGATGTGTCCGGCCTCTTGCTGTATACTGGGGGCTGTGTGCAACCTCCTGCTATTTTACTGGGGGCTGTGTATGGTCTCCTGCTGTATACTCGGGGGTTGTGTGCGGCCTTCTGCTGTATACTGAAGGCTGTGTGTGGGCCGCTGCTGTATACTGAGGGCTGTGCGTAGCAGGTTTTTACAAGAATAGCATAGAGGTGTCTTAGTCACTTTGGGGTTTGTGTGGCTGAGACTTCACTGACAGTCATATCCCAAAGTGCACCATTTTTCAGAAGTCCTTCTCTTTGGCAGTTTTGCTGAATGTTTCACAGACATGCATGAGCTGTGTTATACCATTAATGTCCTTCGTTGCCTATACCAACCAATCAGAAGCTGACCTGAAATTGGCTGCTATACGCTACCTGATTAATATCAAGTCTAACTGTCAAAACTGCCATTCGCTCACACATACAAACAGTAAGTTTTTTTTTGTGAATTACTGTAAAGTGTAGGTTTAAAATTTCCCCTCAAAACTTAGTCTATAACGTTCCCTGAGTCAAGTGATGTGGCTCTGCAAAATTTTGTGATTGTAACTATGATGGTGAGAATTCCTTTAGTGGATATACATACATATATACACACATACACTCAGCTTTATGTAGTAGAGATTTGGGGGAGCCCAATTAGAACTTCTATTATGGGGCCCCATAATTTCTGTGCACGTCCCTGAGTGGGTACACCATTTAGCAAGTAGTGTGGATGGTGTCCCCAACAAGGAGGACCACCTGGTCGTTCATGGGCCCTGGACACACAACCAGAGGTGTAGTACCCCACTCTCGGGTAAGGCGGGGACACTGATCGGTATCCAGACACCCATAGCCAGCACTACACTACTCCAGGTCAGGGTTAGGGCAAGATTGTTCCTAAGGGAGAGCACAGTCCATGATCCTGTCTGGGAGGAACCAAGGTAGAAGGGATGGGTGGAGAACAGATTTAGGGAAGCATTCAGGAAGTACTGAAGTAGGGAGGATGCACGTTAGTGACATAGGACACGTGACACAGAGTATAAAAGGACGAGTAGAAAATCTAGAAGGCAGTTAGTGCGTGGCTGGCAAGAGCTACAGAATCTGTAGAGAGAGTCTGTCAGAGAAGGACAAGAGCAAGTACGAGATATCCTGGGGACTGGCGCCAGTGGGGGCTCGTCCTAAGACCTGGGAGAGACAAGACCTGATGGTAGAGCTGAGAAAGAGAGGTGCTCCCGAAGACAGAGGGGGTCCCAGGGGCCCGGGTAGTGAGCAGTCCACCTGTGGGCACCTGCATCCACATTGACTGAAGCTGTGTGGAGGGACCAGGCAGCAGTGGGAGACCGGCCCCAGACTAGTGGAGAACAATCAGGCTCAGTTAGCAACCCGGAGGCTGCGGTATCTTCAAGTACCACAGCCGAAACCGCACACATCCACCAAAAAGGTGGCCAAGTAGGTCCAGGGGATGGAGGAGGAAGTTGCCCAACAAGACTCGGGGCCACTGGCTCGGGGCTCTTGTATGTGAGGCGCAGGGCAGGAGGGCGAAGCCAGTGCAGAAAGAGATGACCGAGAGGGGACAGTGGAAGGAGGTACTGGTTAAGTGCCACCAAGCTATCCTTGAGTTACCTAGATCCCCTCCTTAAAGAACTCAGCGCTCAGCGGGCTGTTGCAATGGTGCGGATTGTTGTAACCTGCAACAACATAACTGTGAGTAAACATCTTGAGACTGCACCCCGCTGTGTTTGTGAACTTTACTGCTGTCCCTTCATCCCTGCGCTGTAACATCAGTACCAACTCACCTAAGGAATATCTGCTGCCCTGGGGTCATCCCACCCGTGGAGAGCTTGCCAACTTAGCTGCATTTCCATCAACCCCAGAGGAACTGTATTACAGCTGTAGCCATTAATAGCCGCAACCCACGGTTGGTGTCACGATTATCCCTGAATCCCAAGTCCAGTAATCCCCTAAAAGCAACTAAAACTTCCCTCCTTTTTAATTGACCGTTCAGCGGCCACGAACCGGGTCACGTCACCGTGACATCCCCAACAGCACTAACAGACCCAGCTCCGAGTATCCCACGGACCCCACGGGGTGCATCACACACATACATAGACATACAAACACATGCACAGACATGTACACAGATACTGTATATAAAATATAATATACAAGTCACATAATTGTAATTAAATATAGATATAGACACACATATTATGAGTGATTTTCTTTTTACTTTTACCCGCCTTCAGCATGTCCACCGTCCATTCAGTCCGCAAGTTATTTTAATTGTAAGGATGTTTTGCCCTAAAGTAGCAGCATGTTTGCTACTAAATGCGTAGGCCAATAAACTACCTGAAGAATACCAATTTTGCATGTAGAAGGAAAACCGGGCACTGACCTTATGTTGCTGCAGTTGAAATTGTGGCACAGAACCAGGTGCAGCGTTGCTCAGCAGTAGGACATAGTAATTTTTATCCATAAAGAAAGAAGGAGTGGCACTCATTGGACCGGTGAAGACAGGTTTCTTTATTCCAGCCGCGGTATTACATCAGGTGGAGGGTGCGGGGAGGGAGGTGCGGCATGACGGAGCCCGTTTCGAGTAGTGCTTACTCTTCAACAGATCCTGTGGTAAAGAAACCTGTCTTCACCGGTCCAATAAGTGCCGCCTCCTTCTTTCTTTATGAATAAAAATAACTGAAGAATACCCTCATATCTAAAGTGAGATACAAACAGAGCTCAATGGGTCTTATCGGTTAGGTAAACTTAATACCCTTAATATTGCATGTGCTCACCTGGGTCAGTTGTGTAAACTCACAACCGGTATATGCGTTCGTACAGCTGCTGCTGGATCCGCACTCCCACGTGCAAAGTGGCGTATATACAGAAATATCCAGGAAGTACTGCTCCTACGATCCGCGTTGCTGTTCCAGCAAAAAAGGACCACTTTTTTTGCTACCCTGATGAAGGAGCTGGGACAGCACCGTAATGCGTAGGGAATGAATACATTACAGCAAGACCTCATGTGGTCCTTTTTTCCTGCAACAGCAGCGCAGATCGTAGGGGCACTACTTCATGGATTTCTGAAGAATGCCTTTGGTCTCCTTAATTTGCAGCACAGGATTGAATTCCATATCTAACATTATTTCTGAAATTGTGGAATCCTTGCAGCAGCCTCTGAATTTTTGTGGTGGTTGTGACTGGCTCACAACCTGCTAAGGTGGTCAAAACCAAACACTATTAGCTTAAAGTTATTTACTGGATAAGACCTTATTTTGCTCTTCTTTTTAGTAATAGACATAGACACACATATTACAAGTGTTTTTCTTTTTACTTTTACCTGCCCCCAGCCTATTCTCCTTCCATTCGATCCGCCAGCTCCAGCGACGATCAAACTTTTATTACGGTTTATTTTTTTTTCGCTTTTCTATGTGACTAAATATGTACTATCTGAGTAGTCACTCAAACCTGAAAATGCAAACCCATAAAAATGACTAGCACAAACAAAATATAATACAAACAATATTTATTCTAGTAATATCTACTTACGAAATTGTCCTGTCGCATTTGACACTTCTGGTGTCTGGTTTCCTATCACGCGCCTCCACCATATTTCCACACCCATGTGATGGATGTGCAAATATGGCACCCACTGGCGGTACTGGCACATTGCGCAATACCACCAGCGGTGCCGCATGGTCCACTTCCACAGCCGCCACCGCTGGCACTGTACATCATAACTTGAGTAGGTGCGCATGCGCATACCTGGCACACATGCGCACTTACTCAGGCAGCTGCCATCTTTGTACACCTGGGCTCAAAGGAAAGAGCAGGAAAGATGGCAACAGCATGACCTGGCGAGCACATGCGTACTTAGATGGCCACCATTTTTGGACACCTGGGTACACAAAGATTGCGGCAACCTGACCCAGCGCGTGCATGCGCAATTACTCACACCATCTTTGGACACCTGGGCTCAAAGGAGAGAGCACACACGGGAAGAAGACAGCACAGGTAGAGAGAGACAGCATACGGGAGAGTGCACAAGGGGGGAAACAGTTCAAAGGAGAAAGCACAGAGGGGACAAGAAAGCACAGAGGATGAGATACAGCACACAGCGAGGATAGAGCAAGAGGGGAAAGACAGTGCCTTGGGGAGCGAGTGCACAGGGAAGAGAGAGAGCTCACAGACAGGAGAGCGCACAGAGGGAGAGAAAATGCAATGGGGAGAGTGCACAGAGGGGCAGAGACAGCACAGAGGGGAGACAGCTCAAAGCAGAGAGCACATAAAGGGACAACACAGGACAGGAAAGAGAGAGCACACAATGGGGAGAGCACACAGGAAGGATAGAGAGCACACAGGGGAAGAGAAAACACACAGAGGGAAGAGAGAGAGCGCACAGGGGAGAGCGCACAAGTAGGGAGAGTGCACAGGGGAGACAGCTCAGCACATGAGGGATAAGACAACACAGGGGGAGACAGCACAAAGGGGGAGATTGAACAGGGAGAAGACAGCTTAAAGGAGAGACGACATGAGGCAAGAAGTCAGGAGGAGACGGGTCAAGGGAGAGAGCACAGAGGGAAGAAGACAGCACACAGGAGGGGGAGAGAGAGGGTGCAGAAAGGGGGAGAATGTACAGGGGAGAGACGGCTGCTATCCCCAGTGCCACAAAGCCCACCCCCATCATAACATCACTGCCCTACTGATGCAATAACATCGGGCACCCACCTAGAATATATACAAGATTAAAACCAATTAAACATAAGGAACGAAGGATTGTCATGTTAACAGGAATCAAATAAGGAGCATACATAACTATTGCTCATATGTGATAATAAAGTTAATATATAAGAGGCTCCATAGATGATATTCTCTAGGGTTGTTGATATAGTTTAAGGGGTATTCTCATTTCCTAGATCCTATCCCAAAATGTATATTTATTCTTTAGTACAAGAAATGTAGTATATATAGCCATGTCTGTTATCTCATGTGCAGGCCTTTGCAGATTAGATACAGTTAGGCCAGAAATATTTGGACAGTGACACAAGTTTTGTTATTTTAGCTGTTTACAAAAACATGTTCAGAAATACAATTATATATATAATATGGGCTGAAAGTGCACACTCCCAGCTGCAATATGAGAGTTTCCACATCCAAATCGGAGAAAGGGTTTAGGAATCATAGCTCTGTAATGCATAGCCTCCTCTTTTTCAAGGGACCAAAAGTAATTGGACTATGGACTCTAAGGGCTGCAATTAACTCTGAAGGCGTCTCCCTCATTAACCTGTAATCAATGAAGTAGTTAAAAGGTCAGGGTGGATTCCAGGTGTGTGGTTTGCATTTGGAAGCTGTTGCTGTGACCAGACAACATGCGGTCAAAGGAACTCTCAATTGAGGTGAAGCAGAACATCCTGAGGCTGAAAAAAAGAAAAAATCCATCAGAGAGATAGCAGACATGCTTGGAGTAGCAAAATCAACAGTTGGGTACATTCTGAGAAAAAAGGAATTGACTGGTGAGCTTGGGAACTCTAAAAGGCCTGGGCGTCCATGGATGACAACAGTGGTGGATGATCGCCGCATACTTTATTTGGTGAAGAGGAACCCCTTGACAACATCAACTGAAGTCCAGAACTCTCTCAGTGAAGTAGGTGTATCTGTCTCTAAGTCAACAGTAAAGAGAAGACTCCATGACAGTAAATACAAAGGGTTCACATCTAGATGCAAACCATTCATCAATTACAAAAATAGACAGGCCAGAGTTAAATTTGCTGAAAAACACCTCAAGAAGCCAGCTCAGTTCTGGAAAAGTATTCTATGGACAGATGAGACAAAGATCAACCTGTACCAGAATGATGGGAAGAAAAAAGTTTGGAGAAGAAAGGGAACGGCACATGATCCAAGGCACACCACATCCTCTGTAAAACATGGTGGAGGCAACGTGATGGCATGGGCATGCATGGCTTTCAATGGCACTAGGTCACTTGTATTTATTGATGACATAACAGCAGAAAAGAGTAGCCGGATGAATTCTGAAGTGTACCGGGATATACTTTCAGCCCAGATTCAGCCAAATGCTGCAAAGTTGATTGGATGGCGCTTCATAGTACAGATGGACAATGACCCCAAGCATACAGCGAAAGCTACCCAGGAGTTCATGAGTGCAAAAAAGTGGAACATTCTGCAATGGCCAAGTCAATCACCAGATCTTAACCCAATTGAGCATGCATTTCACTTGCTCAAATCCAGACTTAAGACGGAAAGACCCACAAACAAGCAAGACCTGAAGGCTACGGCTGTAAAGGCCTGGCAAAGCATTAAGAAGAAGGAAACCCAGCGTTTGGTGATGTCCATGGGTTCCAGACTTTGCCTCCAAAGGATTTGCAACAAAATATTGAAAATAAAAATATTTAGTTTGGGTTATGTTTATTTGTCTAATTACTTTTGACCTACTAAATGTGGAGTGTTTGTAAAGAAATGTGTACAATTCCTACATTTTCTATCAGATATTTTTGTTCAACCCTTCAAATTAAACGTTACAATCTGCACTTGAATTCTGTTGTAGAGGTTTCATTTCAAATCCAATGTGGTGGCATGCAGAGCCCAACTCACTAAAATTGTGTCACTGTCCAAATATTTCTGGCCCTAACTGTATCTATGGTTACGACCACGATCAACTAGCTAACTAGTTTTCACTATGAGTAGGTCGTAACCACGGATACCTAAGCTGCAAAGGCCTACATGTTAGACAGCAGGCATAGCTATATCAGGAGAACTATACTGCATTTCTAATTGGAGGTATTTACTAATATTATTATAAATATTACATATTTTTATAGGATCTTGGAGATGGCAATGACCCTTTAAGTGCTTCCTCAATGATACATAAATTATCTAAATTATAGATGCATACATGCTAATTATTAAAATATAATACATGAGGAAATATAAAGAGAACTAAAGGTGCTAAGTGCTTAAATACATAAAACCCCATACAAAAGATGCAAATACTACACAGCTATATGTGCCACAATGGTGGCTTAGTAAGAAATCGTTGTAAGAAAACATGGATCATGTTTCACATCAAAATCAAAGAATAGCTCTCAGGCAAGAAAAATAGTGTGCAATAATTACCAGAGCTGCATATGGTCAATACTGTCCAATACTTGTAGTAGTTGTTTTTATAGGTTTATATATGTATGCAAGCCTTATAACACCAAGAACAGTAGAGGTTTCAAGCACACTGCGATTAGACTCAGGAGCAGAGTACAAGTCCACCTCTACTATCTATACTTGAGGGCACAGAAAACATGATCTGTGGAGTGATGAATCACGCTTATTTATCTAGACGTTTGGGGTGGCAAAGAGAAATCTTAAAGGGGTTTTTGCATGGGAATAAATTCATTCTGTGTAAAAGATCTTTGAAGAATACTAAACTTCTCCAATTAATGATTAAAGGGTGTTTTCCAGACCTGATGTGCAAGTCTGAAGACATTCTATGTGACTTATGAATCCTCACTGTGCGCATTGTGAATGCTGTCAAGAGTCTCCAGTGTTGGTTCAATAAGCAGGTGGGCAGTTTAGATACATGCAGTCACATGCCAACTAGACGTGCGCAGCGTTGCTCAATACAAGTGAATTGAGCGAGGCCGGACACGACTAGTTGGAAAGTGGCTGGAAGTATGCGAATCGCAGTTTCGGTCACATCATCGTTGGTTCCCGGCGCCGACACTGGACAATTCTGACAATGAGCACACTGCGTAATGTGAGGATATACACAGATGTGACTGCAGACTTGTGATTCAATCCTGGCTGACCTTACTAGGATAAAACAATAAAGACTGTTCAGAAAGCGTGAGATAGACAGCATGGTTGTCTGCAGCTGTCTGCCTGCACCATCTCTGAGAATCAATACTAAGTGCTTCCTTCTGTGACTGACTGTTGGCCTGTACTATCCATGCCCCAGACAGCATTGTTTTATATAGCAAACTGGCGGAATAGAATAGGCCAGTACAGGCTAGTACCGTCAGTCAAAAAAAGTGTTCATTCAGCGTTCTTTGCAATAGTACAGGCAGGTAGCTGAAGAGCTAAAACCAGACCAACTCTGCTGTTAGACAAACTATATATCCTTAGCAGTCTGTAATGGTACATTTACACGCGGCCACAGGAAGGTAGGAACAGGCAGGCATCGGACACAATTGTGCCTGTTGCCTTGAAAAGACCACGATGTGGCTGCGTGTAATTCAGGACTTTCCTTCCTGTGTCTTCCCTGAAGCAAGGAAAGTCCTAAATTACACACAGCCACATCGAGGTCTTTTCAAGGCAACAGGCACAATTGTGTCCGATGCCTGCCTGTTCCTACTTCCTGTGGCCGCGTGTAAATGTACCATAAGAGAAAAATGGTACAATTTTGAAAATTAATTGTATTTCAAAAGTTTATTATTTTTCATAGCTCTTTACACAGAAAATACATCTTTTATTTTGGGAAAAACCCTTAGGCTATGTGCACAAGATACAGAGACACTGTCCTAGACACAGTGTCTCCTCTCCTGCAAGCAAGCCAGTGATCTCTGTGGGGTGAACACATCTGTGCCCCCGGTCAGTGTTCTGGGCGCTGTGGCTGACACGCTGCATTTACCCACTAAGATCGCAGCCAATTTCGCAGCAATAGACATGCTGCGGCTAGGGAAGCCACCCCACGTCAGTTTGCGCTACGAAGACAACAAGCACAGTGGGCATGGGATTTCGCTAAATCTCATCCATTGTGCTTGTACTGTACAATGCAGCAGTTTGGACGTAGCGATAACTACTGCATCAAAACTACTCTAAACACTGATCGTGTTCACATACCGTTAAATGCTTCACCATAGCAAGGAGATTTGGACAAATGTATGCTTCAAACTTTATGTCAACAATTTGGGAAAGGCCCTTTTCCGCTCCAGTATAACTGTGCCCCACTGCCAAAGCAATGTCTATAATGAGATGGTTGGGTGAGATTGGGGTGGAGGAACTTCAGGGGTGGACTGGCCCAGATGGCAGGGGGGCAAGTGCTCACCAGCTGGTGCTTTTGCCCTAATTTAGGGCCCCCCCATTAATTATAAGGGCCAGCGCTGCTATTGCTGTGCGGCCGCACCTGCTGCAATTACACGGTCGTCAGTGCGCGGTGAGTGAAAGCAAACCCCTCCCCTTCCCCCAACCAATAGCATCCCCAACCTGGTTCCTCACCCGACCACAACCGATAGCACCCCCCTGGCCACAACCGATAGACCCCCCACACGCTCCTCACCCGATAGCACTTTTTTTCCCCCGCCAGTCAGCCCCTGAGGAACTTGACCGGTCAACATGGAGAGCAATATAAGTAAATGTATCGCATTATTGCATGCATTCTACTTGCTACATTATTTCTAAATTGTAAATTGATGTGCATGCACTTCAGATCACCAGAGAAGAGAGAATCAGTCATTTGTACATTGAACACTTTATTTAATTAAATCAGCCATTGTACACATTGCAGCTATGTATTGTTAGTGTGATTTATTTTTGCCATTTTTAACTAAGACATGCCCTCATAGATATATTAAATTAGTGTTATCACCATGGGAACAAGATGCTGAATCATCAACTTAAATGCCACTTCTCACAGTAGTAAACTTGGTTTTATAACAGAGCAGAAATAAAAAAGAACCAGAACCCATAAAAGTGAGGAACAATTTATGCTGTTACACAGACATCATCTGCACTGCAAATAGCACAACCGACTTGTTTCTTCAGACCTTGCCACACAATGGACATGATAGCCCCAAATGACGGTAGCTGCAAGACTCCCATCCCAACTTCATGGTAAGTGACCTGACTTTTCCACTGAGAAAGTAATTTAGCAATGTTTCGGACAGAAAGAAATTAAGCTACACAGTAGGTTTTTTTTAATTAAATAATCCCAAGGACCCTATTGAATTGTTAAGGGATTAAATGAAACCTTATTAATTTACAACTGACATTCGTCTCTCTCGGTGGGTCTTTTTCCCGCATAAATTGCGAAGAGCAAAAGTCGAATTTGTTTTCTATTTTCATTTTTTTTCTATTTTTTCCCCTTGTATTATTTATAAATTAGTGTGTTCTTGATTAATGCGATGTTTTGTTCTTTTTGATTCCCAATCTCTACTTACATTAAATAAATGGGTTTAAAAGGTATAGTGCTTATATGTATTTTCATATATATATTTGTACGTTAAAAGGCTACATAGTTTAAACCACGAGAAGAATAAGGTACAGAAGACAAAAAATATTTCCATTTTCTTTATAATCCCTTCTTTTAAAAAAAAAAGTGCATAAATGCTAGAATCATTTCCAAGGATTAGTCCCGACGTAAAAACATAAAAAATAGAAGAACTGAAACCTGCATTGTGTCTTTAGCTTTCGACATAAAAATAAAATACAGAAATAGAGGAGGACACATTTGTGAAAACCGCTTGCTCAGTGCTAAGAAGGTTAACAAGTTCCACACATGATTACAGGAGTTTAATCTTTGTTTAATGCCACATGCATGTGCCATAGGAAATCCTGATAAACAAGGTGACTTATTTATTAGTAGTTTTGCTTAACTGGGGAATCTGCCCCATTACATTATTTACAGTGCCACCATCAGCAGCATTTTTTCTCTAGTTAAAGGACTATATGGTATTCTATAGCACTGACGTGAACACGTATGCCATAGGGTAGGTGTGGATTAGCGTGTGCCCACTTTACAATTTTGGAGCATTTTGAATGCCTGCCTTTGATAAGCAGTAAGTTGGTTATGTATTTGGTTACTCTATTTCCATAAGTGTAGAGAAGAAATCTTAGATCCAGGGATACTAGAATAACTTGGAACTGACTTGGAATCCTGAAATAGGCAGAAATCATTATTAAGTCTCTTGCATTCACTGCTTTGCTTTCTTCTATGCAAAGTATAATAAAGGCCGATAGTAGTATCTTCAAAACCACCAAGCACATTCACTCTGTGTAAGTCATATGGTATGGTCCTTCCTTCTTAACAGCCTATGCAGACGCTATGAAGAGGCCTGTGGACGGAGCTGACATGTAGGAGGAAGGGGACTGAATGAGAATATATGGATATACCATCCAAGAGGAAAGGATGCTATCTTTGGTCACAAATTATCTTTGCATTTACAAACAAAACTGATCATATTCTCTATGACATTTGCAGAACAGGAGTGTCAGTGTTACCCAGTGCGCGTGGTACCCATGACCCTTGTGCATGGACTAGAATGTATCTTTTGCATACTGACTACAGATATGTGTTGTAAGTATGAAGCAGCAGCCTCTCATTTGGCCTTTTTCTCCCAGTCCTCTCCACAGAAGCGGTTGAGAAGTTGCTGAAGGTCAGTCTGGAGGTCATCCTTCTGTAGCACTTCGGGAACATCCTCCAGCTGCTCAAAGAAAACATGTTTCCCATGCTGGTCCTTCACCACAGTCCTCTTCTGGGCGCTGGCTTTATTCATCATTGTTCTGCAATGCATAAAACACATTGATCCCAGGTTACATTTACTATATATGACATGGGAATCTCTATCAATAACTTACAAAACAAATATCAATTCTACAGTTAGTCAACAGTGGTTATTAATCAACTTCGTATTATGTTAACACCAAAATCAAATGTGGAGGGGTAAATATATAGCAGTTTCCAATGCAAGTCATATCATGGTGACAATGTCCACTGAAAGCATTGTTTTTAGCAGAGAACATGGAGCCACATAGAGCATTTAGAGCTTCTTCATAATACAAACGCTGTATGTTCATGAGTCCTTAGGCTGGAGGCACACTGGCGCAAAACTCGCGCGAGTGTAATGCGTGAAAAAATCACATTGCACTCGGACCTGTATCTTTAAATGATACAGGTCACACCAATGTGAGTTTCACGCATTACTCTCGCCTTGCGAGGGCAATGCGAGTGCAATCGCAGCATGCTGCAATTGCACGGGATTCCCTCGCGCGAGGGGCTATTAAAAGTATATGGGTGCGAGTCAAACTCGCACCCACACAGCACACGGTGCGATACTAGCACCCTGTGCTGTTAAATTCTAGTTACCGGTTTCCCGGTACATCTTGTACCGATGTATCAGCAGTGCAAGATGATTATGATTAACCCAGCTGCTGGGCACCTCTGTTTAATTTAGGGGTTTAAACTGCATATGCAGCATCTGTGCGGCATATGAGCACAGATGCTGCATATGCGGCATCGTTCCCCGGTCCTAAATGGTTAATATGTGGCAATTAACTTGTCACCATGTCTCTAGGGATTGCCCCCCTCCCTAGAGACATGGTGCTTATAATCATTGGTGGTTCAGGGGTTAAATTGCTCCATTACTGAATAGCCGGCATTTGTCGGCTTTCAGTTTTGTGCTCTGACAGCCGGCGGGTCCTGGCTGTCAGAGCGCGGTAGATACGCTCTTAGCGTATCTACATTGCTGGGCAGCTTCCTCAATAAGGAGCTGTCCCAGGTACTTAGAATAATAGCGTAGTTAAGCCGCTGCCGCTCTCCATGGAGATGAACATTTCATCCATCTCCATGGAGATGAACATTTCAGCAGCATCTCCATGGAGAGCGGCGGCGGCTTAACTAAGCTATTATTCTAAGTACCTGGGACAGCTCCTCATTGAAAAAGCTGCCCAGCAATGTAGATACGCTAAGAGCATATCTACTGCGCTCTGACAGCCAGGACCCCCGGCTGTCAGAGCACAAAACTGAAGGCCGACAAATGCCGGCTATTCAGTAATGGAGCAATTTAACCCCTGAACCACCAATGATTATAAGCACCATGTCTCTAGGGAGGGGGGCAATCCCTAGAGACATGGTGACAAGTTAATTGCCACATATTAACCATTTAGGACCGGGGAACAATGCCGCATATGCAGCATCTGTGCTCATATGCTGCACAGATGCTGCATATGCAATTTAACCCCTCAAAATATACAAAATTGCCTTTCAGCTGGGTGCTTAGTAATCATCTGGCACCGCTGACACAGGGTGCAAGATGATTACTTACTGTACATGCAATGCGGGAAATTTAAACTCTGTGGCTTTGACAGCCGCAGAGCTTTAATTTCCCGACAAATGCTGCCCGCGGTCCTTCAGGACCGTGGACAGCATCACAAACACGCACCACACACGCACTCACACCTCACAATCACAGCACACTAACATACATACAGCCAGCCACACTCACCATACTCGCACCATACACACCCACAAACACGCACAGCACTCGCATCACTGTCATGCATCAAAAACACGGCGTTTTTGATGCATGATAGTGTGCCTCCACCCTTATACCTACTTTATATTCCTTTCTCTTATCCACTCCTTATGTGGAGGTGCCTTCATCAGAAAAGATTCAACTGAAAATGTATTGTCATTGGTTGCTTAGTGAATTTTCTGAGTTTTGTACAAGATATAATTCCTGTGTATAGAGCTCAGCATACATACATCTATGCACATGTCTATTTAGCTTGTTAATTAATAAACCAATAAGTTGCTATCTCCAGTGTTTACTATATCGGCCTGAGTGCTGCTCCAGATGGCTGCTATTAAGCAGGCATTAGAGATGAATTTTAAGTAGGATTTATGCCATTTACAAAGAATTAATCGCTCAAAACTTAATGATTATAACTTGGCAATGGGCATTCTGACTGCTGCCAAACAACATGGTCAATATATTTTCTCTGCCATTAGTGTAGATTTAGTTTTTATTGATGAAGTATGATTTTAGGTTACAATGTAAAAACATCATAGAAAAAAGGAGCCTTCCTTTCCAACACCAAGTCACAATACCGAAGCATTACAGGATTCAGCATGGTGGGGTACATTGGGATGTTTGTCCTTGTGGGGTGCAGTATATAGTGTGCGGGGCAGACGGTTAGGCTACGTTCAAACATGGCGTAATTGTGCTTATTTATGCAGTGGTGCTTTTTTGCGCGCACACGAAGCAAATAACCACGACTGCATTCACGTGTCACAATTTTTCAGCTCACGTTTCCCGAGGCCATTTTATAATGGGGCCTATGGAAAAAGTGTGCCAAAAAAGGTGCAAAGAATTGCCATGTCACTTCTTTTTGCGCATGCACTTTTGCAATAAAAGCACGTGCGCAAAAATATGTGCAAAATCGCAACGTATGAACGCATTTCAATAAAAGCCATAGCTTTTGCTGGAATGGGTTTCCATGCGTTTCACTGTATTGATGCAAGTGCAAAATAGCGCTGTGTAAACATAGTAACATATATAGTAACAGTTTTTAAGGTTGAAGGAAGACTTTAAGTCCATCTAGTTCAACCCATAGCCTAACATGTTGATCCAGAGGAAGGCAAAAAAATACCCATGTGGCAACACTAAGCTCGAAATTGGCGAAAAAATTTCTTCCAATGAAGGCCCTGCAAGACACTGCAATATCGCTAACAAATCGCTAACAAATATCGTTGCAACGTCACCGGTTTAGTGACGTTGCAGTGACCTCGTAGCGATGCCGCTGCGTGTGACATGTACCAACGACCAGCGATCAGCTCGCTGATCGGCTGGTAAATGGCCAGGACCATTTTTTGATCGTTGGTCTCCTGCTGGGCGGCCAGCATCGTCGTGTGTGACAGCGGGAGACCAACGATCAATGACCTCCCAGTGCCGCACAGTACACGCTGGGAGGCTGGTAACCAGGGTAAACATTGGCTAACTAAGCGCAGCGCTGCACTCAGTTACCCGATGTTTACCCTGGTTACCAGTGTTCTCGCTGGTCACTGATCGCTGGCAAGTCTGCCTGTGTGACAGCTCACCAGCGATCAGATAGCGATGTCCCAGCAATCCTGATCGTTGGTGGGATCGCTGGGACATCGCAGCGTGTAATGGGGCCTTTAGACGCAGTAGATATGCTACATGTGAATGTAGCCTAACAGGGTGTAAGCCAGACACTGTGCACTACCTCTGTTTGACTGGTTCTCCATACCAGCCCTATCTGTATGCATTTATAATATTTGTCAACCTCCCTCTCCATGAATGCTAGGTCTGAGTGCTCATTTTTGTAAGTACTTTGCACCTTCACCACCCCCACCTTAATCATAGGGGTCTGCTACATCTTGCAATGCTTAGGTATTGTGACTGGGTGTCAGTAATGAAGGCTATCTTCTTACTGTGAAATGTTTTGCAGCAAATTGTTTTTCATTTTAGTGTAGGGACTCACAAGACAATGAGGACTTTTGACATTAGTTGAAAGCTTGCATAATTAGGTCAATATATCAACCAATACCTCATGTATTTTACACATCATTTTATTGAACATTTTTCCATTTTTATGCAGGATGCAGCCAATCCCTTTAGTGTTGGCTGGATAAATTGAGGCATCTGTCATTTGGGGGGTGCACTTACATAGTGCTTATATAGACACTGTACATGACAGGTACCACCTATGTGACTGATGAACTATGTAAGCCTGATTTGCGTGCATTTATAATACTGGCCAACCACTCCCTCCATGAATTGTAGATTTGTGAGTGTTATGATTTTACATTTACTTCATCTGTCCTGTCTTTGACTTTGATGCGGGCTCACTTGCCGAGCCAGCCAGCATCTTTCCTAGCAGATGTCCCTGTACTGTCAGACACATCCATTATACAGTACAAAGCAGGCACACATATATAAGATTATCTCAGCACATGAGATGTGGTATGATCAGACCTGTCCCTGTACTGTCAGACACATCCATTACACAATACATAGCAGGTGCACATATATAAGATTATCTCAGCACATGAGATGTGGTATGATCAGACCATGTCCCTGTACGGTCAGACCACGGCCATTACACAGTACATAGCAGGGACACATATATAAGATTATCTCAGCACAAGAGATGTGGTATGATCAGACCATGTCCCTGTACAGTCAGACACATCCATTACACAGTACATAGCAGGGACACATACATATAAGATTATCTCAGCACATGGAGATGTGGTATGATCAGACCATGTCCCTGTACTGTCAGACACATCCATTACACAATACATAGCAGGTGCACATATATAAGATTATCTCAGCACATGAGATGTGGTATGATCAGACCAAGTCCCTGTACGGTCAGACCACGGCCATTACACAGTACATAGCAGGGACACATATATAAGATATCTCAGCACAAGAGATGTGGTATGATCAGACCATGTCCCTGTACGGTCAGACACATCCATTACACAGTACCCAGCAGGGACACACATATAAGATTATCTCAGCACAGGAACTTTTTTTTTTTTTTTTAAACACATCCAATTGTGGAAATTATTATTATTCCAAGATCTATTGATTATAATGAATTTTAAAATGAACTTAGTTTCTGGGAAAACCCCTTTAAGTAGAAGATGAGGTTGAAAATGATTACATAGCATCACTAGCTGAAGTAGACAAACTACCAGCTAAATTGAATGTGTATCTATTTGTGTTACCTAATATAATTATAATTATATAAATTATATCACCACTTGAAACCAAACCTGTAGTCAGAGCAGCTCACCAGCAGCACTGAACCCCCAGGGATCCAGGCTAAATCTGACACAGGATAAAGGCACTGCTAAACACTGTAATAAAGCTCCATTTACCATATGTTCTCAGTGAAAACACAAAGGCTGGTTTCAAACTTCTGATGTTCATGGACCGAACATAAACTGTGAATTCTGGCCTAGTCATCAGTCTACTGACCCAACCTTAAGCATATATGATGCTGTTAAATTTGGGTTCATCCTTTCTCATACCATAAATGTTACAAGTGTGAAACCGCTTTACACTATAAATTACACAGAATGAATTAATCTGTTACAAGAAAGGTTGACTTTCACTCCAATCTGTCACCTATACACAGTGGAGGTTGGGTATACCCCTGATGACATAACCCCCGAGTCAGATCATAATATAGTTTATTACATTGGAAGCCAATATGTAGTTTATTTAGGTATTTTATACTGATGATCACTGTAAACCATCAAGGATTGCTTTTCATCCAAAACTGTTCCCCTGTGTGTATTTCTGGGTAACAGATAGTCATTGGGTAAAGAGTGACCACTGCTGTTAGTTCCACTGCAATCTGTTAATGTCAGTGCCATGCCAGCCCAAACCTTTTAATAACAGATCCATCCTCTTTGGTAACTTCTGATTCCACTAAATTTGGCAGATGAACGCTTACATCTCCACCCACATAACTTAAAGCCTAGAAAATGATAGAAAATCTCACTGCTGAGTGAGTTTAAGTGTTTTGTTTTTTAAGCAATGAATAATACATCTAAAGCCAGGCAGCCCAAATATTCACTGGAGAGTATTTTAGCTGTGCGCATACATAACACTTAGACATAAAAATAACTGTGCAATGTTCTTCTGATCTGCCAAGAACAGCAGCCACCTACTCCACTATTATCCACAAGTATACAGTAGATGCACTCGTCAGTGTGTATACGTCAGCCTTAGATACTCTATCATTAAAGGGTTTGTCCGGTCTAACACTGATAACTGATATATAGACATATAAATCCTCTAAGTGCCCGCACTGTGCACTGTGAGAATTCGTCATTTTCGAATCCTGGAACGGACCGCAATTATGTGATATTCCTGTTCCCAGCAAGAACATGATTAAAAGACGTGGCCTTGCTCAATACAAGTCTATGGAATGGACGTGTCCAACTAGTTGGAGCAGTCATGTGGTGAGCGTGGCTTTGCTTAATACAAGTGTATGGAGATGGCATGTCCGACCAGTCGGAGTGGCCATCTAGTGGGTGCAGCCTTGCTCCATACACTTGTGTTAAGCAAGACCGCAATTACTAGACAGGGGCTTTGACCGGAAACCTGTATATCACATAACTGCAGTCCGTTCCCTGTTTAGAAACCACGATTCCTCACAGTGCACAGTGCAGGCGCTGGGACAATTGATAAGTCTGCAGTCACATCAAGTGAATGCAGAATTGTTACTTTTAGACCAGACAACCCCTTTAAGGATTATTATTATTATTTACTTATATAGCCCCATTAGATTCCATGGTGCTTTACATATGGAAAGGGCAGACGAGGACAAGTACAATATGTATGGACAATCAACACGTAGACGTACAGGAGGGGAGAAGACCCTGCCCACAGGGGCTCACAGTCTACGAGGGATGGGTGGTGATAGAGTAGGAGGGTGTAGTGCCGGTCGTGAGATGGTGCGGTGGACTGGATCTCATTGTAGGTTATAGGCTTGTTGAAAGAGGTGCGTTTTCAGGTTTCTTTTGAAGGTTCCCAGGGTAGGTAAGTGTCTGATGTGTTGGGGGAGAGAGTTCCAGAGTATAGCGGATGTACAAGAAAAATCTTGTATGCGGTTGTGAGAGGAGAAAATAAGAGAGGAGTAGAGAAGGAGCTCTTCGGAGGATCGCAGGTTGCGTGAGGGTAGGTATTGGGAGACCATGTCAGAGATGTATGGAAGGGACAGGTTGTGGATGGCTTTGTATGTCATGGTTAGGGTTTTGAACTGGAAACCCTGAGAAGTGGGGAGCAAGTGAAGGACTTGGCAGAGAGGAGAGACAGGGGAGTAGCAGGGAGACAGGTGGATCAGTCGGGCAGTGGAGTTTAGGACACATTGGAGAGGAGGGAGGGAGGGAGGTAGCGGAGAGTCCGGTAAGCAGGAGGTTGCAGTAGTCAAGACGGGAGAGGATGAGAGCATGAACAAGTGTTTTAGCAGTGTCATGGTTAAGGAAAGAGAGGATCTGGGAAATGTTTTGAGCTGGAGTCGGCAGGAAGTGGCGAGGGCTTCGATATGAGGTTTGAAAGAGAGAGAAGAGTCGAGGATTACCCGAGACACGTGGCGTGGGAGACTGGGGAGAGTGAGCAGTCATTGACATTGATGGATAGGTCTGGTAGAGGGGGAGATCGACTTGGGGGAATATGATGAACTCAGTTTTGTCCATGTTCAGTTTTAAAAAGCGAGCAGAGAAGAAGGATGAGATGGCTGACAGGCATTCTGGAATTTTGGATAGTAGGGAGGTGATGTCAGGCCCAGACTAATAGATCTGGAAGTCATTGGCGTAGAGATGATATTGAAGGCTGTGGGACTCAATGATTTGACTAAGGCCAAGGGTGTAGATGGAGAAGAGTAAGGGTCCCAGAACTGAGCCTTGGGGGACACTGACAGATAGGGGTAGGGCGAAGAGGAGGTGTGGGAGTGGGTGACGCTGAAAGTCCGGTCTGTTAGATATGAGGAGATCCAGAAGAAGGCCGGCTCAGTCATGTCAAGAGATTCCAGAATCTGTAGTAGGAGGGAATGGTCTATGGTGTTGAAGGCGGCAGATAGGTCAAGGAAGAGGAGGACGAAATAGTGTTGCTTGCTCAGTAGGTCATTGGTGACTTTAGTTAGGGCTGTTTCAGTGGAGTGGTGGGATCAGAAGCTGGATTGTAGGCGGTCAATGAGGGAGCAGGAGGAGAGGTGGGAGGACAGTTCAGAATGGACGTGTTGTTCAAGTAGTTTTGAGGAGAAGGGGAGAAGAGATATGGGGCGATAGTTAGAAGCAGATGCTGGGTCAAGGGAGAGTTTTTTAAGGATGGGTGTGATCAAGGCATGTTTGAAGGATGAGGGGAAGACGCCGGTAGCGAGTGACAAGTTGAAGAGTTAGGGCAGGGAGGAGGGCTGTGGTGAGGTTTGGGATGATGTGGAAGTGGAGTAGGTCGAGGGCACAGGTGGTGAGGTGTGATTGTGACAGAAGGTAGGAGAGTTGATCTTCTGTCATGGTGGAAAAGCTTCCTTTGGACGAGGAGGGCTGGGCGATAATGGGGGAGGGCCGAGGGTACAGTGGATTAAAGCTTTCTCTGATTTTGTCGATCTTCCATTTGAAGAAAGAGGCAAAGACGTCAGCAGAGAGGAAGGAGGAGCAGGGGGACGGAGTAGAGAGTTGAAAGTTTTGAATAGTTGTTTGGGGTTTTGGGACAGGGCAGTTATTAGAGATGAGAAGTAGGCTTGTTTTGCGGCAGTGAGTGCAGTCTTGAAGTTAGTGAGGGACTGTTTGTATATAGCGAACTGCCAGTGGAATGGGATTTCTTCCATCCCCGCTCGGCCACCCTGGACACCTGACGCAGTTCTTTAGTGACGGTGGTGAGCCAGGGTTGCCTGTGTGTGCGGGTTTTGTTGTATGTGAGGGGGGGCGGCCTGATCGAGGGCTGTAGTTATTGTAGTGTAATAGAGTGTGAGGAAGCTAAGTCAGTGACAGGAAAAAGGGATTCAGAGAATGAGTGAAAGTCAATAAGTTTAAAGGGAACCTGTCAGGTGGTTTTTGCCTTCCCAGCTATCACTGTCTGTACCTGCAGCTTCATAGAACTATTCTAATCATCCCTGTCTGAGCTTATAGTGTAATGTGAAAGGTGAAAAAAAGCATTTACACACTTACATTCCTGTCTACACCTTAGAGGAGGGAAACTGGCAGAATAATAGTTAACTCACTATTAACTTACATGACTAAAGGACCTGTGTGATGTAATGATCATGTGCCTATAGTGGGCAGAGCTAAACAAGCCAAATCATTATGTGCTATAGGGACTTAGCTCCACCTATTGTAGTCACATGGTTATGAGATCACATCAGGTCTCCCAACATGTTCTAACATAAGGCTGCAATGTTAACTATTAACCTGCCAAACAGTCTCCGTCCTCCAAGATGGAGACTGACTGCTTCATTACATATGAGCTCAGACAGGGATGATTAGACTGGTATTATAAAGCTGCAGCTACAGACAGTGCTAGCTGGGGAGGCATAAACTAGCTGACAGGTTCCCTTTAAGGTTTCTACGGGGGTGAGTGAGTTTCCGGAGGGGTGGGTGCATAGTGGGAGGGGGGAGGAAGGTGAATATCAGCAGGTTGTGGTCAATTAGGGGGAGTGATGAGTTTGAGAGGTCATTGAGGGAACATAAGCGGGTGAAGACAAGGTCGAGTGTGTGGCCATCCTTGTGAGTGGCTGAGAAGGACCATTGAGAAAGCCCAAAGGAGGTGGTCAGTGATAGGAGTCTAGAGGCAGCAGGGTGGGGGGTGTCAATGGGGTGTTGAGATCACCCATGATGATAGTGGGGATGTCAGAAGAAAGGAAGTGGAGATGCTAAGTGGTGAAATGGTCAAGAAAGGTGGGGGTAGATCTTGGGGGGCGGTAGATGACAACCAGCTGAACGTTGCAAGGAGAGAAGATGCGGACAGAGTGTACCTCGAAGGATCTTCTGACATATGCAACATGCTGTACATCTATCTGTGTATATTTGTTTATCAATATATGGCTGTTTGCATCTATGTATAGTTACCCATCTATCTACAATCTCTTTCTCTAATATCAATCTGGCTATCTATGTACCTTTAAGCCTACATAGATCTATCTATCTATGCAAATAATCTCTTCAAAAAGAAAGACAACAGAGCCTTTTTGGAAGTAGCAATCCTAAAATGTCAGTATATAGAAACTGTCAGCAGGTTTTTGGTATGTAATTATTCAGAGAAAAGGACATTATTTCAGAAAAACTAAATTTGCATCACACATACCTGTGTGAATGGCGCCCTATGCAAACCTCACCCTGCCTTAATCATTGGAGCCTGCTTCATCCTGTTAGTGCATTTAGTATCTGACTTTATGGCTGTTCTCAGTGAATTTTGCTATGTAATTCAAGAGCAGCATGATGTAGAGACAGAAACCCTGATTTCAGCAATATGTTACTAACTGGCCTGTTTTCTGCGATTTTGATAAAATCATTGTTTTTTTTCTGAAGCAGATTAGCATATCTCTGAAAGCTGAGCTTTCATAAGCCCACCTACAATAATGATTGGCTTTTTTATATGTATATTATAAATTGACCGAGAACTTGCTAATCAGTGGTGGGGTTTACACAGAGCAGGAGGATTACTAGGCACGAGACAACTAGTCCTCTAGTGATAATCTCATACTGATAAAACACTGATTTTATTAAAGCAGCAACACACAGCCCAGTTGGTGAGACATTGGTAGCATTAGGGTCTCTTGCCCTACATCATGCTGCTCTCAGTTAAAACAGCAAACAACCTACGTACAGATTATTTTTAAAAAGCCCTGCCACATGAATCAAGATATAAAGTCAGCTCAGCTTTTTAAATGATTGATACTGACTTTTAGGACTGCTACTTCCAATGTGAGGAGGATATTAACATATTAATTTCCCTGAGGAGCATTACTTGGCCTGCAAGTCTCTCTGACAACTTGACAGAAGGAGAAATGGACCCCTCAGACTATCTATTTATTCATTCAAAAAGATCATTCATTTGATCATTGATCCAATAGCAGAGGAAAAATACAGAATTGATTCCATTCCCTCAAAAACAAGCAACAATTGTGGGTGCAGTAAAAAATGGATCAGTTTTTTTAACATGGGACCCTATGGGAAAACGGATCCATTTTTTAGAGCATTGTTTATGGCACAAGGAAAAAAACGGATCCATTTTTTAGAGCATTGTTAATGGAAAATGGCAAAGTTCCAAAAACGCAGAGTGGCACAGGAGGGTCAACAAGCACCCTAAAACAACAGATCAGTTATTGAAAACAAGGGAAAAAACTGATGGCAATGTGCAACCCTAGCCTAAGGCTGTTTTTAATATGTGCTCAATCCTACATGCCCTTAAAATATGTAGGCTTTAAGCCCCGGGAGAGGTATGTTTGATAAATATTACATTTAGGGTCTTAGGCTACGTGCCAACATAGAATGTGTGCTGCGGAATTTTGATGTCCAAAATCTACACCATGTTTCAAAGTTTCGCAAAGATAAGTAGGTGGTTTCTTGGTGCATTTTTGCAGTGTTTTTTCATTGCGATTTTGCTGTTTTTTTTAGCAATTGTTTACTGTTGTGACTATGAATAAAGCTAGGATAAAAAAGTGATAATGTGACATGGGGCTGTTTTTTTGGTCACCAGCCCAGATACAGCAGGCAGCTAGGGGTTGCCACCCATCCCCAGCTGCCTAGTTTTACCTGGCTGGTAATCAAAATATAGGTTTGGGAACCCTTTTATTGAAATAATTAAAAAACATGACATGGAGCTTTGCTGTATTTTTTATTTCCAGCCAGGTACAACAAGGCAGCTGGGGGTTGGAATCCTCAGCGTGCGGAGGCCCAAGCATTTTGGCCCCCCACAGTGTGAATTGCAGCCGGCAATTGTCCCATGAAATGGCGCATTCATTAGAAGCGCCAATTTCTGGCTTGTACTCGACTCTACCACTAGCTGCTCTGTGGCGGTGGCAGACTGGGTAATAAGGGGTTAATGTCAGCTGAATACTGACAGCTGGCACTAAGCCCCAGGATCATAATGTCGGGCCATTGTTGGGCCCAGTAATTTTGAACCTCTGAGTAAATAGTAAATAATACAACACACCATGAAAAATTATTAATTTATAAAAACACAAACACATGCCTAATTCGCATCTTTATTATTCCCCTCAAAAAAACCTACACCATGTCCATTTCGACGCGGCTCTGTGATATTTCCCACATCATACTGTTCACAACCAGACCCAAGCTATTGAGATTTGGATCCCACTGTGAGTGGGGTGACGCAGGAAATTTTACCTCAGGTCAGAGAGCTGTGTTGCTCTAGCTGACCTCAGGTGACCCAGACCATGACATCAAAACTTACTCAGTTTCGTGTCCCACTGTGATTGGACATCGCAGAGGATCATGGAGGGTTTGTGTGGGAATCATAAAGATGGGAATGAGAGCTGTATTTGTATTCATTTTACAAATAAATGACTTTTCACTGTGTGGGGTACTACTTACTATTTACTTAGAGGTTCATAATAGCCGGGTCATAATTGAGTGCAATTCACAGATTGGAGGGGCCAGAAGCTGCCTAGTTGTACCTGGCAAAAAATAAAAAATACAGCAAAGCTCCACATTTTTTAAAATTATTTCAAAAAATAATTTAAAATAAGCCTCGCATGTATTTTGATCACCAGCCAGGTAAAACTAGGCAGCTAGAAGTGGGTGGCTGCCTGTACATGCCTGCTGTACCTGAGCTGGTGCCCAAAACTACAGCAGAGCCCAGTGTCATCAGTGCAAAATTTGCCTCAAATCTGCGCTTAATGTGCGCTAAATACACACTGTGTGAACAGTGCTGCTTATTTGCTGCATATTTAGGAGCTAACATTGAGGTCTAAAGGGGAAAATCGCTGCAAAATACGCTGAAAGAACGGACATGCTGCAGATTTTTCCACAGTAAAATGGGCGCCATTTCCGCAGCAAGAAAATCTGCATCATTGGCACAACATTTCTAATTTCCCATACATTTTGAAGGGAATGTGTTGTACTGCGTTTTTGTTGCAGGAAAATACATGGGAAAATCGCTGCAAATATCACTGGAAATCCGCAACGTCAGGACATAGCCTTGCTGGTGGGACTATATGAATTGGCCACGTTGTGTGCCAAGTACGTTTTTATTAATATGTACGGTATGTTTTTTAGTAATGCAGTTTACGTTTCATATATTCTATTCTTGCGCTTACAGAGTGTGGCTATATTCTTAGGTTTGTATCTCTCAATCTCTTCTTTCTGATATTTATCTACCAATCATCTGTCTTTTAATTATCATATATCTTTTCTATCTACCTTTTCATCTCTGTTTATGTGCTGTAGAAACAAGCTCCAGACTATGCGGCTGCAGGTTTTTTACCACGATTCCCTAGCTTCCCAGTGTTCTTCTCCACATCCCTGGAGGACCATAATTCTGTAATATGATGTTCTAGACGTGTGCATTAGCTGAGAGATATTTGCATATACTAACATGTTTACAAACACTGTATCCCCTGGATGTTGTTACATTAATTAACAGATTGTAGATGAGGATTTACTACTTTTTTTTTAGCTCTTCAATCATCCAGTTTATTGAGAAACTGAATTTTTTGTAAGCAACAATGTTCATTGGGAATTGAGGGAATTGGCGGAATGAAGCACTTAGGCAGTACGCAGAGATCTTTAATATGGTTTGTTGGGCATAGAAAGGAATCTCTCACTTCCCGGTTTCTTTGAAGGATTTTGACACGTTATGGTACAATTCAGCAGGTTTTTCTGCAGACCTGTGACAAACTCATAGATAAAGTAGTGTGAAATCACAAAGGGAAATTCATTGACGTTGATGTAATGTCAAAGTGGAGTGTGTCTGATAAATGATCAACAGCTATAGATCATTACTCCACTTTGATATCAGTTATGATAAATTTGGACCAAGAATTTATTGCTCTGCTACATCAGTAATTCAGATAAGTGTATAGGCAACAATGTTGTAATTTCTACTCATGTAAAAAAAAGTAACAAAAAAAAGCTATTCTTCATTATATGGTCACCTCTGACCAAATCCTATATTTCAACCTTGTTACCTGCTCAAAGTCATCCTTGGCTGACGGCAAATCAGATGCTAAACTAGAGTCTCCAAAATATTTCTCTGTCCGTTCACCATGGATCATGGTGGTCTTCACAACTCTGCTGACCTTACATCCTTCCACAGGCTCAACTTCAAAGTCTGATGACATAACTCTTGGCTCAGAAAATGAGATCTGGTGACACAATTGTATTTTTTTTTAATCTTAGTGAATTTATTTGTTATGCCCATGACAGATATAAAGTACCTTTAACAAGACATAAAGACGATAGCTCCAAAGAACACAAGAATCAACGTATGATGTAATAATTATCAGAAATGGGATAACATCTACATTAGAAGGGTTGTTCAAGAGATGGGCTATCCTTAGGTTAAGTGATCAATCTCACCACCCACACTGATAAACTATTAACATGTCTGGTGGCTGCCAGGAGTACACCGTGTATGATCCTCAGCACTAGTGATGGGCAAACTCGAACTGTAGTATTCGTGCACAGACCCCAAAAATGGACTTCCCTGAGAAGCCCATGTTACAGTTCACGTTTGGCTGTAATACACAATACAGTAATTAATCATCATTGTCATACTTACCGGGTCCACGCTTGTTCTTCCATGGATGCTAGAATGTATGGGCTGCTTCCAGTTATCGTGCACTTACTCCAACTCACTAAGTCACTAAGGCCCCGCAGTAGTGAACTCACATGACCCTGCTGTAGTTGCTTCTAATGAATGCACCAATTTCTGGGACGGCTGCAGGCTGATATTTCACAGCCTGGTATATGGAAAAACTATGAGCCTTGCCCTGCTGAGAATAACAGCCAACCAGCGCCCTGAGTTTTACCTTGTTTGGCAATTGAAAATAGGGTGAAGCCCACTCATATTTTTTTTAATTATTTATTTAAAGGGACACTGTCAGGTCATTTTTCAGTATGATACTAATATTACCCTCTGGAAGAAGCCGCAGGGCGAAACGCGTCAGGGTCACGGTGCATCTCATTTGGACAGGTAACTATACCGCTACTGAGGGGATTAGACATACTGGACATTGTCCGACCTCAGCACAGGAGGATAATAGGTGGCTGCCTGTAAACCATACAGCTGGTATATTTATATGAGAGTAACTAGGTTTCTGCAGGAAACTTGCAGGTGTGCATACACCTGTTCTGATATAAAAGAAGTACTGCTTTTCTTGGTGATAGAGGAGGAATATCGCCTCCCTATAGTAAAATCAATATTTTATCTATCTGTGGAAGATTCAAGGTTGATCCCTCAGGGTCAGGATAATCTCTGAACATTCCCCTCCCGATGTATTGGTCTAATTTTTGAAGGGCTCCTTTTATTGTGCACTTTATATATTGTGAATCACGGATTTTTTTAATCAATTTTTTATAACTTTGCAGCAATAAGTTGCCTTCATACACTTTTTCAATCTTGTGAAGCAATTATATTGTGTGACAAGTTCTATTTAATTGTGTTGACACTGGTGTTTATTTAATTTTTTTGTGTGAAGATGTGGCACCATTTATATATAATCCTTTATGTATATGATGTTTATATATTAGTTATATATTATATATTATATATTTTTTATTAATTTTTAATTTTTTGCACAAAGCACCTTTTTCACACAGAGCCTTTTTTTGTTGACTATATACTGGGTAGTGGGGTTTTGGAGATTGAACTGGTCTCCCTGGTTGGTACCAAGTTGTTATTTGAGGAATACCTACGGATATACATTAATTGAATTACGCAGGTGTTTGATTGATTTATACTGTATGTACAATACTCTCATAAATTGTTTTTTAATATTTTTGTGGCCCCAATCCCTGTTTTAGGATCCGCAACAATCGGAAATAATTTGATGCATTATTATTGTGGTGTTTTTATAATTGATGATGTATTAGTTATAATTTCCTTGTAATTTTAACTATGTACCAATAAAATCTAATTCAGTTTATACCATAATTTGGGCTGACAACTCATTTTTATATAGGTTTTGCTTACTCAGAGTTTGCCTGTTAACCATAGTGGCCTATTATCTGGTTTTATTACCCTTGAATAGTGCCTGGCCAGCCCTTTTAAAAAGATATAAAAATCATTACTGTACCGTTTGGAGTTCTCTAGTTATAAGTATTTTCAGACCCTGCAGGGAGCTGCTGAATTAATCCTCTCTATTATATTCACAGAGAAATAGTCCAGCTGTGTTTAATGGTGTCATTTAATTATGCACTCCTTCTTAGCAGCTCTCTCCTCCCTTTGCTCTCTCTGCTAGTCAGATTTCAGTTTCCATTAGGAGCTTCCGAGGGAGAGATGGCAGACACACATTTGCCTTACTGCTTTACCTGATCTAGATGAGGTATCTACTCCATTTGCTCCTCTAAGCAGGTATACCTGCTGCACTCTCACAGATTCTATGTTGTATTTGACCTCTGGCTTAGCTGCAGACACAGAGAGCAGAGAGGATACAGCCCCCCCTTCTGATCTCCTGAGCAGTGATGTGAATATGTGACATGAATATTCATCCTATGGGAAGTGGACAGCAGAGAACTAAGTGGATCATTCACTGTGATTGACAGATAGAATGAATCTCGTTATTTGAAGTTTACAGAGGATAGGAGGGAAATATGAGTAAAAGAAATACATCAATAGAGAGAGCTTAGAGGGAGAAATTAGAAAATGATAGCAGTTATATATGGATTTTTGACCTGACAGATTCCTTTTAAATAATTAAAAAAATAATAGGCTTCCCTGTATTTTGATTGCCAGCCAAGGTAAAGCCAGGCAGCTCGGGATGGCAGCCCCTAGCTGTCCGCTTTATCTTTGCTAAGACTCAAAAATAACGCAAAGCTCTAAGTCATTTTCTTACATTATTTATTTTTACACTACTATGATGTCAGGATTTTTGCCTATGGCAACCAATCACAGACAACAGCACAACGGGCAACAGGCGCAACAGCCCATCACATATGCTGTCACAGAGAGTGGGTGTCTGTGATTGGTGGTTGAAGTAAATTCAGTAACCTGGAAGCAGCCCATACATTCTAGCATATACCATACAGTGAATAACCAAGAAGCTAATGAGCAGCCCTGGAAGTACAAGCGTGCAGACTTGGGAAGTAATAACACTGAAGTTTAATCAATATATTGTTTACTTTTACAGCCCCCCAGCCCCCGTAGCCACCATTTCATAATTTTGGGTTTGGGTTTCGGACTCAAGTTCGGGTCAAATCTGGTCCCAAACCCAGACTGTCTGTCCGGATCCACCGAACCCAAACTTTGGCGGGTTCGTCCATCACTACTCAGCACAACAGCTCCATATACTTCATATTGGCTCCCATCTCAGTATCTCAATGGTCAGTCCAAAATGGTAACTTTACAATCTTCTCATTCATCAGCATCTATATAATATTATTGTCACTGAGATTACGAATTAGGAACTCTAACTAATAGCTGTATATTACACCACGGTATCGTTCTCAAATATTTTTTATAAGGCAGTTAAAGAGATAAGGGAATTTTACTGAGTGCCCAGGGACTAAATGTTACTTAACTGGTTTAATAAGAATTATTAATGTAGGATCCAAGTAAGGGTATTATATGATCTCTTCTACTGATTCACAAGCTTCATTTATGCTCATTAATATGCATTTTGAGTAATAAATGACTTTCACATTGAATCTAATTTAGCCTATATGATGATTTTATATATTAGCAGAAATGTTGAAATATACAGCATTATTGGGAATTAGGAGTATTAAAAAGAATGTGCTTTCAGAAAATGACATGGTTTAAATCATGATTAAAGCTCATTTTTTTTAGCCCAAACGCATCAATCGCAATACCCGCCTGCGTAGAGGTTTGTTCTTTTTATCTGTGTGACCATGATTTGTGTAACTACTTTTTAATAGTATAGAATCAAACAGGGTTTTATCCATCTTGGTAATGGTCTTCTCTTCGCTGGACATCTCTATATTTTTCTTCCATTATTTATACTGCAAATTGGCCATTTGCGATCCATGCAGAAGGTATACCGGAGTGGTGGACATATAGGTGAGTCAATACATAATCTTTTTTCTATATGGTTTAAAGTAGGCTTTTGTGTTAATTTTTTTTTTATTTGAGCAAAGGTGTTTTTCACATTCACACATCCTGTGTTTTTAGGAAAAGTTTTCTGTAGGCTTATTATCATCAGAGGCAGAATTATAAGGACAGGTAACATCTATGATTAATACATGATCCCCGAATCACAATAAGTGATGTCACTGCAGTCCCTGCTTCCCAAGTCTTCACAGTGTCCTTTGCAGAGTTCCATTAGTGGTATGGTGATTTAAATATTAGTACACTAACTGTAGTCTTATAATTACTCTTTGGTGTTTTCACCCTTTCTTGGTGCCTCTTTGGTCCCGGGGCGTCTACTCGTGCCCGGAACTTCTGACAGGCCGGAAGTAAGAAGTTACTCCTTCTGGCTCTCGGAGAGATGAATTGAGCGATTTTAAGGTAACTTCTTACTTATGGTCAGTCAGAAGTTACCTTAAAATTGCTCAATTCATCTCTCTGAGACCCAGAAGGAGGCTCTCATAGACTTGTACTGAGTTGTAACCTCTGGCGTGCTCTACAGAAAACTGAAGCTACCAGCAGGTCAGAAGGCCTGAGTCTGTTCATTGTGGCTAATGTACATCTATTATTTCCGAAAACAAGAAAGTATGGAGTTTAGAATAATCGTTAGTTTATTCTTAATACACGTTTTTATATTGGAAATAAACTTTACAAACATTAAATAATATATATATAACACAAAAATGTATTTAAAGATTTAAACAATAGGTTATTTTCTGATTACACATCTACTTTAAGAGTTTTCTATTAGAAAATTTTGTTTAAACTTTGTTTTTATTGAAAAATTTTGGATTTATAACATGGGCGAAAGCCAAAATCAAGCGAATAGACATTCTCCATTCGTACATTACATAAAGGAAATATACAGGAACAAAAAAAAACAATAAGAATATATTCAGCGTGTCTAGTCTCGTTTCCCGGTAGCTAGATTTTCAAATTATTAGGCTCCTGTGTAGAGGTCTCGAACCCAGGCAGTGCACATTAATCCCTTTTTTTCTAACCGATCCCCTCATTACCCAATGGATCTCCTCTGAATAAAGTCCACGGTGTCCACACCCTGTCAAACTTATCCATATTGTCATGTAGAGTGGCTGTCATTTTCTCCATAACATATACATCCTGGATTCTATTAGAATGAGGCATTTGGCAGCAGTCAAAAGATGGGTCAGTAACTTCGTGCGGGGTCTGTCCCATCCCCTAGGTGTAAGATTTAACAAAAACATATGGGGATCAACCGGCACTTCAACTTCAAAAACCGTGCTCAACAGTCTCCCCACTCCCCTCCAGAAACCCGTCAGGGTCGGGCATTCCCAGAAAATGTGGAAGAGAGATGCCCCAACGGTACCGCATCTCCAGCATACATCCGGAATGGACCTGTTCATCTTATGGAGAACCTTGGGAACACAATACCAGTTCATCAGGAGTTTAATTTGGTTCTCCTTGTGAAGGGTACTGATAGAGGTCTTGTGAGCTCTCGACCAGACCACCTGCCACTGTCTCAGAGTCAGTGGGTGTCCCAACCACGACTCCCATCTTGTCATATACGTGTGACAGCTGGACGTCTGGGAGCCGGGGCAGTGAAGTAGAGTGTATATATCAGAAATGAGCCCCTTAGTTGAGGCATTATTCGCACATATCCTCTCAAAATCGGTCGGTACAAGGGATTCCGGGGAGCCCATCTTTGTTCTAAAATAGTGCAATATTTGTTGGTATGAGTAGGATAAAGTCCTCTGTAGGTTATGTTTCTGGGATAGCTCAGGAAAGGTCCTAAACCTCTTAGTCAGGGGGTCTACCAGGTCCCTATATGTAAAGAGGCCTGCTGAAGCCCAACTGGTTCCCGCCGTCGAATCCATAATGCTCTCTAAGTGTGGATTATAAAGGAACGGTGTTAGGAATGATGCATGGGAAGCTAACTGATATTTGATTCTTAGGGTGTTCCACATGTCTCTGGTAAATGCCATAGGGCCCAGGAGTGCAGTCCGAGCAATCTCGTTAGGCGGACCCCATATCAGGGCTGCTGGGTGACATGGAGCCAGCCATAATTTTTCGATTTCCATCCATTTGCTGAACGCGGGGAGAGTCGACCAGGAGGGGATGAGTCTTAGATGTGCGGCATAGTAATATTTAGTTATATCTGGACAGGCCTATTAGAAAATTTTCAAAACCTTTTTACCAATTGGTATTGGTCTGTAAACCTTTAAAGAGAACCTGTGAAGTTAGACCTGCTGCTTGATCTGTAGGCAGGAATAGTGGATTCATAGTTTTGTGCTCCCTAGGGGCTTAGAAGTCTAGTGGCCAATGCTACTCTATGTATATGTATACATATATACTCTATGTATATACCTTTCTGTTCAGTATGTTGCAAATAGATGTAGCAGTCAATCACCACCTATTAGACTCATAAGTTTAATGTGAGCAAGGAATTAAATGGGTTTTCCAAGATTACCATTCATTTCTAAAACCCTTCCTTGTGACTGCAGACTACCTATTCTAGACATTGTGTAATCTAGATACTGTCAAGATTCACTTCTACTGTATTTCCAGCTGGGGAGGACAATTTGCACACTGTATTGTTTGGTTATATGCTAACTAGCTTCTCATCCACTTTTCTCATTGTTCAATGAAGTCAATCGACATGTGATATGACCACAAGTATGTAAAAAACCCATTCAACCTGGAAATAGGGGGGATTCTTAACAGTGTGTTTATTACACAAAATCATCATTCAACTATTTGGAGTCACATACAGTGACTGTAGAAATTTATGCTGAGCCTGGAAAATCCCTTTAAGAAATAAACTAAATTTAAACTACATATTTGTGCAGCTCCTCCTGCTCTATAACAGTCTTCCAATTGATTAAACTGCATTATTCTTAAATAACGTTTGCTTAAAAGGAACCTGTCACATTGTATATTCAGTCAGATCTGTGGACAGCTTATTAAAGAGAATGAAAAGTTAAGGAGAATGATTCAGTAAAACTTCTATTCCATTCATTAAAGTGAACCTGTCAGTATGATTTGCAATATAAAGTGAAGACATAGATATAATGATACTGTTATACAGAATAATTTGAATCTTTACTGACAAAATGCACTTTTTCTGTTCTTATTAAAGCAGCAGTTTTCAAGACTGTGGACTTGAATGGCTTGCCTTCTTTCTGATACCTGGCACTGGTAGCGGCATTGCCATGGGCTGTGCATGTGCCGATTGCTTTTCCCAGGTGGTCTACCATAAAAAGTAGCCATGGACGGTTTATGCACAGTCGTCTATAAAACATCATTGAGCTGAGATCTCAGTCTGCACATACGACACCCATGGCGCCATGTTATCATAGACCAACCGGGAAAACAATCTGCGAATGGGCTCTCTACGGGAACAATGGCGCCAATGTCAGATTTCAAATAAGAGGCAAGTCACAAAAAAATCAATGACCTGTCATTCAAATGCTGGAGGCAAGCGGACAGGCCAGGGTAGAAGACCCAGTGTACAGTCCAGCCCCAGTACACCAAAATCTCATTAGAACAAAACTTCAATTGCTGATTAATAAAAAATACAAAAGCATGTGTCTTTCCCCAAATGGATCAATTTCAACTGTATAACAGCACCATTAAGGCCAGATCTTATGTTTAAAAATTGTACTGTTCGGGCCTCTAAAGTTTGTGGTGTTTGTTTACATGAATCCAGTGGGCAGAGCTATTTAGTGATTGACAACTATAGGCATGAGTAGACATACAGGGAAGATTGTGAATCAATGAATATGGCAGCTCGGTGGGCTCAAAAGCATATAATGACCAGGGATTTCAATAAATAAAATGCAAGTTTCATTAAAACTTTCAATCTGCTTAGCTCCTCCTTCTCTATGCAATCCTACCTACAGATCATCTGCAAGAAGTTTGTATGTCCTCCCCGTGTTTGCGTAGGTTTCCGCTGGATTCTCAGATTTTCTCCCACACTCCAAAGACATACTAATATGATATTTAGATTGTGAACCCCAATCAGGACAGTGTTGCAAATGTATATAAAGCGGTATGGAATTAATAGCGCTACATAAATGAATAAATATTATTATTATTATTATTATTAGACACCATTTCCAACATGGCAGGTTGCTTTTATGTAAGAATTATTTATAATTTTCTTTTCATCTCAGGCCATTTAGCTGTGCTCACCTCAGACTGCTCACTGTCACTTTTGAGTATGGTGCGTTTCACAACTTTAGATACAGAGCCTCCATCTTCTATTGTCACTGGTTCTTGAGATCCTCCCTGTGCCACAACTTCTTCTTTTTCTGTACCATCAGGCAATACAAATCTTCTAATAATTTTCCTTGTGACCTAGAGTGGTAAAAAGAAACATGCATTTCACTGTGCTATGTAACATAATATCTCTTACTAAGGCTGCTTTAACATTACGATTTAGTGCCTGTCCGTGGGATTCGAGTTTGAAGGAGGACCCCACGGACAGGCACGGATACACACGGATCCCTGAAATCGGATGGCAGATAGCCTTCCGATCCGATTCTATGCAGGATTGGTGTGGATCCTGCGGTCCCCTGTCTCTCCCTGCTCCTGCCTCCTCCATCTTCTTCCCTCTGCTATTCTTTTCTGTCTCTCCGCTCCTCTATCCTGATCTAATCCCTAACCTGTCCCCTGTTCTCTTCCCTGTGTGCTAAAAAAAAAAAAAAAACTCCTCCTGGAGGATATATCACCTTGTCACCGGCTCCCAGGATGCAACACCATTGGGGCTGAAGGACCTGTGAAGGACCCTTCTGCCCCGATGGTGTCGCATCCTGGGAGCCGGTGACAAGGTAATGTATCCTCCGGGAGGAGTTGTTTTTTTTTTTAACACACACGGATGAGAACAGGGGACAGGATAGGGATTAGATCAGGATAGAGGAGCGGGGAGACAGAATAGGATAGCGGTGGGGGACAGAATAGAGGAGATGGGGGAAAGGAAGATACAGGGAGAGGCAGAGAACACGGAGTCGACATCGGATCTGAGGTGAACTCGGATCCGATGTCCATAGGCTCACATTTTGTGGGCACTCGGATCAGCACTGATCCGATGCTGTCCAATTTGAGTCACGGACACAAAATCATATAGACAAGAGGTAGGGGAACAAGAGGCACAATAGTGTCTTATCACTAAAGACCATCAAAATGTGGGTGGTAAAACAAGGTTCACTCACCTATCCCAGTTGTGTGACCCACAACTGGCTTGAAGGCAAAGGATTATATTTGGCTGCTAAAGGACCTCGACCGACCACTCACACGTGGAACGACCATCAAAGGATTGGGAAAACAAGGTGTGGTACAGTCCGCGCTGCCAAGTCATCACAAATTACCAGGAATCCAATTTGGATAGCATAAGATCTTCTTTATTTCCTTTCCTACGCGTTTTGATGCCCCTCCTGGCACCTTCCTCAGGGATATTGAATATCCCTGCGGAAGGTGCCAGGAGGGGCATCGAAACGCGTAGGAAATGAAATAAAGAAGATCTTTTGCTATCCAAATTGGATTCCTGGTAATTTGTGATGACTTGGCAGCGCGCACTGTAACACACCTTGTTTTCCCAATCCTTTGATGGACACAAAATCATAGCAGGCATCGGATGGTGCCAAAATCGGATGCCAATAGTGGCACATCCAATCCGATCCGATTCCCACAGGGGGACATGGGATCCAATTTCGGATCCGAATGTATCCATTTTGAAACGGATACAATCAGATGACCGAAAATCGTAATGTGAAAGCAGCCTAACATGCAGCTTTATGTGACACTTTAGTAGATGTCACATTTAACACACTGCACAGTAGAGTCTAGGACATGTACAGTCTAGAGCAGGCATTCTTATCTCTGCTGGCACCTCATCACACTGACCAAGATTATAGCTAGACCTCACCAGATAAACCAAGATGATGGTGGTGTCTTGCTACTAGGATCTGAGTGTTAGGACCAAAAAATTTCCAAGAATGGGGCTCTGGATGACAAGAACTGGGCTTTGAAGAGCCGAGTCTTGAATGGGGAAAACGTGTCTATGTTCCACTGATGAAAATACCTGAGTGCTCTACTTAGCTTTCCTTGGCAGTACATAGACAATAGAGTTGAGGTCAAGCATGTGCACTTTCACCCTATTTGTATCTGGGGACTTTTCTGTACACATTTACCCTTCAGACATAATTATTTAAAAAGGGTAATGGGAAAAATGTTTTTAAGTGGTGATAAATTCTTTTAACAACACATAATATAACAATTGTGAGATCAGTCGCTCAACAATCAAGAAGAAGCCGTAAGGCGAAGCTCACTATTTCTATTTTATTGAACAAGGGTCTTTTATACCATTAGCAGTACTGATACCAATAGTTCTAACAGCAGAAACTATACAAATGCCTTTATTTTTAATTAGTAGCATGAGATACCTTTTTTACCACAATATGGCCATGCTCATCTGTGTACTGCTCTTCTGTCACTGTTTCGGGGAGGATGTCTGCCATATTGTCGGCCTACAGAATAAAAAACAGCTGACATTTACCAAATTCATATATTGTTTAGTTACATCAACATTAGTAGGTGCATGAAACTAAACAAATATCTAAAATTAGCAATAAAATTCTAAAAACAAATCTGAAAAAAAAGTGTTAGGTTCATGCATGGGACCTTGGACAAAAGTACAGTAGTCGACCCTGCATTGCAGAAATCTCTATGATTAGTATTAGGTTGGTCTTCTATCTGAACTTTTGAAGGTGAGGAGAAGAAGCCACTAATCCACTTTCTCTACTGGCATTGGTGAAGGGTGAGGGTGCTGCTTAGTCACAGAACTGAGCATGCATTAGTTGGGTATCATGCAGACAGCCATGTTAATCAGTACTTAATTGCATTGCACGGCCATCAAAGACTCCTTGCAATTGTAACCAGGACTTTGTAACCACTGGCTGAGGGACGTGCAGGAGTTAAACGCTGTGTACCTGAATGATCACACGGCGACGTACGACCCTGGTAGTTACCATCTCGTCCTCATCTGAGTTGGTCTCTAGCTCACCTAGCTCCTCTGCTAGCTCCTGGTGGAGGCATGGAAGCAGTACTCTTTTTACAATACTACATCTTAGGCTTCCACAAAGAGGACCTGTTTGTCACCAGGTCAAAGTAGTTGTTGCTCTTATTTTGTCTGCTGCTCCTCTTGAGTATTCCTTATTTAAGTTATTTTTATTTAATCCCCATACATTATTACCACAGCCATATGGTTCCAGAGACATGGACCCATTTATTTAGTGCTATTTTTTATGGTCATTACAAAGTGCTCATGGCTCACTGGGTAATTATGCAGATCAGCCTACTGACACACCTCAAAGAGTCCTGGAGAACTAGCTTTTTACCTCATGGAGAGGAATTTGTCTGCCAGCTTTAAGAAAGCAGGTAAGCTGATAAGGAAGCTTATAGCCACAATGCTCCACTGGGAAATATGCTAATTGTCACTTCAGTGAGGAAGTGAATGAACTCTAGCGCCACCTTTTGGTAGCTGCCCTCAAAGTCATAATCGACTCTTTAACAAGCCTTTTAATACGACGAAGGATTTGTGGTTCTGATCTGGCACAAATAATTCATCATATTAAAAGGCTTGTTAAAGAGTCGATTATGACTTTGGGGACAGCTACTGAAAGGTGGCGCTAGAGTTCATTCACTTCCTCACTGAAGTGATAATTTGCTCAAAGAGTCCTGTGAGCGTCGACCTGTTGTAAAGGCTATAAAAATTAGCACAAAATAGGAAGGCCCATTAAAAAAGAAAAGAAATAATAAACAAATGGAATAATCAGGGGGAGCAGTTGGAATGGATAAAGAGCAAAAGAAAACTGTACTCTAATTTTGATGTGGTGACAGGTCTTCTTTATATTCTATGTCAAATTGTAATTTACCAACTAATAATAAATCAGTGATGAGAAATAAACATTTTCGCCAATCTAAGAGTAAGGCAAACAGTTATACCACTGTATTTACACACATACTGCACTTTTTTTAATAGAAATAGAAGCTTAAAAACGTATTTCAATCGTTCTTCCAGTGTTCTTTTTTTTGGCCATAAGTGGAAATATTATTAGGAATGATTTAGGTTTACAAATTGGAAATTAAGCCTAATTATTACAAATTCCCTGTTAACTGCTGCTGTTTATGGGTGCATAACCCCAAATCCCCACATGCACTGGACAGAGAAGTTAGGGTGCACAATCTATGAAAAAAGGGGGGAGCTATATAACCTTAGCCATAGACTTATGGACTTATGGTTCTTAAGACCGGGGTGAATAGCTACTTTTTAAGTTATAAGTTTGCACCTATTCTACTAATAAGACTACTTATGGTCAAAGAAAAGGAAAATACCCCAGATATTTTATGTTACATTGAAATTCTGCCTATGTACATTAGCTATATAATTGAATAGAAAAGAAACCATTAGGCTGAGATTACATGAGCTCATAAACCAAACTGAAAAATGTAGCAGACTTGATTTTTGTGAAAGTGAGATATTTAGGCCACTTAAAGGGGTTTTCCCACAAACAAAGTACATTTTAATAGATATTGGAATAATAATAACTTCCATGATTGGATGTGTTTAAAGAAAATGTTCCTGTGCTGAGATCTTATACATGTGTCCCTGCTATGTAATGTGTAGTGGATGTGTCTGACCATACAGGGACATGGTCTAATCATACCACATTTCCTGTGCTGAGATAATCTTATCTATGTGTCCCTGCTATGTACTGTGTAATGGATGTGTCTGAAAGTACAGGGACATGGTCTGATCATACCACATCTCATGTGCTGAGATAATCTTATATATGTGTCCCGGCTATGTACTGTGTAGTGGATGTGTTTGATCATACAGGGACATGGTCTGATCATACCACATCTCCTGTGCTGAGATAATCTTATATATGTGTCCCTGCTACGTACTGTGTAATGGATGTGTCTGACAGTAGAGGGACATGGTCTGATCATACCACATCTCCTGTGCTGAGATCTTATACATGTGTCCCTGCTATGTAATGTGTAGTGGATGTGTCTGACCATACAGGGACATGGTCTAATCATACCACATTTCCTGTGCTGAGATAATCTTATCTATGTGTCCCTGCTATGTACTGTGTAATGGATGTGTCTGAAAGTACAGGGACATGGTCTGATCATACCACATCTCATGTGCTGAGATAATCTTATATATGTGTCCCGGCTATGTACTGTGTAGTGGATGTGTTTGATCATACAGGGACATGGTCTGATCATACCACATCTCCTGTGCTGAGATAATCTTATATATGTGTCCCTGCTACGTACTGTGTAATGGATGTGTCTGACCGTACAGGGACATGGTCTGATCATACCACATATCCTGAACCGGGGGAGAAGTAAAAAAGTATACAGATATTATAAATAATTATTTCTTTGAGGTAATATTTTACCTCACAAAAAGAATCATCCAGTGTTATAATGTCTGTATACTCTCTTATGCTTCCTCCTTTATCCAGGAGATGTGGCAATATCAGACCATGTCCCTGTATAGTCAGACACATCCATTACACCAGGGGTCTCAAACTCGTGGCCCGGGGGCCGCATGCGGCCCCTGGGGCTTTACTATGCGGCCCGCGGCACCTTGGACAGCTTAATGATGCATCGCCGCAGTGCAGGAGACCGCTGCAGTCCCCGCTGTGTGATGACTTCTGTCCGCAGCACTAACAAGCTCTGCCACTCAGCAAGATCAATGTCACCTGCAACAGAGCTTGTCTGCGCAGCGGCTGGAGGAAGTCATAGCACAGTGGAGGCCGGAAGCCAGCACAGTGGGGACCGTGGCGGCCCCCTGCACTGGAGCGATGCATCATTAAAGTGAGAAAAGTGTGAGTGTGTGTGAGAGGGTGTGTGTGTGAGGGTGAGTGAGGAAATGTGTATAAGTGTATGCGAGTTTCAGTGTGTGTATGAGTGTGAGTGTAAGAGTGTATGAGGATGTGTGAGAGTGTGTGTGAGAGTATGTGTGTGTGTGTGTGTGGGGGGGGGGGGGGGGCTTGTGTGTGGGTTTGTTTGTGAGTGTGATAGAGTGTGTATTTGAGTTTGTAAAAAGAAGGTAAAACAGGATGGGGGGAATCACTATAATAGATCAGGATGGGGGACATCACTATAAAAGGGGATCGGGATGGGGACATCATCACTAAAGGGGAGCAAGATGGGGACAACACTACTAAAGGGGAATGACATTGGGGACATCACTAGAAAAGGAGATCAGGAAGGGGGACATCACTAGAAAAGGAGATCAGGAAGGGGGACATCACTAGAAAAGGAGATCAGGAAGGGGGACATCACTACAAAAGGAGATCAGTATGGGGACATCACTACAAAAGGGGATCATGATCGATGGGGGACATCACTAGAAAAAGGGATCAGGATAGTGGACATCACTAGAAAAAGGGATCAGGATGGGGGACATCAGTAGAAAAGGGGATCAGGATGGGGGAAATCAGTAGAAAAGGACATTACTACAGAATGGGGACATTACTACATGAAAGGGATCAGGATTTGTACTTTACTACATTGAGCAAAAAATTCTGGTATTACTAAAAATATCACTTAGTCCAACAAGGGATGCGGCCCCCCGCTATAAATGTTTCTCTATGTGCGGCCCACCAACTCAGCCGAGCTTGAGACCCCTGCATTACACAATACATAGCAGGGACACATATATAATATTATCTGAGCACAGGAGATGTGGTAAAGAAATAATTATTTATAATATCTGTATACTTTTTTACTTCTCCCCCGGTTCAGGATATGTGGTATGATCAGACCATGTCCCTGTACGGTCAGACACATCCATTACACAGTACATAGCAGGGTCACCTATATAACATTATCTCAGCACAGGAACAATTTTTTAAACACATCCAATTGTGGAAACTATTATTGTTCCAAGATCTATTAATTAAAATGAATCTTACAATGAACTATGTTTCTTGGAAAACCTCTTTAAATATACAGATTTAAGACGGCATTTGTAGAAAGTGTTCCTGGCCCAGTTTATGGCTATGCTTTTTCTCAAATGCTAGCTAAATTGTCCTGTAATGAAAAAAAGTACAATAAAACATTAAAGTTTCATATTACAATATTCACAGATTTGAGCAAAAAGATTCTCAGGACCCTGGGACAAGCAGCCATGTTAGTAAACTGTGGCTGCCAGACCACGGTCCTGTGACCCTCCTCCTTCCTTAAGACATCTTCATAGCTTCTTCTGCTTATTATACCAGACGTAACATCATTGACATATGCATGATGTCACACTAGGTCTACTAATTAGAAGAGTCCACAGGGTACCGACAGATGGGAGGCAGGTTATCATCTAGCGGCCTCACACTACAGATTCCTGAGAATCTTTTTGGTCAACTTTATTTCTTTAAATTTCCTATTTTCTATAGTTGTTCTATTCAAAATGGAAACTCTTCACACTAAAATGGTCTGTTTTCCAGAAGCATTATACAGAGTGATTTATTAGAGGGTAGCATAAGGACGGATGTCCTTTTTATCCAGCAAAACCATTCTGGTCTACCTCCTCCCATCATACGACTGAACCTACATTAGCTGTAGTAATGATTACCTAGTGATGATTACTTAAGCGACATAATTGCTGAGAACTCCAGAGTACATCAGCTTGACATCCTACATAATGCACTTCAGAGCAGATAGGTACTGTCAATTATCGAGGCTGCAACTTCTTTCACATGAATCCGAACCAATTTCCAGCAAAACTGAGTCTTTCTAAAGTACTCAACAACTGCACTGAGTTTAAAGGGAACCAACCACCTCAGATCACCCTAATACACAGTTAATATGTGTCCCTGCACCCTAAGGATACCTTTCCAGCACTGTTTTTGTGTAAAATCTTGCATTAGTATAACCGATATAAAGACTTTATAAAGTTACTAGCCTGAAGACTTCTGGGCGTATCCCTCCTTCTGTTATACTTCAGGGCTGTGCATTGCATGTCTGTGCTCCCCCTCCCTCCGTGCCTGCTGCCCTGCCCTGATGGGTGATCGTTATCTCCTCTGCACTGAGGGAGGGGGAGCACAGACATGCAATGCACAGCCCTGAAGTATAACAGAAGGAGGGATACGCCCAGATGTCTCCAGGCTAGTAACTTTATAAACTCTTTATATCAGTATTACTAATGCAAGATTTTACACAAAAACAGTGCTGGAAAGGTATCCTTAGGGTGCAGGGACATGTACTAACTGTGTATTAGGGTGATCTGAGGTGGTTGGTTCCCTTTAAAAAGAGTTTGCCTTTATTATTGTCTGCTGAATCTATAAGCAGTATTTATAATGGATATACTGCGGTTATGCTGCAAAAAATATATATATATAGTGCCTTCCGAAAGTATATCACCCCCTTGGTATTTTTTGTTTTTTGCTTCCACACAAACTGGAATTTCAGTTTTTTTGGAGAGTTTGCATCAGTCCATGTAAACAAAATGCCTACAATTGTGAACATTTGTTTTTCTTTTTTATTGTGAAGCAAGCAACAAATAAAGCAAAAATAATGCAAAACTTTGGTGTGCAAAACTATTCACCCCCCTAAAGTCAGTAATTTGTAGAAGCTCATTTTGCGGCAATTACACCTGCATGTTGCTTTGGATCACTTTCTGAGACTCCACATCTTGCCACTAGGATTTTTGCCCATTCCTCAAGGCAAAACTACTCCAGAAGCTTCAAGTTACATGTTTTCCTCTGGTGATCTGCAGCAATCTTCAAGTCTGACCACAGATTCTCAATTGGATTAAGGTCTAGGCTTTAATTAGGCCACTCCAAAACATTTACAGATTTCCATTTAAACCCTTTGAAAGTTGTTATAGCAGGACGCTTTGGGTCGTTGTCGTGTTGGAAGGTGAACCTCTGTACCACTCTCAAATCACTGACAGAAACATGTTTTTTTCAAGAATATACTAGTATTTTTTTGGTTATACACTGGAGCTAGTCAACAAGGGTGTAAAACTAGATGTTGCAGCTAGAAGGCGGTGGAGGGGGGGGGGAGATCACCACACTTAATCCGCCATAGGGGGTTGGTAAAATCTATAGTTGTAGAGACCCAGTACACACAAACCCTTTATCAATGGCTTAAGATATTCCCTCCACTATATCTGTAAAGTGAGTATAGATTGTGCTGGTTAACCGTTCACTGGATGTTTATTTAAAATATAAAAGCTTAAAATGCTAAAAAAATTAAAAAAGTAGACACATTAAAACTATTATTATTATTAGGATATTTATATAGCGCCATTAGGTTACATGGCGCTTTACAAGTGAGAGGGTAGACAACGACAAGTGGTAAAAACGACGACAAATCAGTCATACGGGTACATTAGGGCGGAGGGTCCTGTCCGCGAGGGCTCACAGTCTAGAGGGGGTGGGAAGGAGACAGTAGGGGGGGGAGAGGGGAGATGGTGTAGCAATTGGGTCTCAGTGTGTGTTGTAGGCTTGTAGGAAGAGGTGGGTCTTCAGGTTTTTGTTGTAGGTTCCAGGGTAGGGGAGTGTCTGATGTGGTGGAGGAGGGAGTTCCAGAGTATGGCAGAAGCACGAGAGAAGTCTTGTATGCGGTTGTGGGAGGTGGAAATGCGGGGGGTTGAGAGAAGGAGTTCTTGAGAGGAGCGCAAGTTGCGAGAGGGGAGGTGGTGGGAGACCAGGTCGGAGATGTAGGGAGGGCACAGGTTGTGTATGGCCTCGTATGTCAGGGTTAAGGTTTTGAAGCGGGATCGATGGGGGGTGGGGAGCCAGTGGAGGGCTCGGCCGAGAGGGGAGGCGGGGGAGTAACAGGGAGAAAGGTGGATGAGTCGGGCAGCAGAGTTGTGGATGGTGCGGAGAGGTGCAAGGGAGGAGGCAGGGAGGCTGGTGAATAGGAGGTTGCAGTAGTACAGGCGGGAGATGATGAGGGCATGGACAAGTGTCTTGGCCGTGTTGTGATCAAGGAAGGAGCGGATACGGGCAATGTTTTGTAGCTGGAGTCGACAGGGCGGTGGCGAGGGCTTGGATGTGTGGCTTGAATGAGAGGGAAGAGTCGAGGAATACCCTGAGGCACTTGGTATGGGGGACGGGTGAGAGTGTGCAGTCATTGACGGTGATGGATAGGTCAGGAAGAGGGGCAGGGTTGTTCGGGGGAAAGACGATGAATTCGGTCTTGTCCATGTTGAGTTTGAGGAAGCGGGTAGAAAAGAAGGATGCAATGGCGGATAGGCAGGGAGGAATTTTGGATAAAATGGAGGAGATATCAGGGCCAGAGAGATAGAACTGGGTGTCGTCGGCGTAGAGGTGGTATTGGAGGCCGTGTGACTTGATGAAGTTGCCTAGGCCGAGGGTGTAAATGGAGAAGAGTAGTGGTCCCAGGACCGAGCCTTGAGGAACTCCTAAAGAGAGGGGGTGGGGCGAGGAGGAGGTGTGGGAGTGGTGACGCTGAAGGTCCTGTCCGTTAGGTAGGAGGAGATCCAGGAGTGGGCAAGGTCAGTAATGAGATTCAAGGATTTGGAGTAAGAGGGAGTGGTCAACAGTGTCAAAGGCAGCAGAGAGGTCTAGAAGGATGAGGACGGAGTAGTGTCGTTTGCTCTTGGCGATCAGGAGGTCGTTGGTGACTTTGGTTAGGGCTGTTTCGGTGGAGTGGTGAGGTCGGAAGCCAGATTGTAGGTGATCAAAGAGAGCACAGGAAGAGAGGTGGAGGATAGTTCAGAATAGACGTGTTGTTCAAGAAGTTTTGAGGCAAACAGGAGGAGAGATATAGGGCGATAGTTGGAGACTGTTGTAGGGTCAAGGATGTTTTTTTTTAGGATGGGCGTGATTAGGGCGTGTTTGAAGGGATGAGGGGAATGTGCCGATTTGAGTATATGTTGAAGAGGTTTGTTAGGGCAGGAATGAGGACTGTGGTGAGGTTGGGGATGAGGTGGGAGGGGAGTGGATCAAGGGCGCAGGTGGTGAGGTGTGATCGTGCTAGGAGGGAGGAGAGGTGGTCCTCTGTCATGGGAGTGAAACTTATTTGGGTGCGGGGGGATGGGTGGGGGGATGGGCTGGAGGTGAGATGTGGCGAGGGAGTGTGGGTCGAAGCTTTGTCTGAGTTTGTCGATTTTGTCTTTGAAGAAGGTGGCGAAGTCGTCGGCGAAGATGAGTAGTAAGGGAGGAGGTGCAGGGGGACGAAGTAAGGAGTTGAAGGTTTTGAAGAGCTGTTTGGGGTTGTGAGACAGGGCGGTTATTAGGGAGAAGTTGGATTGTTTTGGGAGTCAAGGGCAGTCTTGAAAGTATTGAGGGAATATTTGTATAGGGCAAAGTGCTCTGCGGAGTGGGATTTCTTCCATTTTCGCTCAGCTGCCCTAGTCAGTCCGTCGGAGTTTTTTGGTGAGGGTTGTGAGCCAGGGTTGTCGTTGAACACTTGTTGTCTTAAATGTGAGTGGAGCAGCCTGGTCGAGGGCTGTAGTGAGAGTGGAGTTGTAGAGGGAGGCGCTGAGTTAGCGTCTTGAGAAGAGGCCAAGTCTGAGAGGGGGAGGAGGGATTCTGAGAGTGAGTGGAAGTCTATCAGCTTAAGGTTTCTGCGGGGGTGGGGGGTGTCCGGAGAGGGGGGAGCGTGGTAGGGGGGAGAGGGATGAGAACGTCAGTAGGTTGTGGTCGGAGTGGGTGAGGGTTGAGTATGTGAGGTCGGTGAGAGAGCAGAGGCGGGTGAAGACTAGGTCAAGTGTGTGGCCACCAGTGTGCGTGGCGGAGGAGATCCATTGGGAGAGGCCGAAAGAGGAGGTGAGGGATAGGAGTCTGGAGGCAGCGGCTTTGGGGGTGTCGATGGGGATGTTGAAGTCACCCATGACGATGGTAGGGATGTCGGAGGTAGAGGAGGAGCCAGGTGGTAAAGTGGTCAAAGAAGGAAGAGGGGGATCCAGGGAGGCGGTAGACAACGGCCAGTTGGAGGTTGCAGGGGGAGTAGATGCGAACAGCGCGTGCCTCGAAGGAGGGTGGGGGGGGTGGAGTGAGTGGGGAGAAGGAGCAGTCATTGGCCAAAAGTAGGCCAATGCCTCCACCGCGGGTGTTGGTGGGGCGGGGAGTGTGGGAGAACGTGAATCCCCCATAGAAGTGGGCAGCCGGGGAGGTTGTGTCAGAGGGGGTAAGCCAGGTCTCTGTTATGCCGAGGAAGGAGAGTTTTTTGGAGATGAAGAGGTCGTGGATGAGTGTGAGTTTGTCATATAGTCATTTTCCTATATAGAGCAGATTCTCTTTCTAGTGCATTAGTGGTTGCTCAACACTAATGATAGCACTTCAGATCTGCGCCGCTGAAAGACTTTGTGACTGGCCCGACTGCAATAGCTGAAACTCCACCTCCTAAATCTCAAGGGGAAACAGAATATTCACAAAATGTATACAGGTATCTATATACCAATTTAATGCAATATTTTGGATATAAATTTATCCTATAATTCACAATTGTAAAGGATATAAACACAAACTCCAGCAGCTAAAAGAAAGAAGTAGAAATTTACAGTACCAAGAAACCCTCTAGTGAGAAGAATACTTAGAGGTAAGAAGTCACAGAATTTTAGGTTTATGTTTAATCACACTAAAATTGGCATAGAGATGTATATATATATATATATCATATATATTTTTTAGATACCAGATACGGATATAAAGAACAACAACTAAGGCTGCTTTCACACAGCGTTTTTGTGCTGTCCGAGGGGATCAGACTTTTTGCTGCTCCCCTCAGACAGCAACGGATCCAAACTGATGCCTGCAATCGGATGCCAAATAGGCATCCGATTCCGATATTTTACAGCATCAGTTTGGATCCTCTCCCTGCTCCTCCTGTCACCTCGTCCCCCTCCTCTCTCCTCCTGTCACCTTTCTCCCCCCCTCTTTGTCCCCCTCTTTGTTCCCCCTCTTTCCAGACCTTAAAAAATAAAAAAAAATCTTTATTCTCACCTATCCACGAGGCCCGCAGTGCTTCCAGCTTCTCTTCTGATACACAGGACCTGGCGTGATGTCAGTCACATGACCGTTACCGAGATAACCGGTCATCTGACTGCACTGTGACGTCAGGCCAGGTCCTAGAAGCACAGAGCCGAGCGCAGGAGGCATCGCTGGATCGTGGGAGAGGTGAAATAAAGATTTTTTTTATTTTTAAGCTTTATTTTTACATAAATTTCACTTCTGCAATGTATGCATATACATTGCAGAAGTGATATTAGATGGCACAGAGCGATTTTAGTGTACTGAGCATGCTCAGTACACTAAAATCGGGTCAGAGGAGACATCAGCTGTTTCCTCGGACCCGCGTCCATAGGCCCCATGTTATTTGGCGCGGATCAGGTCGGATCCAACTCGGTCCGATTTGACCCGCTGTGCCCAAAATCGATTTTGGGCACAGCAAAAAATCGTCCAGAATCGGATCCGACAAAAATCGGATTCCATTAAGGGCAAATCCGATGTGATCCGTGTCCATAGACTAACATGGGGGCCAAATCGGATCCGTGGCTGTCTGTTTTACAACGGAGAGCCACGGATCACAGAAAAACGCAGTGTGAAAGCACCCTAACTAAAGACTGGGATCCAATACAGAAGATTGCATATGAAACACAACTAGAAAGAGAATCTGATCTATATAAGAAAATGAATGCCTACACATTTTAATGTGTCTACTTTTGAAATTTTTTAATATTTTAATCTTTTATATTTTAAATAAACATTCGGTGAATGGTTAACCAGCACAATCTATACTCATTTTAGAGATATAGTGGAGGGAATATATTAAGCCATTGATAAAGGGTTTGTGTGCGCTATAGATTGTTCAAAAATATTCCTATATTTTGCATCAACCATCTTCCCCTCAACTCGGACCATTGTCTCTGCCAAAAAAAAAAACATTTCTCTATTCTATTCGTCACTGCTTATCCCCGCCCTGCTCCATGGATACAGCATAACATGGAGCAGGGCGGGGATAAGCGGTGACATCAAGCAGGAGGCGGGGCGGGCGGCCTCCTGCGGTGATGTCACAACCTTTCCCAGCCCTGCTTCGTGATAACATGGAGCAGGGCAGGTAAAGGAGCTGATGTCACCGCAGGAGGCGGTGCAGACGGACAGTATCATCAAAAACATGCTCCCTCTCTCTGCGCCTGCGTCATGCAGGCCAGGGAGACCATGACTGACAGGGAGGAGGCAGCAAAGGGAGGATACGTTATACAGGGGGTGTGAGATTCCCCTGTGAGAAGAAGTGGCTCCAGCCTCTAGCCACCTCCTATTTGGCTCCAGGATGTAAGTTTTCAAAGTGTATTTACCCGGGATACAGGGGGGGCTCAAGTGCTGGGGGACCCCTTGCCTGAATGCAGCAGACATGCTGCATTCAGTGCTGTAATTAGATCACCATGCCTGGTTTGGTGACAGGTCCTCTTTAAACATTCTCTCTCTCATTATTCTGGCATTTGGCAAAAATAAATAATTATGGTAATCCTAATTGACCTAAAAAAGAAAAAGGTTAATTCTGATTTCATTTGAACTAGGAAACTGTTCACGATTTGGATATGTTATAGACAATACTTCCATAATCCTGAGTGCAATATGATTGTGGCAGCTCCATGTAGCATTTTTATTACATGTTACATTTACTCAGTGGTGTAACTAGAGTCTAAAGGGCCACGGTGCGAAAATTATACCTGCCCCCCGCACACACTGACTAGATGTATGGGCCTAATGTAGATTTCTAAATCCTATAGAGACTCACAAATTGACCCTTCTCCACCTTCATTATGTATTAATGTTCCTCATCCTGCTATATATGCTCCTCCTCCTGAAATATGGCCCTTATCATGGTATATATGTCCCTTATCCTGGTATATATGGTCTTATTCCTCCCTCCACCATAGACATCCAATTATTATAATGCACCCATATTCCTCCATATATTACAATGTACTCCCATAGTCCTCTATGTATTATAATTCATCCCATTGTCCCCCACTCATAAGGTAGCCCCCATAGTCAACCAATTATTATGATGCACCCTCATTATCCTCTGTATAGTATAATGGGGCCTCATATGCCCCTATATAGTATAATGAAGCCTCATAGCCGTTTATATAACATAAAACAGCCTCACAGCCCTCCATATAGTATAATCCACCCCCCATAGTCCTCCATACAGTATAATGCACCCTCATAGACCTCCATATAGTACAATGCACCCCCATAGTCCTCCATACAGTATATTGCACCCCATAGGGTGCAAAAATGCATGTCATTTTGCAAAAATGCAGCCCTAAAAGCAGGAGCCCACATTTTTGGCTGTGTTTTTGCAAAATGACATGCGTTTTTGCATGCGTTTGCAATGCGTTTTGCATTGCAGCCTATGGTTGCGTTAACGCATGAGTTTGGATGTGTTTTTAGCTGTAAAAATGCATACAAACGCAAACACAGGCAAAACGCAGGTGTAAAAGGCCCATAGATTACATCAGAACATACCATAAATGTATCAGCTAGTAGGGTAGCATTTCTGTATTAGCACCATAAACCAAGCCATAACTATAAAAGTCTCCAGATCAGTAGCAATAATATTTACAGGTATGGCGACCGTAGGACATTACACCACAGGTGAACAAGTACAGCAGGAGACCTTGTTATATAGGCCTCTGTGTTAGGATGTCAAGCCAATTGTAGTAGAGCTTTACCTTTTCAAAGGAGCCAAGTGATCTGTATTCAGAGACTCTATCCAACTTGTCTGCTTGCTCGTCCGATGATTCCACTATGCAGAGGTCATTTTTATTTGCTCCTTGCTCATCCTTCTCCAGGACATCATCAGGTTCTTGCACAGTAGGAGAGTCACTTTGTCGGTCAGCCATAGGAGTGTCCAAAGAGGGCCTATCTAACTCTTTAGGTACTCCAAGGGGAGACTGTGGCATTTCTTTGTAATTCATGGAGTCTTCAACTTCATCTTTCTCTGGCAGTTTTTTCTCAAGATCAGGGGATTTAACACTAGAAGGAATAAGACAAAATGTATTGACTCTCTTGGAGACTACAATCTCTTACTCTTATCAAGGGCTTGGTCCTCTCAACCTTTGTTAGGAGACAATATATACAAACTACCGTACTTTGTATTTTTAGCAGAAAATAGCATATATAAACTGCAATATATATTTTGTGAGCATAAAGCTTAGTGCAGATAAAATCTGGACATTCTGGACATTAGTTTGCTTTTCTTTACTTCCATGGTTCAGCAGAACAAGATAGATATCAAGAAAATCAGGACCACAGTTGTCGGTTTAGAATTGTCTAGGTAATTAGATACCCATTAGTCATCTTCACGATCTGGACAAAATTTCATAATAGTTATTCTGTAAAGCAAATAAACAGATGACAAGGACATATACAGTGGTGTGAAAAAGTGTTTGCCCCTTCATCATTTCTTATTCCCTTGCATGTTTGTCACAAAATGTTGCAGATCACAATGTTTAAATGTTTTAGATCACAAAACAAATGTAAATATAAGACAAAGGTAACACAAGTACAGTAAAAAATGTAGTTTATAAATTAAGGTCTTTATTATTAAGGGAAAAATAAATCAAAACCTATAGGGCCCTGTGTGAAAAGTGATTTCCCCCTAAACCTAATAACTGGTTGGGCCACCCTTAGCAGAAACAACTGCATTCAAGCATTTGCGATAAATGGTAATGAGTCTTGTACAACGCTCTGGAGGAATTTTGGCCACTCATCTTTGCAGAATTGTAGTAATTCAGCCGCATTTTAGGGTTTCCGAGCATGAACCATCTTTTTAAGGTCTTGCCACAGCATCACAGTTGGACTAAGGCAGGACTTTAACTAGGCCACTCCAAAACCTTAATTTTGTTTTTCTTAAGCCATTGAGAGGTAAAAAGCCTTTATGTTCTTTTTGCTCAGCAGTGGTTTTAATCTTGTAACTCTGCCATGCAGGAGATTTTTGTCCAGTCTCTTTCTAATTGTGAAGTTATGAATACTAACCTTAACTGAGGCAAGTGAGGTCTGAAGATCTTTGGATATAGTTGTGGGGTCTTTTGTGACCTCCTGGATGAGTCATTGCTGCTCTCTTGGGCAATGAGTCGTCGGCAGGCCACTCCTGGGAAGGTTCACCTCTGTTCCATGTTTTCGCTATTTGTGTATAATGGCTCTCGCTGGAGTACAAACACTTTAGAAATGGCTTTATAACATTTTCCAAACTGACAGATCTCAATTACTTTGTTTCTCATTTCCTCCAGAATTTCTTTGGATTGTGGAATGATGTCTAAACTTTGAGGATCTCTTGGTCTACTTTACTTTGTCAGGCAGGTCCTATTTAAGTGATTTGATTGAGAACAGGTGTGGCAGTAGTCAGGGCTGGATGTGGCTAGGAAAATTTAACTCCGCTTCCCAAAGATGTGATAAATTATGATTTAAGGCGAGGGGGGCAATCCCTTTTTCCCACAGGGCTCTGTAGGTTTGAAGTTCTTTTTCCCTTAATAACAAAGACCTTCATTTAAAAAAACTGCATTTTGTGTTTATTTGCATTATCTTTTTCTAATATTTAAATTTTTTTGGTGGTCTAAAACATTTATGTGTGACAAACCTGCAAAAGAATATGAAATCAGGAAGGGGCAAATACTTTTTCATAAAACTAGATATGAAAAAGGCAGTGCATTTATGGTTTTGTAGGATCAATGTATACTCAACCATGCAGCCAAGTTTGGGTTGGCGAAATTCTGTTTTCTTAATGGATGGTGAGAATTTGTGCAGGATTCCATTCTAAAAATACTGCACAACCATGTAGTGTCATTTTGCCACAAATTAGATGGCATTTAGGCACATAGGAGCCCATTCATCAAAGCTTTTATGCCAGAACCTGGCATAGAATGCTTTGAAAACATTTTGCTGTAATGGGACAAAATGCCGGAATGCCCGCGCTGCCACCAGGAATCACCAGGAAACAAAGAGTTAACTGGGCAGATTTTTCTTTATTCTATCCTATGCGTTTCAGAGCCTCTATCCGAGCTCCTTCCTCAGGGAGCTTTGAAAACATTTTGACTTTTGGCATTTTCACTCCAGTTTGAAGCAGCTCTGAAAATCTAGGTGGAGCTGGAGAGGAGCTGGGGTTGTATATGGCATCTTAATATATTTGGCACATTGTACTCCAGCGAGTCCTTCATTAAGGCTGGCATTTGCACCGCCATTTTTAAAGAGGTTGTCCACTACCATAACTCAGTTACTGTGCTTTCCATAAGAGGTTAAGGATAATATCTCTAAAGAGCTCTATAAATCTCTTTTCCAAGTTTCATGTTGTTTTAAGCCTTTGTGATTCACTGCTGCTCTCACAACCATCACTACATTTTCAAGATATTCTCCCTACTGACTACATTTTCCATTGTACTTTGTGCTGGACAGCACGCCCCTTGTAGGTCCACCTAAAGCCCTCCCACTTCTCCCCCAGCATACACATAGCATCAGCATAATCTCCTGTAAGTGACACTGTTATAAGGAAAGGGGGTAATGCACAAAGCACCAGAACAGCATCAGTGGCAATAGATTATCCCGTATTCCCCTCATTGACTGATAGATTGGACAAGCAGATAAATAGATAGATAGATAGATAGATAGATACTCCACAAAAAGACTGCAGCACTCCAAGCTAGAGGTATCATATGCCTTTATTAGGCGTCGTTTCAGCCTCAGTGGGCTTTTTTCTAGCTCAGTGCTGCTCTTTTTTGCTACAATAAATAGATAGATAGATAGATAGATAGATAGATAGATAGATAGATAGAAAGAGAAATAGATAGATACCCTGTGAACCTTCAAAAGTAGCCTGAAGACCCACCTGTTCCGCCAAGCCTACCACCTGCAATAAGACCCGGTCCACCACACCGCCTCACAACTGGAACTTCCCCCTCCCACTGTATCCCCACCCGCCCCTCATTGACTGTGAGCCCTCGCGGTCAGGATTTTTCCCCTCTTGTATCTGTACGATCGAATTGTCCACATTTATTGTTACTTGTATTGTTACTATGTTACTTGTCCTAGTCTGCCTCTTTTAGCATGTAAAGCGCCATGGAATATAATGGTGCTATATATATTAATAATAATAATAATAATGATAATAATAATAATAATAATAGATAGATAGATAGATAGATAGATAGATAGATAGATAGATAGATAGATAGATAGATAGATAGATATGTACAGAAACAGTGAGAGCTCTGCTGAATGGAGTACTGCTCACCAGCATGGCAAACCATGCTCATCTATCAATTTCCAGTAGGAGGAAAATCATGGCCTGATATGATATCACAGAAAGTCAGAAGATTCCAGAGTCAGATAGCATATGACAAAAAGCGCAGCTCAGACTGCAGAAGAATTTCCAAAAGCAAGGTATTTAGTATAGAGCTTAAGTATGGCAGTATGTTCACATGAAAAGGACGTGTAAAGAAGTGGTCAACTCCTCTAATGAATCTGCTCCTACATTTTCTTCTTGTGAGGATGTTCCACATCAACTTTTGCTTCTACGCTAGACCACATATCACATATATGTGATATGTGGTCACATATAACACTAATGTGTGTTGGGTACGCCTTGTGTTCTACTCAGCTTTCCTGGACTCTGACTGTCTATGTACTGTGCATTTAATGTGTGTTAGGTACACCTTGTGTTCTACTCAGCTTTCCTGGACTCTGACTGTCTATGTACTGTGCATTTAATGTGTGTTAGGTACACCTTGTGTTCTACTCAGCTTTCCTGGACCCTGACTGTCTATGTACTGTGCATTTAATGTGTGTTAGGTACGCCTTGTTTTCTACTCAGCTTTCCTGGACCCTGACTGTCTATGTACTGTGCATTTAATGTGTGTTAGGTATGCCTTGTGTTCTACTCAGCTTTCCTGGACCCTGACTGTCTATGTACTGTGCATTTAATGTGTGTTAGGTACGCCTTGTGTTCTACTCAGCTTTCCTGGACCCTGACTGTCTATGTACTGTGCATTTAATGTGTATATATGTTTATTTTTTCTTACCTATCATGTTTTTGCTTTTTCTCATTCCTCATGATCACTCTTCCATGACTTGGTGTGGCAAGTCCAGCCCCTCCCCACTTTTTATTACCTTTGTTTCACTCTATGTGGTCAGTTCATCCCCACCCAGCCCTCATCCACACCTCTTTCATCTGTAGCTGCAGATATATTCAGAACCACAAGTCTGATCCAGACTTGTCTGATCCATGTATCTTTCAAACTACATGTTTCAAAGTACATTTTCTAAGTACAATACTTAGAAATAGATTAGAAATGGACTGGAAAAGACTGGCAGGTAAAGGAATATAAAGCCCCCACAACATCTCTCTTCTATTCACTACCACCCCTTACTACTTCATTTCATATTAACTCCTTAAATCCCTCCATCAAGGAACTAGTCATCTCTCCACCTATCCTCCCCAGCCATCTTACCTCCTCTTGACTACTATTCCTCCACACACTGGCTGTATCACCACGTCCTCGGCTCCACCATCCTGTCCTGGACTGCTAGATCTCGTCCCCAGCCACATCTTCCCTGGACTGTAGCTCACACCTTGATGGCATCCCACCCCGGACTGACCCCTGGATGCCTCACCTGTTTTTCCCCGGCTGCTCCATCAGCCGACCCCGCAACCACCTCTGTCAACCCCGACTGCCTCGACCGATCCCCCAACTGCCCCATCCGGCCTATCCATCCGACCCCCTGCCTTGCATCTCATCTCCAGTCATCACCTTATCCCGTGACCGCTCCCCACTCATGACCATTCACCCACTACCACAACTTTCCCCCCTCTGCTTCTGACCCCTGCCGCCACACTCACTCCCTGCTCTCCGTATGCAATGTTCCCGCTACTCCTCACTCTCACTCCCATCCTTCTCCACTTCCTACTACCCCCACTTATACCCCCTCCCAGCAACGAAATACTGCTCTCACCCTCCATCCTGCCGAACCACCTCACCCACTTCACCGACCTTTTCATTCACTTTCAATCCTCAATCACCAAACAAGCACGCCCGCCTCGCAAGCTCTCATGCTCCCACCTGCTAACCCTCTGCCTACTCCTCCTCCTTGCCGTTGACATCTCCCCCAATCCTTGCCCCCCCACCACATCCCCACAACAACCTTCATCCCACGACCCACTGCCAACCCTCAACCTCATCACCACCTGCCCTCGTAACCCCACCAACATAAAGACCCATTCCCCCAACCCATGCCCCACCTACTGCTCTACCCGGTGCACTCTGGAATGCCCGCACAGTGTGCAACAAACTCCCTGACATGCATGAACTCTTTATCTCCAGGAAACTGTCATTCCTTGGCCTCACCGAGACCTGGCTCACCCCCTCCGACACGGCCTCTCCTGCTGCACTATCCTACAGCGGCCTCAGCCTGTCCCACACCCACCGTCCCTCTGGCAAACACGGCGGTGGAGTCGGCATACTCCTGTCCAACTCCTGCGCCTTCAGCCCTATCCCCCGCCCTCCTCCGTCACTGTCCCCTCCTTCGAAGCCCACTCGGTCCGAATCTTCTCCCCCTGCAACCTCCAACTAGCCATCATCTACCACCCCCCCGGACCCATCACCTCCTTCCTTGACCACTTCACCACCTGGCTACTTCACTTCCTCTCCACTGACATCCACACCATCATCATGGGCGACTTCAATATCCCCATTGACACTCCCCGCCCAGCCGCCTCCAACCTTCTTTCCCTGACCACTTCCCTAGGGCTCTCCCAATGATCCTCCTCTCCCACCCACGAACAAGGCCACACGCTTGACCTCATCTTTACCCGCCTTTGCTCCCTCTCTAACCTCACAACCTCGGAACTCACACTGTCTGACCACCATCTCTTGACCATCTCCGCCCTCTCCTCCCCTGCCACACTACCCCCTCTCCGCAAACTTGATCACCCTCGACGAAACCTAAAAGATCTTGATCTTCCTTTATTCTCTGAATCCCTCCTCCCTCTCACCGACATACCCTCCGCTGACGACATTGACATTGCCACCACCCTATACAACACCACAATAACGAACGCTCTCGACCTAGCCGCCCCCCTCACTCTCCATGCTCCACTCATTAACAGGCAACCCTGGCACACCACCCTCACTAAAAACCTGAGACGGGTGTCCAGGGTCGCCGAGAGGAGATGGAAAAAGTCCCGCACCTCCGAGCACTTTGCTCTGTTCAAGCAATCCATCACTGACTTCAAGACGGCACTTGCTACTGCGAAGCAAGCGTTCTTCTCATCCCTAATAACCTCTCTGCCCCGCAAACCCCAAACAGCTCTTCAAAACTTTCATCTCCTTGCTTCGCCCGCATGCTGCTCCCCTTTCTCCCCTCATCTCTGCTGAAGACTTTGTGACCTTCTTCAAGGAGAAGATCGACAAGATCAGAAACAGCTTCGGTCCACTATCCCCACAACTCACCCTCCCACCTACACTGCCCTCCTCCTCCATTAGCCACTTCCCCCCCATAACTGAAGACCAACTCTCCTCCCTCCTGTCAAAATCACACCACCACCAGCGCCCATGACCCGCTCCCATCCCACTTCATTCCGAACCACACCTCCATTTTCATCCCAGCCCTCACCCACCTAACCTATCACTTAGCACTGGCGCCTTCCCCTCGGCCTTCAAACACGTCCTAATCACGCCCATCCTAAAAAAAACCTCACTTGACCCTACCTCTGTCTCTAACTATCGCCCCATATCTCTTCTCCCATTCGCCTCTAAGCTACTTGAACAGCACGTCCACTCCGAACTGTCCTCTCACCTCTCCTCGTGCTCCCACTTCCGACCACCTACAGTCCGGCTTCCGACCCCTCCATTCCACTGAAACAGCCCTGATCAAAGTCACCAACGACCTACTGACCGCCAAGAACAAACACCACTACTCCATCCTCCTCCTCCTTGTCTGCCGCCTTCGACACGGTTGACCACTCCCTTCTTCTCCGGATCCTGGAATCCCTCGGCATCACCCACATTGCCCTCTCTTGGATCTCCTCATACCTAGCGGACCAGACCTTAAGCGTCTCCCACTCCCACACCTCCTCCCCACCCTACCCCCTTTCTGTCAGAGTCCCCCAAGGTTCGGTCCTGGGACCCCTACTTTTCTCCATATACACTCTCGGCCTAGGGCAACTCATTGAGTCCCACGGCCTCCAGTACCACCTCTACCTGTCCGGCCTGACATTACCTCCCTACTCTCCAAAATCCCACAATGCCTTTCTGCCATCTCATCCTTCTTCTCTGCTCGCTTCCTTAAACTCAACATGGACAAAACTGAATTCATAGTCTTCCCCCCAAGAAATTCTCCCCCACTTCCCAACCTATCCATCTGCGTCAACGACTGCGCCCTCTCCCCAGTCCCTCAAACCAAGTGCCTTGGGGTAATCCTTGACTCCTCCCTATCCTTCAAGCCCCACATTGAGGCCCTCACCACATCCCTCCGGCTCCAGCTCAACAACATCTCACGGATCCGCTCCTTCCTCACCCACGACACAGCTAAAACACTCATTCATGCTCTTATCATCTCCCGCCTTGACTACTGCAACCTCCTTCTCAATGGCCTCCCGGCTAACTCCCTCACACCTCTCCAGTCTATCCTCAATTCTGCTGCCCGACTAATCTACCTGTCTTCCCACTACTCCCCTGTCTCCCCCCTCTGCCAAGCCCTTCACTGGCTCCCCGCCTCCAAGAGATCCCAATTCAAAACACTGACCATGGCGTACAAAGCCATACACAACCTGGCCCCACCATACATCTCTGACCTGGTCTCCCGATACCTACCCTCACGCAACCTCCACTCCTCCCAAGAACTCCTCCTCTGCTCCCTCCTCATCACCTCTTCGCACAACCGAGTTCAGGACTTCTCCCGGGCATCTGCCTTACTCTGGAACTCCCTGCCTGAACACGTCAGACACTCTCCTACCCTGAGAAGCTTCAAGTGTCACCTGAAGACTCACCTATTCCATCAAGCCTACAACCTGCCATGAGACCCAGGCGACCGCCCCACACTTGACATTCCCCCATCCTACTGTATCCCAACCCACCCCTCGTAGACTGTGAGCCCTCGTGCACAGGGTCCCTGCCCCTCCTGTATCTGTACGTCCTGATCGCCTAGATTTAGTGTACTTGTTCTTGTCTCCCTTATCCTCATGTAAAGCGCCATGGAACCTGGCGCTATATAAATAAATAATAATAATAAAAATATCATTCAGGCCATTTTGAATTATGGTTTCTTTTTGGCAAGCTATAAGTATAAGGACTGTGCAGATGTTAAACAACTATACCTAATTAGATTATATTTTCTTCTATGGAACCATATTAATTTTCCCAATTACATTCTGTGTTTTGTGGCACTGGAGGAAAAAAATAAATAACTATACATTTTGATTAAAATAGAAAATTGTCAAATAGTTTGCACGGTGGCTCAGTGGTTACCACTGCTGCCTTGCAGCACTGGGGTCCTGGATTCAAATCCCACCAAAGACAACATCTGCAAGGTGTTTGTATGTTTTCCCTGGGTTTGTGTGGATTTCCTCTGGGCACTCGGATTTCCTCCCACATTTCAAAATCATACCGATAGGATATTTAGATGGTGAGCCCCAAAGGGGATATTGTGTTGAAAATGTATGTAAAGTGCTATGGAATCATTGGCAATATATAAATGAATAAATATTATTTTTATTATTTCCATTTTGCAACAGATGAAAACTTACACATATTTTAGTTTAGAAGAGAAGGATTCCCTTGAGAAGTCAGCCTCTACTTTCTCTTTCTGTAGTTGACGGATTATTTCGGCAACAGACTTGTCATCTTCAACCCTGGCTGAGCTTTCATGGAAGGATGAATAACTGATTGAAACGTCCTCCTCTGACACAAGGGGAGGATGTTCACTCTTCTCACCGCCTCGTGATTCTAAATGATCAATATTGATCTGCTTTTGAGGGCTGGAGAACTCATCCTGAAGAGCTGAAAAGCCTAGGAATATAAATGAAGCATTCACTACAAGTAATTACTACTTCTGAAAGTAGAAGCAAACAATACTGTGCAAGGAATATTAACTAACTATGACATGCCCTATTATATTTCTAAAGCTATTAATGCATAAATATGCTGATTTTATAAGCCTTTATATTAAATTGGTAATAGCAGATAAGTATTTCCTATGTCCGAAATAGAGACACAAAATTAGTGAAAGAAATGAGGTAAGCATGTACATCTAAAAATATGTACAGTATAGAAATAGCTTAAAAAAATGCATACTAATACTACACGTGTTATCTTCATACATGAGGCAATTTTGGCTATTTTGGATAATGTAGAAACAGTGTTGCAAGAATATATACACTGAATAATAAACATAAAAAGGTTTCAAGCAGTACAGCTGGTATACGGGTGCAAGACAGTTAGGCAATACTTCTATATCTCATGGCGACGTTTCGGTTATAGAAACCTTCTTCCAGCCGGAACATCAACATGATATCCTGAGGGCCCAATAAAGGCTTGCTAAACCTCTGATTTAGGAGTGCTGCAGTTATTTTCCGGTTTCTCTGAATAATATAACTTCTTATGAAATACGTTGTCACTTTCAATTCTGTTACATCCATACAAAAAAAGAAACTTTCATAAGGTACAGTAGGACTAAACAGAATTTATTAGCCTAGTATTATAGTTTTTTATGCATTTATGCAATTCGCCCTTATATGCTGGGTATCAGCTTCTGGGGCAAATCCTGACTTATGACAACTCATTCTTGCCATACCAGTGCTTGGAGTTTCTCCTCATTTCTGTAGGTTTTTTGTTTGCTTGTCTACTTGCTTTTTGAGTATTGACCACATGTTTTTTTTTGTTTTTTTTTAAGGGATCCTGTCACCTCCAAAACGCATCCTAAGCTATCAAAACATGTCCCTGCACCATCCTATCACTAATCTCACACTCCTTTAGCCTCCAAAAAGCAACCTGAGAAAGTGCATAAAAACGTTTTAATACTCACTCATTAGTGATTATAATTAGCAGGGGCGATATTCTTTAGCCCCTAGGGCGTGTTGTTTTGCAGCCTGAATGATCCACCCTCTCACTGTCTGTGCTGCTGTGATGTAGAGCTGAAGGCAGGACTAATGATTTGCATTCTGTGAGTGATAGAGAGGGGGGAGGGTAAAGCCTGCACAAGCAGAGCACACAGACAGAGAGAGGGTGGATCCTGGAGCCTGCAAAACAACACGCCCTAAGGACTAAAGAATATAGCCCCTACTAAATATAATCACTAATGAGTAAGTATTAAAACGTTTTATGCACTTTCACAGGATGCTTTTAGGAGACAAAAGGAGTGTGAGATTAGTGATAATATGCTGCAGGGACATGTTTTGGTAGCTTAGGAGGCATTCTGTAAGTGACAGGATCCCTTTAACTATTACATTTTTATTAAATAACAAAAGTTATATAAAAAATAAACATTAGGATCTGCAGGATCTAACCAACAATTTAACAGTGGGGAGGAATAAAGAAGATAAGGGAGTGGAGAAGGGTGAAGGAGAGGGGAGATGGGGGAGACAAGATTATTGAAACATTACGGCATACCGTAGTTTGTAGAAATACTCAGCTAAGGGTGCTTTCACACAGCGATTTTCTGTGATCCGTGGCTGTCCGTTGTAGAACTGACAGCCACGGATCAGATTTTGGCCCCATGTTATCCTATGGGCACGGATCACATCGGATTTGGCCTTATTGGCATCCGATTTTTGTCGGATCCGATCCTGGCCGATTTTTTGCTGTGCCCAAAATCGCAGCCTGCTGCGATTTTTGGCACAGCGGGTCAGATCGGACCGAATTGGATCCGACCTGATCCGCGCCAAATAACATGGGGCCTATGGAGCGAGGATCCGAGGAAACAGCTTATGTCTCCTCGGACCCGATGTTAGTGCACTGAGCATGCTCAGTACACTAACACCGCTCTGTGCCATCTAATATCACTTCTGCAATGTATATTCATACATTGCAGAAGTGATATCCAGTGAAATAAAAGGGTTAAAAATAAAAAAATCTTCATTCTCACCTCTCCACGATCCAGCGATGCCTCCAGCGCTCCTGGCCTGACGTCACAGTTGAGTCACATGACCGGTTACCGCGGTAACCGGTCATGTGACTGTGACATCACGCCAGGTCCTGTTGATCAGAAGAAGAAGCTGGAAGCACCGCGGGTGTCGTGGAGAGGTGAGAATGAAGATTTTTTTATTTTTAAAGGCCTGGAAAGAAGGAGGACAAAGGGGGCGAAATAGGGGACAAAGAGGGGAGACAGAGGGGGCAAAGAGGGGTCCGAAAGAGGGGGCAAAGAGGGGGCAAAGAGGGGAGACAGAGGGGGCAAAGAGGGGAGACAGAGGGGAGACAGAGGGGGCAAAGAGGGAGCAGAGAGAGGAGGGGAGAAAGGTGACAGGAGGAGCAGGGATAGGAGAGAGGATCCAGACTGATGCTGCAAAATATCGGGATCGGATGCCTATTTGGCATCCGATTGCAGTCATCAGTTTGGATCCGATGCTGTCCGAGGGGAGCAGCAAAAAGTTTGATCCCCTCGGACAGCATAAAAACGCTGTGTGAAAGCAGCCTAAGAGGTGGATATAAAGGTAAATGAGTCAATGGGCAAGAATGACCATGAGTGAGGTGTCCAAGACAGTCATGGGGAGTAAGGTGGTGAGCATAAACCAGAGGATATTGAAAGGTCCCAATGGTTAATTACTCGATTTTTATGTTTGAGATCATGTGCCAGGATGAGTTCATAATGAAAGTGTAAGTTCAATTTAGTGATTTATTCTTCTCTAGAAGAAAGAGAAGTGTCTTTCCAATGCTTAGTAAGACATAGTCTTGCTGCAATTAAAGTGTGTGTAATTATAGGTGTAAGATGTAGATGGTAAATCCTCCAAGCCTATCCCCAGTACTGCCATGGGACCAGTCAGAGTGAAAGGGATCTTAATCAGTGAGAGAATGATGTCCTCCACAATACCCCAAAAAGATTGGATCTTTGGACAGCATTGACCACATGTTCTCAATGAAATTGAGATTTGGAGCATTTCCCAGCCCAAACTGTCAGTTGTTTTCCTCATTGAAGCACAAAGCACTTCGTTATCACTTTTGCCTTACGATATTGTGCTCCATCATGCTGGAAAAAACATTGTCCCGTAGCAAACTGCTCCTGGATCATTGGGAGAAGTTACTTGTGGACTATGTTTAGAAACCTTTATTAATGGCAGTGTTCTTAGGCAACATTTTGGGAAAGCCCACTCCATCGATGAAGAGCAACTCTACCCATAGGCTAATGGTAGAGCTAATTTTTTCTTCTCTGGATGCTAACTCTTCCAGGTGTCCCAAATAGTCTTAAAGAGTCTCAACAGAGAAAATAATCATGCACAAAAATACAGGGACTGAACTGAAGAGGAATGGGGTACATTTATTATCTCTGATAAAGTCCCCTTTGAAACATCTGAAAGATTTATTGTCCGGAGAAGAAAAGGTGAGTGCGATCATAAGTCTTGAGTCTTGCCAACAGTAAAGCATCATGAAATTGTTCATGTGTGGGCTTGCTTTTCTTTAAAGTGAGTGGGATCACTCATAATTTTGCCTAAAAAGTCTGCCATAAATAAAACATTGATATACTGCATCAATGGCCAGAAACCCATTGAGAACCTGTGGTCAACCCTCAAATAGTGGATGGGAAAACAAATAAACAGAAACTGTGATAAACTCCAAGCACTGATAAGATAAGAATGTTCTGCCACTATTTGTCCCAGAAGCTGATACCCAACATTCCAGGGTGAATTACAGAAGCCTTGAAAAATTAGGGTCACCACTGTAAATAATGAGTCTTTGCATAAACTTGGTGTATTTCTCAACAAAAGTGTAAAAACTTATGAAATGCTGATCATTTACTTCAGTAAATATAATCAAAAGAACTAAACACACAAGCAGCTAACTTTATGAAAAACATGTAGATTATATGGTGATGTTCATCCTCATTCATGTTCTCTATACTGAACTGTTAGAATGCCATTAATGAATGATTATATACCGTATATACTCGCGTATAAGCCGAGTTTTTCAGCCCAAAAATTGGGCAGAAATGTCCCCCCTCGGCTTATACGCGAGTCACTGTATACTGTATACAATGTATACTTTATACAGTGCCCCCCCATATCAGTATACAGGCCCCCCTTGGGTAGTAATCCTGTAAAGGAAGAGATTAGTATACTTATCCCTCCGCTGTCCCGCCGCCGCCATCGTGCTCTTCCGTCTTCATCCAGCGTCTTCCGTCTTCTTCCGGCTTCCTCCGATGGTCGCAGGCAATGACGTCATTGCCTGCGCGACAGAGGAGGAAGCCGAAAGAAGACGGAAGACGCTGGATGAAGATGGAGGAGCGTGATGGCGGCGGCGGGACAGCGGCAGCGGGACAGCGGAGGGATAAGTATACTAATCTCTTCCTTTACAGGATTACTACCCAAGGGGGGCCTGTATACTCATATGGGGGGGCTGCATATACCTCTGGGGCTGCATATACCTCTGGGGCTGCATATACCTCTGGGGCTCTATATACCTCTGGGGCTGCATATACCTCTGGGGCTGCATATGGGGCTGCATATGGGGCTGCATATACCTCTGGGGCTGCATATACCTCCTGGGGCTGCATATACCTCTGGGGCTGCATATACCTCTGGGGCTGTATATACCTCTGGGGCTGTATATACCTCTGGGGCTGCATATACCTCTGGGGCTGCATATGGGGCTGCATATACCTCTGGGGCTGTATATACCTCTGTGGCTGCTGTATACTATCACTGGGGCTGCTGTATACTACCACTGGGGCTGCTGCTGTATATACCACTGGGGCTGCTGCTGTATACTACCACTGGGGAGGCTGCTGTATACTACCACTGGGGCTGCTGTATACTACCACTGGGGCTGCTGCTGTATATACCACTGGGGAGGCTGCTGTATACCTCACTGCTGGGGGTTGTATACCTGTGCTGGAGTCCACCCTCGGCTTATACGCGAGTCAATAAGTTTTCCCAGTTTTTGGGGGCAAAAGTAGGGGGGTCGGCTTATACACGGGTCGGCTTATACACGAGTATATACGGTACTACATAACAGCCCCCTCTATACAAGTCCCCATTTTACCACCTTCACTATGATCCAGTGTAATTGTCTGCTCTATATCGGCATATGTGCGATTGGCATGGCGCAGCATGGGCTCTTTCATGTATGATTCCATGAGATGGACAATATCCATGCGGTTGATCTTGGTGAGGCACTGGTTTAGACTGGAATCTATATTGGAAACAAAAGGATCACAATTAACAGTGACTGAAATGATATATAAACATATTTGTATCAAACTACCAGCAGTATCTTGAAGATTGGGAAAATAACTGACTATTGGGTTATTCTGTAAGTTTAGAGTCTAGAGTAATAACCAGTTTTTACAATACATTATAATAAAAACAAAACTTTATTGCATAAATTTAAAAAATAGGGATTCAAAAGAAAAAACACATGAGCGACCCAGGTAACAACAGATCAGGGACCTACATCAGCCTATTCTGGCCCTGCCTAACAATGGAGGATTTTCACCCTGGGGTCAAGGTGCCCCCATACCACGGCGGCTAACCCTATTAGTACCCTTAATTTAAGCAAGGATCATGTGGAAATGACATGACCTCCAACGGAGACAACTTAACTCTATGGTAGGACCCAGGAGGTTAGCAGTTTTTGTTGGACGGTGTGTGAGTTTCAATTGATGGATTAAAAATTCTCCAAAGACTTGACGTGTTTCTCCCCTACGTGTGGTGAGGGGTTCAACTGAAGGGAGAAGTGCTGTTCGCCTTATAGTGTAGATGATGGGACATACATATCAATTGCAAACAATGTTGCTGTAGCAGATAGTCCAAGAAATAGGGGATATCGTCCAGACAGAACAGGGTCATGCAAGAAATATTGCACCAAGATAGAATAATTGACCTCACACCACAGGAAAAAATAGGTCTCCGAGACGATGTGAATAAAGTGCTATATATGGTTAATGGTCAATTAAAGAGGTCTAAAAAAGGCTATGGATATCAATGCTTTTAGTTAGGCCATCAATTATATGGATCACCATAGGATAGCCTAGGTGTACGGTATACCACAATGGGACATTTTACCGATGCAAAAAACACACGCCTGTTGATGGAGCTCCTGCGCTGGAGTAAACCGTCCCAATAGAGTATACAGTTGTGGCCAAAAGTATTGACACCATTGCAATTCTGTCAGATAATACTCAGTTTCTTCCTGAAAATGATTGCAATCACAAATTCTTTGGTATTATTATCTTCATTTAATTTGTCTTCAATGAAAAAAACACAAAAGAGAATGAAACAAAAAGCAAAACATTGATCATTGCACACAAAACTCCAAAAGTGGGCCAGACAAAAGTATTGGCACTCTCAGCCTAATACTTGGTTGCACAACCTTTAGCCAAAATAACTGTGATCAACCGCTTCCGGTAACCAGCAATGAGTTTCTTACAATGCTCTGCTGGAATTTTAGACCATTCTTCTTTGGCAAACTGCTCCAGGTCCCTGATATTTGAAGGGTCCTTCTCCAAACTGCCATTTTTAGATCTCTCCACAGGTGTTCTATGGGATTCAGGTCTGGACTCATTGCTGGCCACCTTAGAAGTCTCCAGTGCTTTCTCTCAAACCATTTTCTAGTGCTTTTTGAAGTGTGTTTTGGGTCATTGTCCTGCTGGAAGACCCATGACCTCTGAGGGAGACCCAGCTTTCTCACACTGGGCCCTACATTATTCTGCAAAATGTGTTGGTAGTCTTCAGACTTCATAATGCCATGCACACGGTCAAGCAGTCCAGTGCCAGAGGCAGCAAAGCAACCCCAAAACATCAGGGAACCTCCGCCATGTTTGACTGTAGGGACCGTGTTCTTTTCTTTGAATGCCTCTTTTTTTCTCCTGTAAACTCTATGTTGATGCCTTTGCCCAAAAAGCTCTACTTTTGTCTCATCTGACCAGAGAACATTCTTCCAAAACGTTGTAGGCTTTCTCAGGTAAGTTTTGGCAAACTCCTGCCTGGCTTTTTTATGTCTCGAGGTAAGAAGTGGGGTCTTCCTGGGTACCCTACCATACAGTCCCTTTTCATTCAGACGCCGACAGATGGTACGGGTTGACACTGTTGTACCCTCGGACTGCAGAGCAGCTTGAACTTGTTTTGATGTTAGTCGAGGTTCTTTATCCACCATCCGCACAATCTTGTGTTGAAATCTCTCGTCAATTTTTCTTTTCCATCCACATCTAGGGAGGTTAGCCACAGTGCTATGGGCTTTAAACATCTTGATGACACTGTGCACGGTAGACACAGGAACATTCAGGTCTTTGGAGATGGATTTGTAGCCTTGAGATTGCTCATGCTTCCTCACTATTTGGTTTCTCAAGTCCTCGGACAGTTCTTTTGTCTTCTTTCTTTTCTCCATGCTCAATGTGGTACACACAAGGACACAGGACAGAGGTTGAGTTGACTTTAATCCATGTCAACTGGCTGCAAGTGTGATTTAGTTATTGCCAACACCTGTTAGGTGCCACAGGTAAGTTACAGGTGCTGTTAATTACATAAATTAGAGAAGCATCACATGATTTTTCTAACAGTGCCAATACTTTTGTCTACCTCCTTTTTTATGTTTGGAGTGGAATTAGCTCCAATTTGGCTTTAGGACAATTCTTTTTGTGTTTTTTCATTGAAGACAAATTAAATGAAGATAATAATACCAAAGAATTTGTGATTGCAATAATTTTCAGGAAGAAACTGAGTATTATCTGACAGAATTGCAGGGGTGTCAATACTTTTGGCCACAACTGTACCTTGTCACGGTGGGATGGCTATTATGCTTTTTCGATCAAAACAGTGTTGACAATGTACCCTGTGTTATTTACTGCTTATTTATTTATTTTCTTACAACAGGGTATTTGCTCATTTTGTTTTTAGTTTAAGTTTTATTTGTTTAATGGCTACAGTGTGAACATGTACCTACGCTTTGCAATTATACCAACATATAGTCCAGGTCATTTCTTTGGTTTTGCAGTAAACATATTGGGGGCATGGGACAGATAAATGTCACACTTAGAGGTACAATGACATTAACACTGTCATGTGAGTCCCAGGACAGCAAGTGCCGACACCGCTGGCACTGAAGGCGAGTGTTACTTTGTTGGGGGGAAACATGGGCATGGAGAAGGGGTTGTCTGAGTAGGGGACAATGAAGCAGACTTATTCAATTACTTTGTCAAATCCAATAATGGGACTTGAAAGACATTATACTTCTAATATGTATGTCTTTTAAATACTTTTGCAAAATGTTATTCTGCAAAAGTGTGAAAAAGACTAACAGATGTTGTACATTGTATCACTGCAATCATAAAGATCTGTATATTGCTAATATGTTGTAATCACATATTAATAGGTGTAAATTAAGGCTGGCTTCACACTGCGTGTGTGATCCGATCCGTGGCTGTCCGCTTGAGGCAGACAGCCGCGGACCGGATCAACACACAGGACTGGGGGGCTAATATGCTCTCTGATCCTGTGTGCAGCGCACGCCAGTTCCCTCTGCTGATAAGTCAGGACCGCGGGCGCCTCAAGCGGACAGCTACGTATCGATCACACACGCAGTGTGAAGCCGGCCTAAGCAATATAAAAAAGTAATAGGTATCCCAAAATGGTTCTATTAAATGACAAGCCTGCAAATAAACAAATCTTGAGACAAACTGTAGACACATACCGAAAATAAGAAAGGCATGGCTTTAGGATTACATATGAGCAAAATTATATTGTTGTCAAATTATATATAACAAGAAAAATAAGTCAATAAGTGTAATGGCTACGTAAACAAAAAATGATGAAAAATTAAGAAAAAAGAAGTATGTTGCAATGTTGAGATTTCAATACATTCTGCAACAGAACACAATGCATTGCAAATATCTTTTCCTTGGATCAAATAACAAAGGTTATTTATTTTCTTAACACATTTTATTCTTTCAACTTTTTCTTCAGTTTTTCTATTTGATATTGATTTATGCTGTAGCATGTTTGGTTTTCTCCCAAGTGGTTCACAGTGGATCTGCACCCCTCCCCACTCCTTCCTCCCCCCCCCCACCCTGTGCTCATACGTTCATCATTTACCGGTTGCATGTTTTCCATCTCTGTCAAGCCAATATTTAAGCAATGCATGGCTCTGATCCTGTAAGGAATTTGGATTTTCAACTCGTATTTGGTGAATTTGTTCTTCTGTGAAGTCTAGCTCTCTGGCTAGCTCTGAAAAAAAGGGAGACACCTATTATGAGCAATCTGCAGAGGAGGACAATCCAGCTGTGTTAAGATTATGCCACCTAGTGGACAATGGGGGGTTTCACTTTAGTACAAATAAATATGTTCATCTTTATTTTAATTTTGTTAATGGGTGCCCCCTTGATTACTAGACCTGGGGTTATATGTGCCTGCCTCCTCCTTACTACATGGCTGTAATGATGAGGAGTTTTAATGCAGTGGCTCAATCACCCATTCAAACACTTCATCACTGAGATCGTCCAGAAAAGAAGAGTCAGGGGCTTGGCAAACCCATGCTTATGATTATTACCTGTCATGTGGATACGTAATACATTTATGTATGGGAAAATCCCTAAAAGATGAGATTTCATCTTTAGAATATGATTCTGAATAATAAAGATCACCCTTAGGCAATGTGTGGGAAAGTCCCAATAATTAAGTATGAGAATTATCCACAGGATGAGAAATTTATATATGGGATAATGAAAGCCCTATGGAGGATTTCAGCACAGACACTCCATCAGTCTCTGCCGAACTAGCAGAGGTGACGTCACGACTACCAGAAACCTGTCTGCCGAAGTCACTGATTGTCTGTATGGTCAGGTGACCGGTGGTTGGTACGTCATCACGTCATAGTTAGTGGGTAAGTACATCTTGCTTATTTCCTCTAAGCTGGCTTCCCTTTTAAAAGTTAAAACTAAAGCAGAGAACCCCATTTATAGGGAATTTGTCAGCATGTTTATGCTATGTAATCTGACTGCAGCATAGTGTAGGGCAGGGTACTCACACTCCAGTCATCAGGAGCCACCAACAGTGCAGGTTTTCAGGATTTCCTTAGTATTACACAGGTGATAATTGAATCACCTGCACTGGTGATGTTTCCAAACCCCGTGCAATGCTAAGGAAATCTTGAAAACATGCACTGATGGTAGTCCTTGAGGCCTGGAGTGTGAAATCCCTGATGTAGGGACTGAGACTCTAATCCTAGCAATGAATCACTTAGTTTACGAGTGCAAATTATGATAGAGTCACAGTTTGAGCAGAGCTCAATTGTTAAGCTGTGTATAACCCGCCAACACCACCATAGCTTTCTGTGTGCATTGTTTAGTGACAGAGAGCTGCTAATCAGTGGCGAGAACGTGGATAGACTAGCAGGCATGAGTTTGCTGTAGTGATAATCTCCTTCTGATAACACATTGATTGTATCAAAACAGCAAACACAGCACTGTAATTGACAAATCCCTAAAATCATGGTCTCTGCTCCTACATTATAGTATTCTCAGACTACATAGCAAATATCTGCTAACAGTCTCCCTTTAAGGTAAATAGTCAGAAGGTTAAGATGATATATTTTACCTATAATGAAGCAAACTATAATAACAAGAATAAAAGTATTTTTTGATTGATGTAATTAGTTTTCAGGAAACTTCCTGGGTAGCATGGTGGGTGAAATAAAAATGCATAACTATTCCAGCATGATAAACTACATGTAAGGCTTGTATTAGATGGACATTGAATATCCTGGAGCAGTTGCATCTATGAGCAAAATTATTCCTGTGCACAAGCATCCTGATAATTATTGCTCGGCACAGAAAATATGTGGCAAATGTGGCCAAGAACCTAAGTGTACTAGTAGTGACCAGCATAACAATGATCAGGGTGCAAGTACAAATAACAGTTCTGTGCAATAGAAATCAAACAATTAAAGAGGTTATCGAGATTTATAAAATAACAAAAACATGCCTAAGCACTAACATTCAGGTAGCTGCCACCTACCTGCCTGTTGTGCCTGGCACCATTCACTGCAAACATGGAGCAGTCTGAGACTGCTCCAGTCAGCGATTTTCCAGCTTATGTTGACGTGACGTCAACAGAGGGGCGGCTTCTTACCACTGATGACGAGTGTCAGATTTGACGTCACACTGAATGACAGTCAGCTCCCCTAATCAGATAGCGGAGAGACAGCTGTCAATCAGCAGGAGATCGGATGTCCTGCCCCTTCCAAAGCGCAGAGCGGAAAAGAAGCCACTGCTCTATTTAACCCACCATGCTGTCCCCGGCAGGAGCAGTCTGTGCCCACTCTGGGGTGAACGGCACAAGCACAACAGGTGGGTAGGTGGCAGCTACCTACCGGTTATTGCTCAGGCACATTTCTTTTTTTTAAATGCCAGATAAGTCCTTTAAAGGGAATCTGTCATCAGATTTTTGCTTTGTCATCTGAGAGCAGCATAATGTAGAAACAGAGATGATGATTACAGTGATGTGTCACTTGCTGCGCTGTGTTTTGCTGTTTCATCAAGAGATTACCACTAAAGGACAATGTTTTACAAGTTTTTTTCTTATCATTTTGGGTACCTTTACACGCGGCTACATTTCTAGGGTGGCTACAGGTAACTTACTGGTTGCAGTGAAATCATGGAGACAAGGTTCTATCTTGTTGCTGTGTACAAATGGAATAATCTCTCCATGATTTCACTGCAACCAGTAAGTTACCTGTAGCCACCCTAGAAATGTAGCCGCGTGTAAAGGTAGCCTTTGACTTTAAAAATAAAACCAGATCCAAAGCAGTATAAAAATACAGGTATTTGGTGGCGCATACCGTGGCAGTGTTACTACTGTAAGTTTCACACACCATAATGAAAATTTGCAATAAAGAAATTTTGATTTAAAAGGTTACCAGTCCAGCTAAAGCCCAGATGATCAGCAATATGAGCAAGTCTCTGCTCTGTCCTCTCTTGGTCCTCCTCAAAATCTAAAGAATAGAAACCAAAAGAATGGAATATGTCACCAGTGTGTATTTGATTTCTGAAAGCGTTAAAAAATGAGTGCAAAAATTACGAGTGATGAGATCTCACTTTATCTTGATATAGCAATAGTGTAATCTGGCAGCGAGAGTGAAGAGAAACAGAGAGTAAGAAAAGACCCAATTTCTACCGATGTCAGAAACAAAAATAGTAAAAAAAACTAATAGATCGAATCAGTGTGAGGTTTGCAAAGAGTGATGTTCATTACATATTAGTTTACCGGGAATTACAGGATGGTTTGTCAGTTTCATACACATAAATGAGAAGTGAATGAAGATCACGTGAGTGCCTGGAAACACACTGGCGAGTGCAAAAACGGTCCGATTGATGGATCTGAGAGTCGGACGAGTGTCATCTGACTTTTGGTCAGTGTGGCTTTCATGTGTTGTCCGAGTGCAATCCGTTTTTTTACCAGAAGCTATTTACTGTATTAGCATTTACAGGAGCATTTTATAGAGTTGCCTAAGCTACAGAATGATAATGTATGAATTAAAAATCGCATCCGACTCGGATGGTCCGTGTGCGGTCCGAGTGTGGTACGTCTTTTTTGTCAGACCCACAGACTTGCATTGGCGAGTGTTGTCTGAGACTCACATACTGTCGAAGCATGTTGCGACAGAATCGTCATCTGTGAATCGGACGAGAAAAAAACGTCCGACACTTGGAAATGTGATCTCGGACATTGACTAAAATCGGTCCGACTGCAAGGCGATTTTTACTTGCATTGCACTTGACGAGTTTCACGCCAGTTTGTCCGAGCCGTTAGGGTGGATTCACAGACAGCACAAATCATCCACAAGTCCAAGACAAAACTGTATATGCAGCCAAATTCAAGATGAAGCAATGTGCCATTTGTGATTGCCCCGTAAAGAGAACTCACCAGCGCTCCTACCATTTCTGTTTAAATAAATTCTAGCTATTTTGGAGCATTGTGTCTACGAGAATGTCTGTGTTGTGCCATTCTTCTGTTATTTCTCCTGGAAATGTGAGAATAACCTTAAAACTGTGAATTACCATTATCACGTCAAAATGTGAATGTTTGTACACACAAACACTGTCATATCAGTGCTGACCGTGCAGGACCATACTAAATAAGCAAGCCGAATATTAGGCCATATTACATTTTCTTAGGAGGAATTAAAAATAAATGATAAGGTACCGTCACACGAGGTGACGGCGCTGTAGATGTCGGCGGCGACTGGCGGGGGCGTGCACCTTTTTGGCGCCCCCCCAGCATCGCTGTTCCCCATTTATATGGGGCGACACCTACAGGGCCGCGCCGGCGATCTGACAGGCGGCATCGCCACTGGGGTGTCTCAAAGCCTATGGCTCCCATCGCCTGTCAGCTCGCCGGCAGCCGGTTACATGGGGCGATGTATGCACATTGTCCCAGATCGGTCGCCTGGTTTCAGAGCACTGCTCTGAAACCAGGCGACCTCCCGGTGGCGCCGACATCGCCCCTTTACATGAGGCGACGTAGGGGCGATGTCGCCGCCAATAGGCCACGCCCCTACATCGCCTATGTAATCGGCGGCGATGTCGCCACGTGTAACGTGGCCTTTACCTTTCAGAATCCAAAGAAAAGATAGTAGCACAAGCATTTACAGACATTTCAGTAGAACAAACAAGTAGTGAAGAGCGAGCACTACCATGCTCAGGTGCCCAGTACTTAAGAGCAGATGGATGCTCGGATGGGTGTGACTTGAGCACCCAAGAATAATGGAAGTAAATGGTGACTAGGGCATTTTTCTGCAAGATCTTCTGGAAAAATTCTGTAGTCCCCTATTGACTTCCATTAGATTCGGGTGCTTGAGTTGCACCCATCAGAGCCTCCATCTGCTTTTAACAAGTACCGCACATGGAGCATGGTAGTGCTCGCTCATCATTACAATAAGTACTCCATAAAGAGGTTTTCCTAAATATGGAAGTTATTCGCTATATATGGCAGAGGGAACAACTTCCACATTGCTGGGGTCTGACCCCTTTGTACAGTTTTATCTACATGTGAGCAACATTCAAATGCAGTCTTTGGTAGCTTCCACTCTATGTAATAAATCTCAAACTATTTTTGATAATATGCATTTTACTTGTTGTCTTCAAAAGAGTTTTCAATCTAATAAATTGATGCCATATCACCAAGATATGCCATTACCTTATAATAGGTTGGAATCCTACCTCAAGAGAGTTAAAGGGGTATTCCCATCCCAATACATAGTTGGTGTCATAATAAAAATATTAAGAAATACCTTCAATTAGTAACGTAGTATATATAGCCATGTCTGTTACCTCATGTGCAGGCCTTTGCAGCTAAGGTATCCATAGTTACAACCACAAGCATGTAGCTAACTAACTTGCTTTCACTATACCAGTGGGTCGTAATCATGGATACCTAAATGAAAACAAACTGCAATTCTAATAACCTGATTTGTCTCTCCCCTAAAATCATCTGTCAAAGACGATGTAGATTACCACGTCCTTCAGATGGTCACCCAGTCTCTCAAAATCCTTGTTTTCAGTCATCTTTCATCGAATGAAATAGGAGCCTTAAACAGGACCTGTCACAAGATCAAAAATGGCCAGCTTTGATCATATTTTATTTCTGAATATTTTTTTATAAATCCGCCAGAGATATGGGTCTTTTTATTTGGTGTATGTTTATGGTCTTTGCAAACACTGCAGTGAGTTTCAGGTTGTAATGCAGGTAAGGGTACTAAATATAGGGTCACACTTAAAAGGCACAATGCGGTAAACGCATCCATTACCAGATGCGGTTTTACCGTGTGCCTTCACACTATCATTTGATAGTAAAATTGCAACCCTCATTCTGCATCTGGATGCATTAACGCATCCGGTTTTGGAATGTGGGTTTTTGCAATTTTCAAAACCACATCCGGATCCGGAATCGTAAGGTACATTTATGTACCTTGCAGTACCGGATCCGGTCCCATAGGCGCCCCATGTTAACAAAACCGCATCCGGTTTTGCTACCGCTCCGAAAAATGCAGCCTGCATGATTTTTACCGCAGGCTGCAAAACCCGATGCGGTAACCGGATTGCAAATAGCGCAATCCATTTCTTGTATTGAAACCTATGGGCTGCGGATCCGGATGTGGTTTTGAGCATTTTTAATGCTTAAAACCGAATCCGGATGTAAAAAAATACTGCAGGTGTGACCCTATCCTAAAAGTAGTAGTTAAATCATCTTTCATTGCATTGTGCATGTGAATGAGCTGATGAGTGTGATTTGAGTATAAGTGTGACTTGGATTGTTTGTGACTTGTGATTCAGTGGCTTTGGATTCAGGGAATTTAGAAAGGAAGAATTTGAATTGAATTGCTATTTGTATTTATTTGTTTAATTACTTAACATTTCTATCTGGTGCAATCCCCATTTGGAAAATGTTTTCTATTACTGACAATGTCATCCAGTGAACATCTTGTCGCATGTATGCAATGCTTGAATGGCTGTTCAAGGATTGCATACATGAGACAAGATGAACACATTCAGGTATCAGGATATAGGTGTCCACGGTCCGAGCTTCACCTGTATTTTCATACGTACCTTTCACGAAACGTCAGTAATAGGGCACTATTTGCACCTCGTTTGTCTCCCTTTATATCTTCTAAGATGAACACATTGTCAATAATGGAGCATATTTTCCTAATGGGGGGAGGTGCATACTGTTGGTGAGATGTGAGCATGTTGTACATTTCGAAGCCCAGGAACTGGATCTAAATGAACAGCTGGCAACACTGAGATTCATAGACAATATGGAAAGGAGTTTGCTGCTCTCTGAGCAGGTGCTTACTGGATTAGAGGTGTGGGAGTATTGTACTCTGGAGCTGCAGAACAGTGAGGCAACTAGCTAGGTGACATTTAAAAGGTGGCCTAGAGGAAAGAATGTCAGGGAGGCCTGATCTGGCACATCCCAATAAGTTTGCTAAGATGGCAGATGAGGGAAATGTCATTACAGGAGTAGCACTTCTGCAGCAAGAGACATCCTCTGAAAGCCAAAGGAGTGTCTGCTCCAGTAAGTGGGGGAATAAGAGCGCAAGGCAGGACAGAGGTATTAGTAGTAGGGGGACTCCATTATTAGAGGATTAGATGGGACAATCTGTCATAAAGACAAGGATCACCGAAGAGTGTGTTGTCTTCATAGCGTTTGTGTTCGGTACATTGCTGATCGGGTTGACAGATTACTGAGAGGAGCTGGTGAGGACCCATTCGTAATGGTGCATAGCAGCACAGAAGACACAGTTAGTGGTTGGTTTGAAGGTCCTTTACCAGTGATGAGCAAATAGTGACATATTTGGGTTCTGATTATTATAACCGAATACTTTTTACTATTCAGGGATTCGTCTAGAATACTGAACCTAATGGAAGTCAAATAAGGAACTTGAATATTTTTTCTGGGGAATGTTCTAGAAAAATATTTGAGTATTCCATCAACTTGCATAAGATTGAGTATTCGAGACGAATTTCCGAATAGTGTCAAGAATTCGGTTACAATAATCCAAACCCAAATATTTCATTATTCGCTCATCACTATTCTTAAAGAAGATTTAATGGAATAAGGCAGTAAGCTTAAAAGAGGGACCTATAAGTTGTTTTTTTTTAATACTGCCTGTACCACATGCAATGCCAGAGAGGCAGTGGGGAATTATGGAGGTAAATAAGTGGCTCAGGAAGTGAGGTGCGAAGGTTAGATGAGTGTTTCAACTGGGGATTGGGTGGGAAGACATTCCCTGTATAGCAGTGGAAGTGCAGATACTGACCTGGGCATAAGTAGTGAAATTGGAGGTGGCATGGGGAGAGCGGTTAGGACAGTCAATAGACTAAGAAGGGAAGTACTGAGAAGTACATAAAGTGCATGCATACTAAATACCAGAAGCCTCACCAACAACATAGAGGAATCAGAATGAATATTTTTGCAAAATATAACATGGTGGTGATATCAGAGAAATGGCTCAACACAAGCTATGATTGGGCTGATAATTTATAAGGCTATGGTTTGTTCAGCAATGACCTTACAAATAAGCAAAGGGGGAGGGTGTTTATATGTAAAATCATCCTTAAAACTCATCCTAAGTGATAATATATGTGAAGCTCATGAAATTGTAGAGTCCCTATGAATCCCTATGGGTTGAGATAAGGTGATGGAGAAAGAATAATAAAATACTGATAGGGGCTTGTTTTAAGTCTCCAAATATAATAGAAGCATTAGAAAATATCCTCATAAAGCAAATAAATGAGGTAGCGAATCAGGGAGAAGAAATTATTGTGAGAGACTTCAACTAACCTGAAATAAATTGGGGAGCAGAAACCTACAGTTCTAGCAATAAAAACAGGTTTTTGACAACTATGAGGGACAATTACCTTTCACAATTGGTTCAAGATCCAACAAGAAGGAGGTCCGCTGGTTGACCTACTACTAACCAACAGGCCAGGCCACATATCAAATATATGGCTTAGGGGGTCACTTGGGTAACAGTGATCACAAAATATGTTTTCATGTATCCTTTAATAAGGTCCCTTTCACATCAGCGTTTTTCGCTGATTCGGCAGATGCAGCAAATTCACAGCATCTGCCGCCTAACAGCCACACTTACGGCACACTTGCATTGTTTATGCGGCTTGTGGCAACTGCAGAATTCGGTAGTTGTATCTGCGAAAAAAAACGTGGCTAGCAGCGTTTTTTTCACAGCCGCAAGTGCCGGATCTGCACCATCCGGCAGAACCGCACTTGCTGCATCCGACTGCAAGCCCCATAGATAATGCATGGGGCTTACCGCAAGTGTGCTGTTAGGCGGCAGATGCGGTAAATCTGCTGGATCTGCCGCAATCAAAGAAAAACGCTGATGTGAAAAGAGCCTTATTAAAGGATACATGAAAACATATTACCCAAGTGACCCCTAACCCATATATTTGATATGCAGCCTGGCAAAAAATGCTGATGTGAAAGGGGTCTAAGATGTATAATAGAAGGGCTACAGGACCCTAAACTTCAGGAAGGCAGATTTCCAACGGTTGAGAAATGATCTTAGTGCAATAAACTGGGACGATGATCTGAGAAATAAAAGTACACAAAGCAAATCGGAGACCTTTATTAGTATCCTGAATAGGACCTGTGCACAATATATACCCTATGGGAATAAACAACATAAATAGGAGGAAACCACTAAATAGAGCTATAATGGTGGCAATAAATGACAAAAAGAAAGCGAGTGATGAGGCATTTAAAAAATTATAGAAAATTAAATAAATTCTGTGAAAGACAAATTAGGGCAGGAAGGTTTTAGACAGAGAGACTCATTGCCAGAGAAAGTAAACATAATCCAAAAATAATCTTCAAATACACAAACAGTAAAAAAATGAAAAATGATAGTATCTGCCACTCAAAAACAGCCTGAGTGAAATGGTGGAAAAGGATGAGTGAAAAGCCAATCTCCTTCATGCCCTTTTCTTAAATAGTATTTACACAAGAAAATCCAATGACAGATGACAATCAGGAATACAATAAATTCTACATTAAATGTCTCCTGCTTATCCAGCAGGAAGTACGGCGCCATCTAAAAAACACTAAAGTTGACAAATCCCTGGGCTTGGATAGCTTGCACCCCCAAGTTCTGTAGGATTAAGTAACTGTCATAGACAGACCAATATTTTTAATCTTCACAGATTCCATAATAACAGGGTCTGTACCACAGAACTGGGCGCAAATGTGATGCCAATATTCAAATAAAGGGACAAAATCTGAGCCTGGAAATTATAGGTGGTTACATTTAACCAATACTGTGGGTGAAACCCTTGAGGATTTGTTAAGAGATGCTTTACTGGAGTATTTCAAGAATAGATCATGAATTACAAGAATAATTCAACATGTGTTTATCAGGGATTGCTCCTGTCAAATGAATCTGATTAGCTTTTATGAATAGGTAAGTTCCAGAATGGACCAGAGAAATGCAGTGAATGTTGTCTAAAAGGACTTTTCAAAGGCGTTTGATACAGTACCACACAAAAGGTTGGTGCATAAAATGAGAATAATGGGAACAGGTAAAAATATGTGTAACTGGGTTAAGAACTAGCTCAGGAAACAAAGCCTGGTTATTAATGGAACCACGACCCCCAGCGGTAATCGCTGATCGCAGCAGTTGCGGTGAAAAACCCGCAACTGCCGCGTTTACCGAATAACGGCCGGACTTTGCGGTTCACTTGCGGCAAGCCCCATACAATGTCTATGGGGCTTGCGGTAAGTGTGCAGCATGTGCAGTTTCGGCACTTGCGGCAGATGCGGGCCACGAAAAAAACGCGGTCAGCCTGTGGAAGGGGCCTAAATATGCAATTTCCACAACTTTTAGATTTACTTATTTTTTAAATATACAAATAACCCAGCACACGGTTGGATGTGAAGATGGTTATGTTTACGTATATTAGCCAATACAATATGTATTTTGTATTGATTTAGTCTAAAATCATAGATCTTCATCAGAATCACTGTTTGTGTAAAAGCCAAAGAAAATAAGAATAGATGACAAAATGTACCGTATATTAAAAACTGTTGGTAGGAGGAACACCATATTTACTGATTTTTTTTTTGTGGATAAAATCCAAGTTTGTTACAAAAAGGTCAGTCTTTGCAAACCTTCACACTCACCTAAACGACCCTTCACATTGTGGGTTCTTATTTTAGCTTTATTAAGCCTCACATTGACCAATCTTGAGATTTGTGTCACAAACAGTGATGACTTTAACAACATAAAAGTAGACACAACATGCACAACAAAAACAATCACCACAAAAGAAAATGTTCACAAATCACAAAAAGTGAATTCAAACTCTATGACATGCATAACAGAGGAAAATTCCACTTTCTTTGGCAAATACCTTTTGCAATGTCATGGCTATGGTCATCTGGAATACGTTCAATTTGAGTTTCTACTGACTCATCCCATATAGGTCTTGTATCAAAGATGTCTTCTGGAACAGATGGCTGGGTTCCAGACATTGGAAGATTTTCAATGACTGAAACATCAAAGGCACTGCTCTCATCGTCAGATACTGGTTCCTGTTCCTTTTCAGCCTGGGTAATTCTGTCCACTAATTTTGATGCCTCGTCACTAATTTCTTCAAAGAAATCAATAGAATTCTTGTACATTTCAAAGAAACGTTCTTGCTCTGTTGTTGTTGATGATGATGATGATTGGGCAGGAGACAAACTCTTAGCTTTCACTGGGAGTTTGGATAATTTTTGCTTAGTTATCTCAACACTCTCTGCCTTATCTACCTGGCTAGAGCTATCAGAAATCTCACAATGAGATTCTGTGCAACTTTTGTTTTTGACAGTATTTTTAATTTTAGAATCTGATGTGCGAGCATCAGACTCCGATTTACTTCTATTATCTTGTTTTATAGGTATTTTGCTACTAGATACATCAGGAAATGTAAAGGATTGTTCAGTTTTAGTAACAATTGTTTTAACAGGGATCTTGGACTTTGGCTTTTGATCTTCCACGGGTGTAAGATTATCAGTTGCTAACCTGCTTTCAGTATTAGGAGATATAAAACTTTGTGGACTTTCATCATGTACTGAAGAAACAGATCTTATAGGAATTTTGGATTTTGAAACTGAAGAGGAACCACTTTCTACATCTGCAGTAGGGATTTCAATTACAGACTTCTGCTCTTCTGGTGAAGAATCTGGGGATTCATCCCGTTCAGAGGCTACAAACTTTGGGATGGTAGTAAAATCTATTTGCATATCTACTGTAGTGTAATCAGGAGATGGTGACCAAGAGTCTAGGGAACTATCATGGCCCTCCGGTGTATTAGTAAAATTCTCCTCTGCAGAAGTCACCTCAGTATCCTTTTTAGATGTTTTTGAGGAAGCAGAAATACCCATTTTAATTCTTGACTTTTGCTCTGGTCTATTAGTGTCTGTTTCCATATCATCAACATCCACTTCAGATTCAGCAATCGACTGACTATCAATCGGGGACTCTGTTGTATCTTGCAATTCACTTTCTGTTACATCAGTTTCTACAGCAGAAAATGGATCTGATAAACTTTCAGGATTTGGTGATTCTTCTTCTCCGCTTTCTTCTTTGATGTCTTCTTGTGCACCTTCTGCACACTGCTGTCCTATTTGGAAGAAGTGAAAGCTTTCATCTGCATAGTTTCTTTTTGTCATATCTATAGCTCCACTGCGTGTCATCTCAAAGAGTTTCCCTTCTTGAAACATAAAGGGTTTTGCTCACTGGATGGGGTACCCTCTTCAGTGGGTGTTCGTGCTGGAGTAGTGTCCGGAGTAGTTCCCTGTGACCGTTTATCCACCATCAACCCAAATATTTTTTGCTCTTCTTCTTTAACACGTGCTTCAAAAGCTGCATCATCTTCTCTGATGGAACTCCATGTGTCTGGTTCAGCTTCAGATTTAGTTATAATAATGTGTTCACTTTGATGTTCTGTGGTTTCATTTTTAAGGCATCACTTTTAAAACATTCATCATCTGTTGAGGAACACCTTGGTGCACCTTTTTCCTGCTGGAAGATATCTTCTTCTTTACAGCATGATAGGCTTTCGACCATACTTATGTCATGTGCAGGGTCTAGAGTTATATCATAACAGTAAAAAAGTGTTCTGTTGGTACATTTTCATAAGGACTGGTGATTTCAGGCACTGAGAAACTATGTTCATGTTCAATAGTATCATTTTGTGATTGTGAAGATGTAGATATTGACAAAAATCATTCTGAATCACTAATGATGATGAATCAAATGATTTACATGCACTGTTATCATCAAATAGAGATAAATCACTTTGAATTGGATATGTTTCATTGTTGTACACTGAAGTGTGTTCTGAACACTGAGACATAATGGGTTCCCTGACAGATGCATCATAAGAAGCTGCATGATCTTTTTCTAAGTTGGTTGTCTCTTTAAAATCAGATGAACTTTCATGTGCATCTTCAACAATATCTGTAAGATTTTGTGCTATTGACCTATCTGTACGAATTTTCTCATGTACATCTGAGGTCTCTTTAGTTTCAGCCTCAGCTGTCAAAGCTTTATCTTCAGAAAAAGTGTAGCTTCCATGATCACCATTTTCCTTTTCTTCAGTTTTTTGATGCTAACATCTTCTGCCTGGTCCTCTACTGTCTTGTCTGAGTCTTTAATTGGTTGAAAAGCTGTGTCCTCAGGGCTCGAGCCAGAATCTAAGCTTGGTGGAAGTGGAGATGGAGGTTGAACTCTTATCACAGGGTCCAGCAATAGACCAGAGTCAGCTCCTTTTTTCAATTGGGTTAGTTCTGGTTCACTTTCTGAAGATGAACTACTTTTTCTTCTTTCTACAGACTTGACTACAATCTGAACATCTTCACCCTGCACTAATTTTATACCATCCTCTTCAATGTCCTCATCATTTAAAGTTTTTGAGTCATTTTCCAACATATAATCGTCTGGCTTGAATTCTTTTTTATATTCTCTTTTCTGCTTTGCTTCTTGCTCCAATTCATCAAACATTTTTATCTTTGTTACCATTTTAAACATTTCTTCTTCGGGTGTAAATCTTTTTTTGGCTCATTTTCAGAATCTTCTTCTTGCTCTTCAGAAACTTCTGGAATTATACCTGGTTTTGGAAGGGTAGAGAATGCTTGCAAGTCTTGTATTTTGGGTGTAACATCATAACTTATCTCTTCAGAACTGGGAGTATCAGGAGAAAGTGGACTTTTGCCAGAACTTTCCATAAGTGATGTCTGTTCTAAGCTATCATCCTCAGCACTTCCATCTGGATCTCTGAGAACTCTAGAACGAAGAGCCAACTCTGATGCCAGGTCTGATTTCAAGCTTGCATGAAGGGCTGAGCCTATGAAGATACTAGACTTAATTTTTTGCTCGACTGGGCTACTCTCAAGTGAATCGTGACACGGTGATTCTTTTGAGGGACTTGGTTCTAATGAATCAGGAGTTTTATGTGAAGAGTTGTCTTCTAATACTGGGCTTGCTTCCAATGAATCCTGATGACTAATTGCTACTGAGTCGTCAGCCACTGGGCTGCTAATTTCATCATCTTGAACACTTTTAGTAGGGAAAATTAATTCTAGTCCCTGAGGGCTTTTTAAAGTTACATGACGTTCACCTTTAACTGAGGGATCGTTACCGTCTAAGGGAAAATCTTCATGACCATGAGATTTTTCATCACTGTGAACTATGGGTATGTGGGTGACATTGTTGTCTTCTTCAGCGATTTTGCTATCCTTATTCATTGTTTTAGTAACAGATTTAGGATCATGTGCAACTTCTTTTTCTGTGTTAAGTTCATCACCAGTCTGTTCTTCAGATTTCTTTGGTGAAACTGATAGGCTATCAGGGCTTGTTCCTGGAGTCTCTGCTAGACCTTCATGCTTGTAGCTGTCTTCTGAGCTCATGTGAGGTGTTCCTTCCAATAAGCTGCCACTTGGTGAATCGGCAACCCCTTCATGCTTAAGACTATCTGAGCTATCATCATAAGCACCCTCTTGTAAATGTAAAGCAGGTAGAAAGTCATCTGTTCCATATTCAGAAGGAAACGTTACATTAAATGGGCTAATAAGTACTTGATCTAAATTTAACTGAACACCTTCAGTTTCTGGGAGATGTTTAAATTGTAAATAATTGTCATTATCTTCGAGCTCCTCTTTAATAACATCTGAAAAGTCTGTGGATGTTTTCCTGTCAGGGCTAATTTGTGGATCAACATCTTGGTCACTGCTGCTAACTCTTAATCTTATAGTTGATCGTTCATTATAGATTTCCTGATCAATAATTGAATGAGTAGGTTCATCTTTTGTATGGATCTGAGTCACTACCTCTTTAATATTTATAGGGGGCAATGTGGGACTTTTATTGTACTCATTTTGATCGTCAGAGATTGACTTTAATTTAACATGGTCTTTTGGGGATTTGTTCTCACATTCACTAGATGCTAAATGTTGTTTCAGTGAATCATCTATCAATTTATTATTATCTAAGGTTGGAACTGTACTATCTGCTAATTTGCTTTCTACAGAGCTTTGCTTTTGTATGGATTTTGTTTTGTACTCAAAAAGGCCAGATCTCTCCTTAGATGGATCATGACCTGACTGAAATGCTTTCATTAATTCACGAACTGACATAGTTTCTTCCAACTTTTCAGTTTTAGAAGATGGCGAAACTGGTGGCTGAACCATAGTCACTGCACTTGGTGGTTTGGCAGGCTCAGATACAACTTCCTTAATCTGTACTTTGCTTGATATGATTGAATGCCCCTTTTGTTCGTCTTCAACTCGTTTCTGAAGTGCTTTCACTTTGTCTTTTATTGATCCTATTGGTGTTTCTTCAATCACTGGTGAAACCTCTTTTACAGTTGGATCAGGTGCTATAGTAAGGCCAATTTCATCATCTAATGACTCTTCTGAACTAAACGTTGTTAGTCCAGATGAGTCACTTGTCCCAGAAAGCTCTTCCTGCCTCCTTCTTTCTCTAAGTTTCCTTCGTATTGGTTTTTTGATCTCTAGTGGAAGCTTACGTTGTTCTGTTTTCTGTGTTCCAATTCCACTAGAGGATGTGGAGTCAGCTGAATAAGAATTTAAGTCATTTGTAAGAAAATTCACCATATCATGGGTGTCTGCTTTTATTTTAGGTTGTTCCCCTCGGTCTATTCGTATTTCAATACATGGTGTATCATCAACTTGCTGGAGGGCTTTTAGTTTGGCTTCTGCTATTTCTTCAGCCCCTACAACAACCCATTCCTCATCTTTTTTATATGATCTTGAAGAGTGAGCTTCTTCATGTTTTTCTCTAGAGTAGATTCCAGTTCTTAGAATTTCATCCACTTTTTCCAAATCTTCTTTTACCTTTCCAACGATTTCAAATGGTTCTCCTGGATCTTCTTCTGTTCTTTCAAGTTCTTTATTTTTAGAGGAAAATGGCTTTTGCACAGCATCAGTAGTTAAAATTGCACTCATTTTTATCAAATCTTGCTTCATTTCACACACTTCAGACAGCAAATCTGGACTTGCTAAAACTGGCTCATCATTGACAAGATGACTTTTCAGGATGGAAGTTTCCGTGGATTCGGTTTCTTCATCATCTTTGAGGTGAATGAGAAATATTAACATAAAATGGCAATAAATAAATAGTGACTGAATAATGTAATCATGAAGGAAATAATCACGGCTCTGGCTGAGGTGGGGTGGGAATGCAATGAACTGGCGTGGTTGGTGGATCCAAACGGCCTTGGACATCATGCTAAAGGAAAAAGGTAATTGGGAAGGAAAATGGGCAGGAAATAACTTGCTTAGAATGCATACTACACCCCACTCACACATACAACAAAAAGACAACACAAATTCTGAGACAAAAGAGCAAATGAATTACAAGTAGAAAACAAAATCACAGTGAATTTGAACAAAGGCATCTCAAGATTGTTTTGATGCTATACAACCAATAGAAAATAAAAATAGAAAGAAGAGCTACAATTGTTGATTGTCGATTGCCTCAAAGAGAAAGCCAGTGGTACTGAGCTGCCAGAAAAACAGGTTAAAGGAACTGGTACAGGAATGTCATATTTAATATATCATCACATATAAAGATTAATATATTAGTGTGACAATCTATCATAGTGTAACTCTTGCTGCCAGAGAGTTCTGTAGTAATATATATTTATGAATTTAATTAATATTTTGACATTTTTCATGTACCTGAAATTTAAATGTTGCAATATGGATGTCTGAAATATAATGATCTATTAACTATTTAATGCCAGAATAAGAATAGCAAATTGCCAAGTGTCTTTCTACTCAGCGGCATATTTCTTTTTGCTATATCCCCCCGCAAGAAATGAGGACAATAAAGTCTGTAACAACTTGCTCTATTAAAAATGGGAGAAACCATATTGCTTCCTCTATGTTCTCTGAACGGCAAGTGCAGACAGTCAAAGTCCAGAGTAGTAGGGATCTATATAGTGTTATTTGCATGTCTTGAACATGCAAATAGTAGAGGAATTTACAGCTAAGAGTTTGAGGTTTTAAATTTATCTTCCTTTCCTTAATTACAGTTGTTTTATGTAAAGTATATGTAAATTGTCTTGCTAAATAGTGTTAAGTAAAATGCAGTCATTGTTATGTTGGCAGATATCTATATTCGATCATCAATGTACGTCAGGCATATGTAGAAAATTGATAATCTAGAATAACAAAAAAAAAAATGTAAAACCCTCTCTTGCAGCAGAAGAGCTGGTAAAAAAAACTGAATCAGCTACAAACCGGCATTTCATCTAGGAAGAAATCTTGTGAAAAATGATTGTTTAACTTAATGTTATGCAATGTTTAAATAAGGCGGTAGTATGTTCCTATCATTGGAGCTTCCTCAGACTTAAGGACACATAAGGTGAGGTCTGAATAACAAAATCATAGGAAAAAGGAGTTTTCATGGATCAACGTAAAATGATTTGAAATACAAGATGTTATGCACAGCAAACAAAAGGTCAATACATCCACACAAAACACGCACACGCACTGTATATGTAAGTCAAGTTATTTCCATGCAAAGCAAAGGTGCTATGGGAGCAGGTCATGTTGGCATAAGCCTCAAAGAAAAGGAAGAATCTGCAACATACTGTGGTGAAGTACAGCAATAATTTATTTTTTTCTTACTCGCAGTTACTAGCTACTCTCATTATGATAATGATAATAAAAAAAGTCAAAGTAAGGGGCCTCTACATAAGGACCAGATGGCTCTACCTCTAAATGAAGTGTCCTATTAGTTTTAGTGAATGGTAGCGGTTGGTGTTTATAGGATTTCCCATTGCCTAGTTGGCTTCCCATCGTGCTGCTTCAGCACTGGCATCTGCGAAATACTGGCATTTAGGTAAGTAAAATATTGTAGGTAATATTGATATATGGCTTGAAGATATATTTTTATCTTTTTTTCCCGTAGAATAATCATTAACATGTAGTTGGAATAGCTCTTTGAAAATCTGTAGTACTTGGCTAGGAACAAACCTCTTTTTTAATAATAAATTTTACTTTCCATAAGTATCACTTTTGCAAAAGTTATATAGATTTCTGGCTGGAAAGGCACAGGTTGTACTAACACGCTATCCAGCCTGGAATACCTTACGTGGTTACTTATAGGGGTTTTGTCTAAAGAAGACACCTTTTTGACTGGGAATGTCAACAATTCTTTAGCCAAAAATGTACGATTGTATTGGCCATGCAAACTGTTACATGGGCAACCTGTTTCTGCCCTTAGTCTTCTCTCATACTCGAAGTCAAGAATGGGGTATTTATGAAATCACGATACCCATAAGAAATATATATGGGATTGTATTCAATAGACCGGTCCTTTACAATACTGATTAAACCATGACAGAACATTTTTTATTTGCATCTCAGTTCTATATTTGATATTGTATTAATATTTTATCACCACTAAAGAGATCATCTGCTTAGTTAGTGAAGATGAAACTATTGCCACTTCACCACAGTAATGTTGACGGCCATCTAAAGCATTAGGACAGTATCTGTTTGGACCAAGCATCACATTATTTGTACTGCAAGTTAGCTGGTGTTAAGTTTGCAGAAAACTTAATGTGGATATTTGCTTGGTGGCCACAAAACCGATACAGTCATTAGCCAGTTAATGAGATGACAATGTCATGTCAACAAATGCAAAATAAAAAACAAAAAACAGAAAATGGAATGGGCTTTGTAGCAGGAGTAAAGGGGAAGGTCACAGGAAAAGTCAGTAGCAGGGAAAAGGGTTAGTTTAGGAGTTTAATCATTGGGTTGTAGCTTAGATCCCTACAAAATGTTATATGAACAATGCTAGTATATTATGTGTATTATCTTAAAGCAGTGTTAGTATCAGTTTAGTTGAAATTATCAGCATGGCTTGCATGCTTAGCTCTACTTAATCATTCAAAGCTTAATTTATATATATTAAACCACTTACTTTTCTCAGACGTTAGATTTCCCTGGAAAAAACGGCAAGGCCATACAATTAATATGAAAGTATATAACATATATAAAAAAAAATTTGATACCATAGTAAGATAAACGTGTGAAAGAACTATGTCACCTCCAAAATGCAAATTCAGCTGCTTAACCTTCCTAGCGTTATTCCCGAGCCTGACTCGGGGTTAACATTCACTACCAGAAGCGTTAACCCCGAGTCAGGCTCGGGCTTACCCGCGTTCGCGGCAGATGCGGTGAGAAAACCGCATCTGCCGCACTTGCGCCGCACTTGCGGCGCGGTTGCGGCGCGGTTGCGGTAATCTGCATAGGAACCAACCACCTCGGATGACCCTCATACACTGTTAATATGTGCCCCTGCAGCCTAGTAAACCATTAGCAGCACTGTTTTAGTGTGAAAAGTGGCTGCAGTAGAAGTGAGATAATGATTTTATACACTTACATGCCTGCGTACTTGAGGGCGTCTCCCTGTGTGTGCTGGCACTTGTGGGCTGTGCTCATCATGTCTGCTCTCCCCTCCCTTATGCACGCCCCTCTCAGCCTGCTATAGTGATGTGAGGCTGATCTCGTCATAAAGGGGCGGGGCTAAATCGCGCCATCCGGTAGCCCCGCCCCTTTATGACGCAATCAGCCTCACACAGTATAGCAGGCTGAGAGGGGGCGTGCATAAGGAGGGGGAGAGCAGACATGATGAGCACAGCCCACAAGTGCCAGCACACACAGGGAGACGCCCTCAAGTACGCAGGCATGTAAGTGTATAAAATCATTATCTCACTTCTACTGCAGCCACTTTTCACACTAAAACAGTGCTGCTAATGGTTTACTAGGCTGCAGGGGCACATATTAACAGTGTATGAGGGTCATCCGAGGTGGTTGGTTCCCTTTACTATGCAGATTACCGCAACCGCGCCGCAAGGGCGGCGCAAGTTCGGCAGCTATGCGGCAAGTGAAGCAGATGCGGTTTTTTAACCGCATCTGCCGCGAACGCGGGTAGCCCGCTTTTAGCAAAAAATTCAAGACCTAAACAGACCGCCAGGGAGGCTACACAATTCTATATGGAATTTAACCCATATAGAAATCATACCAGTAATGTACATTTTTAAGTTGTAGTTGAAGATTAATTCCCTTTTTATTCATATGAAATGAGCGCATTTTTGTGCACCCATGGCATTACCACTGTGTAGATCCATCGCAATGCCATCTGATTTGCATATAGAGGACTGTCCTTAAGCTTGATGGACAGTACTGAGTATCTCAGAGCAAGTGATCCCTAAACTACTCAAATCCCTCTTTCTATGCTCATGCACTGACTCTGGAGGTGCCCAGTAGAGCATTCACAGTGCAGGCATAGTGGGCATGTACGATCTGACCTCCACCGCTAGCTACACCCAGAAGTGTAGCAAGCTGGTGGCTTCAAAGAGGAGCCTAAGATCAAAGTGCCCTCGCCATGACACCATGAGCATGCTGCTGGGCTTCTCAAGTGTCAGTGTGCCCACATAAGTATCGGGATTTTGGTTTAGGGTGCACTTGCTGTTAGTACCCAGCACTGTCAAACAAAATTAGGGTCAGTGCTGGATATACAAATCGAGAGCAGAATAGTGCACCAAGATATTGGCCATCCAAACGATTCATCAAATTGCTCTCATTTGCATATGAACTAAAATTGACTTTATCTGCAACTACAATTCTACAAAGTATATCACTGGTATTTATATGGTTAAGTTATAAAGTTTAAGTAGCTAAACTTGCAATTTAGTGGTGACAGACTACCTTTAAAGAAAGTGCATAATACTTTGTCTGAACTTAAGTTTGTTATATTTACTAACGTGCATGTATTAACTTATTTTAATACGGTAAGTTGAACAGTATGTGACAGGTTTTCATCATATACTTTGCTATAATGTTAAAAAAATGAGGCTATCTTCTAGCGTTGGTAGAATACAAACTCAAACGAATCGTAGACTGTGAGCCCTCGTGGACAGGATTTCTCCCCTCTTGTACCTGTATGACCGAATTGTCCACATTTATTGTTACTTGTATTGTTATTATGTTACTTGTCCTAGTCTGCCCCTTTTAGCATGTAAAGCGCCATTGAATATAATGGCGCTATATAAATAAATAATAATACATTACCACTTACAATAAGTTTGTAAATTTGTCTGCCCTCATTTTTGCTAAACAGGACTACTTTAATAGTCTTATATCTTTTCTGTCCAGAAACAATTATTCAATACTTTAAACTTCATTTTCCATTCCCCAGGGCTCTCTCAAACATTTCCCAGTTTGGCTTCCCAGTCTTCTCTTACTAACTGGCTTCTTCATTACTACAGATAAAAAACTTTTCACCATACACTCACCTCCAGTCCACTTGACCCTATCTTGTTTTATCTTATCCCTAACTTTCCTACAATTTATCCCAGATTCAACCCTCTTCTTTATGCTAGCTCTTCTTTCTTTAAATATGCTGTTGTCAAAACTATCCTTTAAAGAGGTTGTCCTGCCCAGTGCACATTTGGCATGGCTTGAAGGTACGAGCGGTCATCATGTCACGATTTTCATACTTCCAACTTCCTTCTTGTCATCAGAACATCACATACATACAGTCGTGATTCAAGAAGTTAGGAAAGGGAAATTGGAAATCTGCTTCCCACCTGTTCCATGAATCCTTTCACCACCGGACTGACATGGCTAGCATCCACCAATATTTGCAAGATTAGAAAGGAAGTCTGACTGCCGACTTTATCCATAAAACTTCATATCTTTATTTAGGTTCTTCTTAAAAACATTAAAAAAAAGTTCTGGACCATGAACTTTTTTTAATGTTTTTAAGAAGACTCTAAATAAAGATATAAAGTTTTATGGATAAAGTCGGCAGTCGGACTTCCTTTCTAATCATACAGTCATGACTGATTACCACTCAAACCAGCAAATATGTTACACACTGTTTAGGTTTCGAAAAGCTTCAATTCTTGTTGAAAACTTGCACTAGGCTGGACAATCAATTTAAAAATGAATCACTCGATCCCTCCTCTATATCCAGTTATTACTTCATCTCATTACTTCCATTTGCCTCTAAACTCATTGAAAAATATGTCTCTTTTGAGCTTTCTTTCACTTTTCTATTTAACTAGCTGGTTCCGACCACACAACACTACTGAAACTGCCTTAATCGAAGAAATGTAAAACATGCTAACTACCAAAGTCATGCTCATGTTGCCTCCAGCTAACAAACATTTCTCAAATCAGCTCTTTTCTAAACTTTGAATCATCAGAAATTTTAGTACACGCCTTTAATGTATGCCATCTAAACTACTTTAACTTCCTCCTGTGTGGCCACCCTTTTAGCCTTCTTACAAACTTCCAATCCATCCTTAACTTCTACCTCTTCCTTCTGCCAGTCACTTCACTGGCACCCCACTGCCCAAAAAGTATAGTCTAACACAGTATGCTATATAGAACACTGGATGCCTAACATTTTGCATATACAACAAAGAATTTCCCTGCTGCATATGCACCAGGGAAACACCATGTTCATCGGGCTATACTATCAGATTTTTATAGTAGATCTGAATTATTGAAATTACCTCATCTTCGTACTCTTGATCTGATTCAGATTCCTTCGAATTTCAGAGTGCCAGACATAAGAAAAAATAATACAAAGAATAAAAATGATTAAATATTTTTTAAATCTGGCTATTGGTTTAAAAATAAATAACATCAAACCATGAATTTGAATTATGCCTAAAGACAAACTGCAGCAATATGCCACGTACACAGATTATGGAAGTAGAGGGGCAATTTCTACTGCCAATAGGTGCAATGAAAAAGCACCATTGGAATGTATTGTGAAATGTCATTCCTTTAAGAGGATACTTCACCTCCTAGGAAACCTGGGAGACAAAACTTTTATCAAATACACATGACGAGATAAAGGAAGACTGGATTTTCACATGCAGCAGTGAAACCTCATTATTTTGGGAACTTTGTAAGTTTCTTAGTTCTGAGATGGGGGATACCATGGGGAGATACTCTGTGCAACATGTGAAGGTAATTGATATCTGTGCTGCTGTCTTACTTCATATAGTTTTGTAATTAGAAATCAAAGATAAAAATCTGTGTATTGAGTAGAAGTAGGAGGTAAAGAAGGCTAGAAGCAACCACAATGGGGATAAACCCAGTGACATCCTTCTTCTCATTGCAAAGTATTGAACGTGAGCTATATAAGTAAGTATGGACTTAGACTAGCCCTATAGAAACAGCTATGTTTTCCTCTAGTAATTCAACGGGTTCTAAACTACTCTGACAAACCGTCATCAACAACAGCCTCTTTGCCCCCATTAAAATAACAACACATACTCACTTCTGGTGCTGGCATCAATCCAGCAGTGTCAGCACTCGGTCTCCCGGGGCTCACGTGACTTTGTTATGTCATTCAAGCTCTCTGCCCAATCAGCGCTGCCTTCTCTGTGTCTGCTTTCAGATATATCAAACATCAAGAGGAATTGAGCAGCAAGCTGCAGTTCTGACTTTCTCTTGATGTTTATTTCATGCATAGGCAGACAGAGAAACCAGTGCTAATAGGGCACAGGGATCGCAAGATGTAAAAAAGTCACATGAACCCACGGAGAGCGAGTGCTGACATTGCTGGGATTGGGCCAGAACCAGAGGTGAGTATAAGTGTTGTTATTTTAACAGGGGCAAAAATACTGATTGAGAAGGGTTTGTGTGAGTAGTGGACAATCCCTTTAACCTTCTAGAAGCTGCAATGTCCTACTCTAGTAGATTAATCCTTTAGAAGCTGCTATGTCCTTCTTTAGTTTGGCTACATCAGTGTTTCCCAACTCCAGTCCTCAAGGCACACCAACAGGTCATGTTTTCAGGATTTCCTTATCATTAGACAGATGATAGTTTAATCACTTGCACAGGGGATAATTCCAACACCTGTGCAGTACTAAGGAAATCCTGAAAACATGACCTGTTGGTGTGCCTTGAGGACTGGAGTTGGGAAACACTGGGCTACATAACAAAGTCAAACAGGTAACTTTTACTAAATGGCTTCTTTAAAAACAAATTGTTCATGTAGTAAATTTGTAAAATTTCAGACTCTTGTCTTCAGATGAACACTATTTTTCCAGATTTTCTTTTTACCGATTTGCTCATTCTGCTACAGGAAAAGTAAAACCTGCATCCTGAAATAGGGATAGCTATTGATATGTACTTAAGGAAAGTTTTATACTTTCATATACTGCTACTTTTTAAATTTCTTTCACAAAATGTCCTTTTCATGCTGACATTGCTGTTTTAGCTGCCTAGTTCCGGCTCTTTTACAAGCCACTTTGAATTGCAGCTGTGGCTTAGCAAGAATCCATACACAAACACTACAGTACTAACAAACACCATCCTGGTTTGAGCTTCTCTGTTCTCTTCTCCCAATAAGGTATGAGTATGGATTCTTGCCAGAGCAGCATTTCAAAGTAGTTTATTAAAAAAAAAAACACAGAAACTACATAGATCTGCACTGCCAGCATTGTATTTGATAGAAAAGGAAGCAAAATAAGGTAAAGGAATATATTCAAAGATTACTGAATTTATAAAGGCTAATCTGATGCATGCTGATGTTTATAAAGGGCTGAAGAATTAACGACGCTATGTATGTGAATAAATATTATTATATATTATAATAAGCAATAATGTAACATTTTTTTTAGTTAATTTCCAATACATGTAGTGACTGTTTGAAGCACCAAAAAAAGTAATTCCTGAGAATCTATTTTACATTTTCATCAGGCAGATCCTTGCACCACCGTTGCCAAGTGACAGCCACACACAAGGTAGCAATGTCTTATGTAATTGTAAATGTTGCTAAGGCTAAGCAATAAAACAGAGCTTGCTGAGCATTTACCTTTTGTAACTGTGTCTACAGTTGTATACTACATAACTGTCTCTCCTCCACTACCAGGAATCACTCAAATGACAAAACTCTAACCCTATCCATATGAAAAATGCAAGTCACGAAATGCAGAGAGAAAGCACCCAATAACACAATGAATGTTTGTCTGGTTACAGTATAGCTTATTTATAAGTGTATCTCCATTTAAAATTCTACACATTTTAAAACTGTCTCTAAAAATGTTATGTACCAAATAGAGTGGTAATCTACAGTTAGGCTACGTTCACACATTGCGTATTTTGCCGCGTTTTTTTACGCGCGCTTTTCAAAATACGCAATGTGCCTTTTGTCTGCCTGCAAAGTGAATGAGAAATTCACTTTGCAGTGCAGACATTGCGTAAAAATACGCACTGCGTTTTCCGGGAGAAAGCGCAGCTCCGTAAACAATTGATATGTCAATTGTTTACGCAGCTACTTCTGCGTATTCTCCCAGAGGGGAGGAAGAATCCTGCTTCCTCCTCCCCTCTTTGATAGCTGTGGCCGCCCATTAGATTTCACAGTGTATTAATATACACTGCGAAATCTAAATTAAACAAAAGCAAGTGAATGAAAAATAAAAAAGAATGAATACTTCACCTGTCCGACGCCTTCTTCCGCTGTCTGGTCTCCGGTTCTAAATGAGATCTCTTCTGACAAGACCTGTGGTGATGTCAGAGGGGCGTTCCCGGGCACAATAAATTATTCTATAGTGAACAGATCTCTGCTCCATAGTCCCCCTCAAGTATATATGTTCATAAAAGATGAACCAAAAGCAACAGGTAGACAGCCTCCATAATCCACCCTCCTACATATCATCTACTTCACTATAACGACCTCATTGCCTATAGCAGTCAAATAAGTGACACTAAACCATACCAGTATTATGTAAACCTTCAATAAAGATTTATACGTTAAAACAAATCTTACCTTATTATAAAGTGGTAAAGTGAAATTCAGATTGCAAATGGCTTGATGCACAAGGCCTCTAGAGGATTTTGGCTCCTTCATGAAAGACAGACGTCCACAGGGTTCCTGGGTTGTATCCCGCACCTATTATTTAAACATTTTGTCACATTTTTTCAGTGGTGGTATAGATAAGAAACTAAAAAAATTAAAAATATTATATTGATGTTACCTTTGACGTAAAGGGTTATCCGGGATTTTTTATAAAAAAAAAAGTGCCCAAGCAATAACAGGCAGGTAGCTGCCACCTACCTGCCTGTTGTGCCTCGCATCAGTCCCGCTGTTCATCCCCGGCACACAACAGTCACAGATTGCTCCTGTCGGGAACATCATAGCGGAGCAAACAGAGCAGAGCAGAAGAGCGATGGCTTCTTTTCCGTTTTGCTTTGTGGAAGTGGGCGCATAGCTGATATCACGCTAATTGACAGCTGGCTCCCCACTATCTGTCAATCAGCATGACGTTGGCTATGCATCCGTCTACAGAGGGGAGAAGCCATCTGTCTGTAGTCATGACGTCACCGAAAACAGCAAAGTCACCGACAGGAGCGATGTCAGAATGTTCCGTGTCGGCGGTGAACGGAGCTGGGCACAACAGCCAGGTAGGTGCCAATTACCTGCCTCTTAGTGCTTAGGCACAATTTTTTTTTTTTTAAATCCCGGATATCTATTGTAAGGACATAAACCAATGCCTGAACAAATTTACATAGAATTAAGAGGTCAGCTATAATGTGACGTGATGCTTTCGAAAATATAAAATTTATTGAATTTTCACTAAATATGAAACAATGTACACAAAAGTTAAAAAGAACCCAATTGTATAGTTAAACCCAGTTGATAACATTGTATGGTTTTTACCAAATATGAATACTACCTTGACAAATAATGGAAGTCTATTTTCTTTAAAGGCGTAGAAACTAAATATGTGATGTTGACCACTCTTGATTAAAGGTATTAGGTTCCCAAAGCAGTCCACATAGATTGGTTTTCCTTCCAGGACCTAAAAAACATTAAAGATGAACCTGTCACATAGATACACACATATTTAATATAAAATAAATATGGCATTAATAATTTTTTCAACCAATTTATATAACTATTTTTACCTCTGTCTTCATAATGATAAGTCCACATGACTTGCTATTCAAGAAATTCTCACCTCCACATCCCTACTCCGTGCAACTTCAGCAAAGTTTTCTTGCTGCTCCAGTGTCTTGTCTACTTTGTCATCAGTCATGCAGAAACATCTAAGACGTGCTTCAATGGGGTCATGGGATTTGGCAAACACAACAAATTTGGCCATGTAAGGTACACAAATAATTTCTCTGTACACTTGGCTGGCAAACGTAACAGACTCTTGAATTTGTCGGCAGTCTATTAACCAGAACCTGCAAAATAAAAGATGTTTTTGATTGGCTACAGTCAGAAAATAAAAAGGCAATAACCATATTGATGAACAAAAGGGTAACAATTATTTGATCTTTTGACTTTCAGGCTTCACTTCAGCTTTGAGCATGACACTACCTTCATTTTATAGACAACCTTTTTGGCTTAAATTTGGCATAAATTTGACTTAAGTGCAATTACTCAGCATATCATTAGTTATGCAGATTATTGTCATGTCACTGCATTGTTACTGTTTTGCTACTAGAAATGTATGTATGTTATTATGGTAGTACGGTATTTTGTAGATCCACTTTTGTCTTTCAGCACTGCCAGAATTTTTCTGGGCATGCTCTCGATCAGATTCAAGCATGTCTCAACCAACATCTGATCCCAGGTCTCTTCAACATGTTCCCAATGTTGGTGCATACTGATCAAATCATTTGGGTATGCATAAAGCTTTTTCTTCAAACCTACCCACAAGTGCTTGATTGGGTTGAGGACTGGGGACTGAGGGGGCCAATCCAGCACCTCTATTTTATTGTCAATTAACCATTTTTTTGTCAATCTTGATGTATGCTTTCGGTTGTTGACCTGCTGGAGCACTATATTGTCCTTTTCATGCCCATAGTACTCAAGTGTACAAAGTTACTCGTCATGTAGGATACTCACATACAGCTCACCATCCATCCTGGTTAAGTATCCAACGCCTTTGGCTGTAAAACAACCCCATATCATCAGGCTTCTTTGACCAAATTGGATCGTTCCGTTAATTTCTCAATCCCTTTAGACCCCTTTTCCTTGTTTCTTCCTGACCCATTTGCGTCCATCAGAGCCTAGTCTATTGACTTTCGTCAAATCGCTCCAAATCAATTGTTTCCCATCCTCTACTGTCTACTTTTTGTACTTTAAGCATCGAGCCGATGCTTCTTATGATGACAGTGGAGTTGAGACTTCTTCCCATTTTTTTCTGGACCCTATTCCAGACTTGTGCAATGTGCATCACACGGTTCTTGCATGGACGTCTGTAATATCACTATTCCAAAACATACGAGCCACCTCCATTGCCATGTTTGCCACGCCAGAACTGAAAGACCTTGTGATGAGCCGACTTGTTGACTCCATATTTCGATTATTTGGGATCACACTGGAGCTGGCTAGCAGTACACGAGGACGACTCCGATATTTCGCCTGAATATTCTCCTCTTGGTTTGTGAATGTTTGGATGGACTTAATTTTACATTCTTCGAACTGCCATTTACTACCTTATTTGAGAGCAACATGATGTAAGGAAAAAGACCCTTAATACAACGATGCATTACTCAGATTACAGGGTGCAGCTGTTCTGACACAATCAAAGCTTTTAGTTTTAGCCATTTAGCAGAGCTGGCAGAGCTGCCTCCACCCATACCAGGCTTTCAGTGTACATTTCTATAGACAGAAGCTGCTAATCACAGAGGAGGTTGGAGATGGACCTGAGCTAACGCAAGATTGGTCCGACTAATAATAAAGCTGGGAAGCTTAAACTAAGAGTGAGAAGCAAAAACACACTCTATGATAGGAGACGCAGGCTGAAATCTCTGTATTAATAATAATACTTGCAGCATGCTGTCTTCAGATTACTTAGGAAAAAACACTGACATACTCATTTTAATACAAATTAATGACCTTACGCTTGTGAAAGTGGGAACAGGTTGTATTTGCTAGTATACAGGAAGAAAAAGATATCTCAAACACCAGGAGCAAACAGTAACAAGTCAGTGACCGACTAGAATCTCCATAAGTAATCATGTGCTAAACAGTTGAAAGAAGAATTTGTGTAGAGATAGCCAAGATAATTCTTTATAAAATGAGGGTAGACATCTGTCTGGGATGACTTAGTGAATCCTGCTTTGAGCAGGGGTGGGACCAAATGACCGAGGAGAACTCTATATAATATATGTGTTTCACATTATGTATTGAATTACTGAAATAAATTAACTTTTTAATGATATTCTAATTCATTGAGATTTACTAGCATGTGTTGATGCTACGGACTGTGTAATGGATGTGTCTGACCGTACAGAAACATTGTCTGATCATATCACATCTCCCAAGCAGAGAACGAAACAAAAGTGACCATACAGATAGAAAAAGTGACCATACACACATCACACATTTATCATTAGAAGAAAAAAATTGACAGAAAACCTGCACTCCACATCCGAATAATGTAGATGAAAAAATATACACATCACACATGATCATTTCAATCGCTAGAGTGAGAGCACCGTACGCAATGGAACCTGCCGTATAGATGCATTTTAATTATGTGTATGTGAATCCCTAAATAAAGAAGAATTTGTTTAGAAGGATTGGGTGCTGGTTCTCTCTTGCATATATTCCATGGAAACCGGTGGACACCAGCCACTGCCGTGCACCTGACCGGATCTGCCTGGAGGCAAATGGTGAGCCTCCTATCCCCACTCCCTGCTTTACTTGATTATTCACCTTATACAATACTCTACCGCACAGAAAGCAACAACTGTGATCACATGCTGTCCTGTCCGTATACTCTCTTGTTTCCTACCCAGCACAGGACATGTGGTATGATCAGACCATGTCCCTGTACGGTCTGACACATCCATTACACAGTACATAGCAGGGACACATATATAAGATTATCTCAGCACAGGAGATGTGGTATGATCAGATTATATTCCTGTATGGTCAGACATATCCATTATACAGTACATAGCAGGGACACATTTATAAGATTATCTCAGCACAGGAGATATGGTATTATCAGACCATGTCCCTGTACAGTCAGACACATGCATTATACAGCACATAGCAGGGACAAATATATAAGATTAACTCAGCCCAGGAGATGTGGTATGATCAGACCATGTCCCTGTACGGTCAGACACATCCATTACACAGTACATTGCAGGGACACAAATATAAGATTATCTCAGCACAGGAGATGTGGTATGGTCAGACCATGTCCCTGTACGGTCAGACACATCCATTACACAGTACATTGCAGGGACACATATATAAGATTATCTCAGCACAGGTGAAGTGGTATGATCAGACCATGTCCCTGTGCAGTCAGACACATCCATTACACAGTACATAGCAGGGACACATATATAAGATTATCTCAGCACAGGATCATTTATTTTAAACACATCCAATTGAGGAAATTATTATTATTCCAAGATCAGTGGATTAAAATGTACTTTGTGCATGGGAAAACCCTTTCAAAGCATGGTTCCTTAAAACATATTAAAGTGAGATATGTTGTTACACAATTAAACAAATAGGAATTAAGGGCATGTACACATTGGACTTTTGCTTTCAACCTCGGCATATTTGAAAGGGTCTACATGCAGATAAGGCAATGAACAATTTATAGTGTGCCCTTTAATTGGTTAACCAAATACAAATATCTTGGGAGAATGGTAAAGAGATACCAGTAAATTATTTAAAGAATATCTCCAAAATCTTTGATGTTCTGGTGAAAAAAACAGAAGAAATATCCCTGAGTCTTCAACCCATAATGTATATCCTAATGTAATACGTTACCTAGCAGATACATTAGTAGTAAAGGAGACACATTCATTAACGAATGTAAGTGGTGTTGTCCCGGTGATGTCTTCCCATTGTGCAGGAGTTGTACCACCTAAAGGTAAGCATATAATTTTTAATGGATTATTATTATTAATTTAATAGCAAAATGTATTAATAATGAAACTGAAAGGTCATAATTTCATGTGATAAACCTACATTTTGTTCAAACAGCTTACAAGTCATTAGCGAAGGATTTTAATTCATTGTAGGATTTTTTTATTAAAAATATTTTTTATTTGGCATTTGAATAAAATTGAAACCATGAAAAAACTAAGACTATACAAATGCAAAAGTATTCAGGTTTATGAATTGTGAATTCTCCATTGAGTTTAATATAGTATTAGTACTGCCATTCCGGAGTACTTACCAGTTATACTGCATAGTAACCGTAGGGTAGGCGTCTCACCACCATACCCATTCAGCATGGCTTCACTAGAGGCCTTGGGAACCGGAATAGTCATTGTTATAGGCTTGTGGAATTTCCTTCTTCTTGGCTCCAATGTTACAATAGGACTGAATGTTGCCTTGTTGCCTAGTATCTTCTTCACTAGTTCTGGGTGCATTGGCTGAGCCTATAGTTGTTATAAACAGATACTGGTCTCATTCTACTTCTGCAGATTATACATCTTTATTTCAACTTAATTGTACATTACAAAATGATGGTGAGAGATTGCCAAGAACGTTCGTTATGGGAGTCTCAGCACTGACTATTACTAATTACTGACCAGAAAAAATGCAGTCTAGACTAATCCACCCTATGATCAATATGGGTATTATAATGCTAATGTATCATGTACATGTACTGGTTCTGGATGCAGTGTGTCTTCTCTTGTGGAGATGCTAGTGTTCTTAGTGGGAGAATGCAGCATCCACGCCCACGATCAGGATTCTGGGCGCAGCTTATTTTTGCTGTGTTCTCTCACCGATAACACTCGCTTCTCTGCAAGCATAAATTGACATGCTGCAGCTTAGGAAGGGAAGCCGCGGCGGATGTCAGTTTATGCTGCGGAAAACAAGAAGTGGCCATGGGGTTTCTATAAAGCAATCCACTGTGCTTGTACTATGTAACACAGCATGTTGAATTCAGTGAAAACACGATGCTAATCCTGATCATGGGTACTCACCTTAAAATGTGAAATTGTTTTGACATTTCTTTTACACACTCATAAAATTTTCACTAGACGATACAGGCCCAAAGTATATAATTACACGCTTGTAAAATATACTGTAGTTCAGGGTTCTCAAACTCCAGGCCTCAAGGGCTGCCAGGAGTGCAGGTTTCCAGGATTACCTTAGTATTGCACAGGAGGTGGAATCATCATCAGTGCAGGTGATTCAATTATCACATGTGCAATGCTAAGGAAATCCTGAAAACCTGCACTGTTCACGGCCCTCGAGGCCTGGAGTTTAAGATCCCTGCTGTAATTGGTAAGATGTGCCCTTCGAGTTGTTAAACCCTGCCTCCACTCCCGTCCATTGATAAGAGGCAATCACATAAATTAACCCCCTTTCAACAAAATTTGCCAGGATTGTTTCCGAGAAATGGTGACAGACCTGGTAAAATTGGGACACTTAGCATATATAATATTTACATCACTTGGTACTTACAGTGCTTTTCAAATTAATTGGGACAAAGCATTTTTTTAAGAAAAATCGTAAGTTGGTTACCAGTCAGTGATTCAAACCAGTTTTAACTGCTTTGAACAGGTGAGTGTACAACCTTGAGTAACAACTATGTGGTTTGACTGGTTTTAGTCAAAAAATAACAGCTAGCTGCCTCCTCAGTTTCAGTTGAGAGCTTGTTTCTGTGAGGAGTGGTTTGTGTCACTTTTTCTCTTAGTGTGATTCGTGCCTGTAAAAATGGATGTTACTCCACGAAGAGGTCTAGAATATTACTCTTAATGAACATACAAGTCTGACTGTAAGAGAAATCGCTGCCACCGTTGGTATTAGAAAATCTACCATGTCAAGAATAATTCGCACACACAATGAAACTGGATCGTTTTCTCCAAAATGAAAAGAGAAATGTGGAAGAAAAAGGAAAACGACACCAAGAACTGATAAAACACTTATCAGAAATAGTAAAATAATGCAAGAAAAACTTGCTTTGTCCCAATTAATTTGCACAGCACTGTACTAACTGTTTTTTACAGTAGGAAAAATATGTGTATATTGGTGAAAATAGATGTGGAGTGTGATTGGAATTCAAATAAACTCTCACAATGACAACAATGGACCCAGTAGAAATTAGAGGGACAAATACTAGTAGAGCCAGCTTTAGGCTTATAAGGCTGGTTTCACTCTGCAGTTTTTTCCCTGGGGTTCAGAGTTCATCAGGTTTTCTGTGCCAAAACCAGGAGTGCCCCAAAACTCAGAATAGGTGTCAATCTTCCAATTATACTTTTTCTCTGCAAGTTTCACTCCTGGTTTTGGCTCACAAAACTTGATGAACCCTGATCAGGGAAAAACTGCAGTGTGAAACCAGCTTAACTCCAGGCAATAAACAAAGTGATGGTCTATATTTAGACGTATAGTATTTTATCCCACATTTGTCCTAGTAAACTTCATTTTATATACTTTGACCTACAGTATATACAATGACAAATTATTCTGGTTAGTCTGCTGATACCTGAAGGCCAACACGGATTCTCTTTGTAAGTGCACCTTCCGGGAAGACCGCTTGGACTTGAGGGACTACAGTGCTGCTAAGAATTCCACCCTCTGGTCCAATCAAGTTGTTATCCTGTTTCACACGAGAAACCACTGCAAAATACTGTGGAAAGTCTCGCGTGATTATACGACAAATGCGTTTTCTTTCCAGTTCTTCAGGTGGGTCAAGAACTAAAAAAAATTAGAAAAATAAATAACATGAAATTAAGTCACATACATAAAAACAATATAAAATATAAATGTATCTGTGGCACCCCAGGGGTTAATGTGCCACAGTAACAACACCGAAGGGTTAACTCCCCACACAACCCCCAACACTACACTAGTGCCTCCAGGCCAGAAGGGGCGCTAAAACAGCTTCCCTATAAATTCTGGTGTGGAGAGGAAGTGAGCAGTAGAGTACGTAGCAGTACTGTGAAGAGTTAAGTGCGGTGCAGCACTGAGGAAGAAGGACTGTGGTGTAAAGGAGCTGACTCAGGCTCTCCCATGGTCCACGGCTCAATTCCAGGTCTAGCCAGGGTCTGAGGAGAGGAGTCAATAGAAACAGAGGAACACATCTGGGAGACTGAGTTTCCCCATAACTGCCCCGGAGGAGCGCAAAGATTGGATACCCGATCCAAAACTGTAACTGACAAAAGCAGCACAGTAAACACCGGACTAGTGAGGTTATAGATCTGCACTGTACCACAGCGAAGGAACACAGCGGGGTCAAAACACACGGATAAGACTCAAGTTGCCTAGCAAGGGGGTACTCGTGAGAGGAGACAGGGCCGGCAGCCTAGCTAAAGCGGCAGCAGGGCCACACACACAGCGCAGGAGTGGGAAGCCAAGGACCCGGTCAGGGTGGGAGTAACCCGGCCCCGGTACAGACTCCGTGGACAGTACTCTGCTGAACAACACCTACACTAAAGACTTAGGTAACTACAAAACCGTGATTCTGTGTGATCCTTGCACTCAAGCTCTACTTTTCCAAACTACTATCATCTCTACCATTACCCCTACTCTGCATCATCCATAGACTATTATTACCACTGCCCCAGGGAACCAGGCTCTGCCTGTGGAGAGCCGTTACATCACCGGCTTCCAAACATCATCCCCGGAGGTTCTGCAGCAGCGGTGTCATCCTGACCGCACACCACGGGCGGCGTCACGACTTTCTCCCCTGTAAATGACTCCCATTACTTGTGGGCTCGGGACACGGTCCGGACCAAGACTGCCGTGATACCCCCCATGATACCCCGGTCCGGTACCGAGTACCCCGTCCCAGTGGGCTCCATATATCTATTATGGAGCTCACATTGCAAAACCCATGACACTCTTGTGAATAGAACTTCTGGAATTAAAAAAAATGTAAGAAAGGTAAGTAAAAAGAGAACTATTCAATTACTAGTTAAAAAAGTCTTAGTACAGAAGATGATAGTCCCAGCATCTGTCTGAGATTCATGAGAAAAATACCTTCATCCATGCCATTAAGTATCTCATTGAGTTCATCCTCTGTGAATTCACAAAAGTGTTCTTTCCAGTTGTCACCAGTTTCACTGCGAAGTATCACCAGCTCTCGCTCTTTTCCACGCAGTGCCGCAAAATGAGGGATCTCCACAATCACTGGCCTGAGTAACGATACATTATATTGAGAAATTAGAAGAAAAAAATGATGTCATGCTGGGACAAAGAAACCTGGGATTTTTAGTTCGCAAGCACACACAACACAGGGTGGAGGCAACTATTCAATGTATTGGGAATGGGAAGTATATAAAGGTCATAGTCAAAAAGTCTCGAATTTCTTTTTTTTTTTATGAAATTTAGTAGATGAAGAATTTTGGGCATACTACTGTAAAAGTCAATGAACATGCTGTTTAAATAAATGATCCAGGTTCCTCTGACTCCAACCACTATGAAAAAAGAAAATCACATGCTCAACCAAAAGAATAAACAGCACTAAACAATAATACAAAGAGGAGAGTAGCAACACATACAATACCACTAAAACCATAAAGACACACAGATTAAAATGTTTTATCAGACCGAAGTCGATAGTGACATTTTCAAATTAAAGTACACTGACAAAACCACTGACAAAAATTAAATATTACTGAAGAACAACGGGGAGGAGGCCGGCATCCATCAACTAGATCTTAAGTCTATCCTACCCAAGGAATTTGGTCCCAGGAGGTCCCAGTTGAAGGATTCGGCTGACCAAGCTTTCTCCCTCATTTAGAGGGGGAGGAGCCGTAGGAAGGTGAAGTTTACTGAGTACATCCAAAGCAGCAGTGGGAGAAAGAACATAGGTAAGAGGGATTTCAGCTTATCTTAAAGGTCAAAGAGGGAACTTGGGAAAAAAAAGTATTCTGTAAAGGGTTACATGCCAGATAGAAAACGACTTTTCACTTGGGCATTGATATCAATTCAAATCAGTTGTTCACAGTCTTGGAATGTTATTGAATATGAAAGGGCTCAAAGCAAATGTGAAAAGGGGCTTTCATACAACAGACAGATTAAAATAGAGATTCCTTTCATTTTGATGTGTATGTTACAGGCAATGTATGAAGTGAAAACAGTTTAGAATTATAAAACTGAATGTTTTGTACTGAATGCCTAAAACGTAAAAATAAATACACTAAACACATTTTGATCATTCTGTAGCATAAAACCTACAGGCATAAAATAAACTAATCTGTACATGTTTCCAAACCCCAACACTATTAACCTTAATCTGTACTCATTTCTTAACCCTAATATTAAATAGTATAATGGCCCCAGAGAACAATTTCCAAACAGTATAATGACACCCCACAACAGCCCTCCAATCAGTACAATTCTCCCTACAACATAAGTCTACAAACAGAATACAGGCCACAAAAAACCCTCCAAACAGCATAATGGTCCCTCACAACAAAATCCTACAAAAATATAATGATCCTCACTTAGCCCTCCAAACAGTATATTGGCCACAAATAGCCCTTCACATAGTAAAATGGCCTCCAGATAGCCGGTCAACCAGCATATTACACTCCTCATTGCCCTTCAAACAGTGTAATGGCTCCCCAGGGCGCGAGATAGTGAGGTCACTCGCTTGCTACGCTGACACATCAGGATCAAGATGCACAGGGAAAAGGATGGAGGAGCTCCCTGTTTCTTCATTGCTTTCAACTGTACCTGCATCCAGAGTACAGATAAAATACAGTTGAATGTGTGATGTTGAAGAAAGGTAACTGGGCTCCAAGGCATTCCAGACTCTCGGACCCCAAAGCATCTGTATGGTTTGCCTCTATTAGCAGTAGGCCACCGTGTTTGAGGTGGTTTAATCTTTATATATTTTCTAACATTAATATTAACACTTCTCCTAACACTTCAAAACTTAGCTGTAATCGGTGTACAGGCCTTAAACCTAATAATATAAAACACTAAAATGAAGCACTATTAATAAAAAAAATTGTCATTTCTGCAGCTGTGTTGTCTATTGAAGCTCTAGCTCATTTGCGTTGACACAATTTGGTAATAAAGTGACCTATTTAGTTAGTTTACAGTAAGTGGGCACCACCAAATAGTAGGGAGTACTCACTGCATAGTAAAGAATAATAGCAATAACAAAAAAAAAAAGAAAAAGAAACTATGCTTGAACAGGCACATCCTAAAATGTGATATTTTTTAATGGAAAAAACACCAGATACAGACAAAACTAGAAATAATTAAAACATGCAGAAAAATAATGTGCTATGATGAGAATAAAAGTCTGCTTTCCTTTCTTTACTACTTCTCACTGCTGATGACATATCTCAAATCCTGCCCCCCCCCCCCATCCCCATACGTCCCACCTATCCTGACCTCCATCAAAGCAAGTTATACTATAGCAATCCCTCACACATAAAACCTGTGCCCCAGACCCCCACCCCCTGCTCTCTCTCTGGAGCACTTTGGAAAGCCAGCTCTGTTTGCGAGAAGCTCCACATAATCCATGACCTTTTTACTTCCCGGAAACTTTCCTTCTTGGGCCTCACTGAAACCTGGCTGACAGCCTCTGACACGCCCTCCCATGCTGCACTGAGTTATGGCGGCCTTCACTTTACCCATATTCCTCGCCCTGGCAACAGACATGGTGGAGGAGTGGACATCCTCCTCTCTGCAATCTACTCCTTCAACCCAATCCAACCCCCACCCTCCTTTATTATTATTATTTATATAGCGCCATTAGGTTCCATGGCGCATTACATGTGTAAGGGCATACATGGACAAGAACATAAAATGACGACACTTGAATCATACAGGTACAGTAGTGCAGAGGATCCTGTCCACGAGGGCTCACAGTCCACCCTTCTTTCGAAGTTCATTCTGTCCGTATCTACTCTCCCTCCAATCTCCAAATGGCCGTTATATACTGACCTCCGGGTTCTGCCACTACCTTTATTGACCAATTTTCCACCTGGCTTCTTCACTTCCTCTCTGCTGACATTCCCACCATCATCATGGGTGACTTTAATATCACTACTGAAACTGGCCAGCCAGCAGCCTCAAAACTCCTTTCACTTAACTCATCTTTTGGACTTACTCAGTGGTCTTCCAAAGCCACCCACACAGATGGACATACACTAGACCTAATCTTCACCCACCTCTGTTCTTTATCTAATCTTACAACCTCCACCTCCTTACAAATCACACCTCATCACCTGTGCACTTGACCCGATCCCTTCTCACCTCCTCCCCAACCTCACTAACACGCTCATCCCAGCCCTAACACACCTCTTCAATCTATCGCTAACTTCTGGTACCTTCCCCTCTGCTTTCAAACATGCCACCATCACACCCATTCTCAAAAAGCCAAGCCTTGACCTGACTGCTATGACGAGCTACCGCCCCATATCGATGATCCCGTTTGCTTCTAAACTCCTTGAACAACATGTCCATGCTTAACTTTCCTCCCACCTCTCATATAACTCTCTCTTTGACAAACTACAATCCGGTTTCCGGCCCCACCACTCCACCGAAACTGCCCTAACCAGAATTACTAATGACTTGCTCACAGCCAAAGCTAACAGACAATTCTCAGTCCTCCTCCTTTTAAACCTGTCCTCTGCCTTGTGTCGACCACTCTCTTCTACTACAGATTCTTTCTTCCCTTGGCATCAAAGACCTTGCCCTGTCCTGGATTGCCTCATTTAGCTTTTTCCACTCCCACACTACCTCTTCATCCCAACCTCTCTCTGTTGGAGTCCCACAAGGTTCTGTCCTGGGGCCCTTACTTTTCTCCATCTATACCCTTGGCCTAGGACAACTCATAAAGTCCCATGGCTTCCAGTACCACCTGTACGCTGACAACACTCAGATCTATCTCTCTGGCCCAGATGTCAATTCTCTGCTGTCCAGATTCCCGGGGTGTCTGTCAACCATATCCTGCTTCTTCTCCTGTCGCTTCCTAAAACTCAACGTAGACAAAACAAAACTCATCATCTTTCATCCATCTCATCTTTCAACTTCCCCACCTGATCTATCTATTATGGTAAATGACATCATGCTCTCTCCCACACCTCAAATTCACTGCTTGGAGTAACTCTCGACTCTGCCCTGTCCTTCAAACCACACATCCAAACTCTCACCACCTCCTGTTGCCTCCAGCTCCAGAATATTTCCAGACCAGAATCCGTCTTATACTCAGCCGTCAATCTACTAAAATTCTTGTACATGTGCTCATCATCTCCGCCTCTACTACTGCAACCTCCTCCTCTGTGTCCTCACTGCTAACAGCTAACAGTCTTGTGCCTCTCCAGTCTGTCCTCAACTCTGCTACTCGACTAATCCACCTCTTTCCTTGCTACTCACCTGTTTCTCCTCTCTGCAAATATCTTCACTGGCTCCCAATTCCCCAACGAATCCAACTACTAACACTGAACTACAAAGCCATCCATAACCTGTCTCCTCCGTATATCTCTGAACTAATCTACCACTATCTTCCCTCACGTAATCTTCGATCCTCCCAAGACCGCCTCCTCTCCTCCACATTTATCTGTTCATCACACAACCGCCTATAATATTTGTCCCAAATATGCCCCATCTTCTAGAATTCTATACCCCAACACGTCCGATTATCCACCATGCTCAGATTAATCAGATGGAATCCATCTCTTCAGGAAAGCTTATAGCCTGCAATGACCAAGCTGCCGTCCCACACCCACCAGAGTTGCTGCATCCCTGACCTACTGTCTTCTCCCAATGTCCTGTAGAATGTAAGCCCGCAAGGGCAGTGTCCTCTCCCCTCTGTACCAATCTGTCATTGTTAATTTGTTTAATGTAAACTATATCTATAATTTTGGATGTAACCCCTCTTATGTACAGCACCATGGAATTAATGGTGCTTTGTAAATAAATAATAATAATGTCAAATAATGAGACGAGACACTCACTGACAGGAGATATCAGGACATATCCAAGGAAAAACACCTGGAACCACAAGGCAATGTGCACACACACTTTTTTACCTCAGGATTTGTAAGTCAAAACCAGGAGTGGATAAAAACATAGAATTGGTGACATGTCTCTATAATACACTACTTTTCTTCCAACTGTACCACTCCTGCTTTTGGCTTACAAATGCTGAGGTAAAAAAACCCTCACCAAATACTCAATGTGTGTACATAGTAAACCTGTGACCAACAAATGCAAAAAAATACAAGGAATAAACAAATATACAGGGTGGACCATTTATATGGATGCACCTAAAGAAATTGGGAATGGTTGGTGATATCCACTTCCTGTTTTGTGGCACATTAGTATATAGGAAACGGGGTTACTGATCTCAGGGAGACCAGTCAAGGAAAACACAGCGTGCAGGCGGCTAAAGCACTCAAAAACAGTGAAATCCATGATGCATTGCCCCCTGGGAATTTGAATATGCAAATGGGTCCGTGGAGCCTCGATTAACAGTCTCAAACACTGGGACTAGCCAGATATCCCTATATAGGAAAGGGAAAACTTTTCCAGATGTGTGGTGACCATGGCGGCATTTTGAAGTTCGCCATTTTGGATCCAACTTTATTTTTTTCAATGGGAAGAGGGTTATGTGACACATCAAACTTATTGAGAATGTCATACGAAAAATAATGATTGCCTACATGATTCAGATATCCAGTAGCATTGAGGTTTTCATTGATGAAGAATGGCCCCACTATTTTGTACCCCATATACCACACCATACCATCAATTTTTGTGTTCCAACTGTCTGTGGGTTGTGTCAACCAATAGCGTGGTTTTTATTTGTTAACTTCACCATTCAAAAAAAGTTTGCCTCATCACTCATCTGAAGGCAATTGTCTATGCTGTGAAGATACGAGATGTGCAGCATCTGAAACAACGATACTGGAAGCCTGTGCTAGCATTTCTTCTGCAGTGTTGCTATCAGTGTGTCAAGAGTGGGAGAAGAGGGTTGCACTGACAATCCAACACGATGGGCAGCACTTTGAACACATTTTATAAGTGTCATAAACTTGTAAATAACTCATGAAAGAATAAAGTTACGTTAAAACCAAGCACACCATTGTTTTTCTTATGAAATTCTCAATCAGTTTGATGTGTCATCCATATAAATGGCCCACCCTGAATATACCGTATTTTTCGGACTATAAGACACACCAGGTTTTAGAGAGGGAAAATTAGGAAAAAAAGATTTTGAGCAAAAAATATGGTACAAGCTACAAGGGGAAGATGGCGCCATAGGACCTGAGTGGTATCGGTAAAGTACCGTATGAAAGCGCCACCAGGTGAGTATAAGAACCCGGGGAAGGGGCTTAGATATAAAGAGCCACTCCAGTGCTGAAGAGAAAACACTGGAGTGCTGCTTTAAGAGCTCATAGGGGCAATTCATATCAAGGGAGAACTGTAACTCCCAGCATGTCCTGCAGATCCTTTGTCATGCTGGGAGTTATAGTTCACCAAAAAGTGGTAGAAAGCCTGTATGTACAGTTCCTTATTGACACTAAGAATTAATCCTAATGTTTTACACTCACATTAACCTGCTGACTGTGACTGTAATCACAGTATAGCACTTCTCTATTGCATTTTCATTTGTCTGTATCTGGTGTGTTTTTTGTATTTCGTTACTGAATGAAAATATTACATTTTGGAAGTGCCTGTCCAAGCATAGTTCTTTTTCTTTTTCTTATTGTTATGTCCACTTCAGTTGTTCATTATTACATACTTTAGCCAAAAGGAAAACACTACCCTTTCTATCAAATACCTCTATGCAACACCTTCTTTTCACACAGTGCCTGTACCATATGTATTCTTAAAGACATACCTCTTTTTAATAGAAAAAAAGGTATGTAAAATATGCAAGTTTCAACCAGCTCATTTATTGAAATACTTTCAGAGACATAACTTGAGGCTCCTCAGGCCAAATATCAATTTTACCTTGACCCCCACAGCCATGTGACATGTAATATAAGATTTATTGGATTTGATCTTCTGTGGTACAAGGGTCATGTCAAACACCTTAATAGGAGCGCAACTGCTACCTGGGCACCTATTTTAGTAAATCCTCACTAAAAAATAGTGTATGCGATAAAAGAAAAAGAAAAACTCATCAATATAAATAGATATCTAGATATAGTAGCACATGGTACTCCTGATGTCTGAAGAAGCCTATAAGTGTGTGTGTTTTTAATATATATATAAATATAAAAATGTAAAGGGAACACTAAAATAACAAAATGTAACTCCCAAGTTCATCACACTTCAGTGAAATCGACCTGTCCAGTTCACAATGATTGTGAATCAATTTCTCCTGCTGTTGTGCAAATGGACAACAACAAGTACAAATGATGGCAATTAGCAAGACACCCTCTATAAAGGTTCTGCAGGCCATTTTCTGTTTTCACCCTTTTTGGCTGTTGTTGTGGTCACTTTTGCATTTTGTCATTGCTCTCACTCCTATAGAGGGTACGAGGCAGCGTCTACAACTCTCAGAAGTTGCTCAGGTAGTGCAACTCCTCCAGAATAGCACATCAATGCAACCTGGAGCAAGAATGTTAGCTATGTCTGTCAGCATAGTGTCCAGAGCATGGAGCAAATACCAGGAGCCGAGAGGGCCATAGGAAGGCAACAACCCAGAAGCAGGACTGCTATCTCCTCCTTTATGCATGGAGGAACAGGAGGAGCAGTGTTAGATCCCAACAAAATGACTTCAAGCAGGCCACTAACATCCAAGTCTCTGTTCTGTCAGAAACAGGCTCCATGAGGGTCCTACGTTCACAAACCAGTGCTATGCTTACTGCCCAACACTGTTCAGGGCAACTGGCATATGTAAGAGAACACCAAGATTGGAAGATTCGACATTGGCACCCTGTACTCTTCATGGATGAGCGCATATTTGCACTAAGCACGATACAGATGGGACAGAGTCTGGAGATGCTGTGGAGAACGTTCTGTCTCTTGGTACCTGCTTCATGTTCTAGTCACTGTGCTGACAGACACAGCTTCCCTCCTTGCCACAGCTCGCATTGATGTTTCATCCTGGATGAGCTGCACTACCTAAGCAACATCTGCTGGTTGTAGACACTGCCTCATGCTACCTCTTGGGGTGATAGCAATGACAAAATGCAAAAGTGACCAAAACCACAGTCAAAAAGAATAAGAACTGAGAAATGGTCTGTGGTCACCACCAGCAGAACTGCTCCTTTATAGGGGTGTCTTGCTAATTACCTATCATTTCTACCTGTTGTCAGTTCCATGTGCACAACAGCAGGAGATGTTGATTCACAATCAGTGTTGCTTTATAACTGGACAAGTTGATTTCACAAAAGTGTGATTGACTTGGAGTTACATTGGGATGTTTAATAAGTGTTCCAATTATTTTTTTAAGCAAGTCTTCCTACTTATAAAGATGAGAGGCGCCTGTAATTGACATCATAGGTAGACCTCAACTATGAGAGAGACAAAATGAGAAAACAAATCCTGAAAATCACATTGTCTGATTTAAAAATATTTTTTTTTTTTTAATTTTGGTGGAAAATTATTTGGTTACCTACAAACAAGCAAGATTTCTGGCTCTCACAGACTGTTAACTTCTTCTTTAAGAGGCTCCTCTGTCCTCCACTCATTACCTGTAGTAGTGGCACCTGTTTGAACTTGTTATCAGTATAAAAGACACCTGTCCACAACCTTAAACAGTCACACTCCAAACGCCTCTACAGTGAAGACCAAAGAGATGTTGAAAGACACCAGAAACAAAATTGTAGCCCTGCACCAGGCTAGGAAGACTGAATCTGCAATAGGCAAGCAGCTTGGTGTGAAGAACTAAGCTGTGGGAGCAATAATTCAAAAATGGAAGACATACAAGACCACTGATCCCTCAATATGGGGCTCCATGCAAGATCTCACCCCATGGGGTCAAAATGATCTAAAAAACGGTGAGCAAAAATACCAGAAGCACATGGGGGGGACCTATTAAATGACCTGCAGAGAGCTGGCACCAATGTAACACAGGCTACCATCAGTAACACAGTACGCAGCCAGGGACTCAGATCCTGCAGTGTTAGATGTGTCCCCCTGCTTAAGCCATTACATGTCCGGGCCCGTCTGAAGCTTGCTAGACAGCATTTGGATGATTATGAAGAGTGTTGGAAGAATGTCATATGGTCAGATGAAACCAAAGTAGAACTGTTTGGAAGAAACACAACTTGTCGTGTTTGGCAGAAAAAGAATGCTGAGTTGTATCCAAAGAACACCATAACTAATGTGGAACATGGGGGTGGCAACATCATGCTTTGGGGCTGTATCTCTGCCAAGGGATCAGGACGACTGATTTGTGTACATGAAAGAATGAATGGGGCCATGTATTGTGAGATTTTGAGTGCAAACCTCCTTCCTTCAGTAATGGCAATGAATGAAGATGAAACTTGGCTGGGACTTTCAGCATGACAATGATCCCAAGCACATCACCTGGGCAACGAAGGAGTGGTTTTGTAAGAACTATTTCAAGGTCCTGGAGTGGCCTAGCCAGTTTCCAGATCTCAACCCTATAGAAAACCTTTAGATGGAATTGAAAGTCGTGTTGCCCAATGACAGCCCCAAATCATCACTGCTCTAGAGAACATCTGCATGGAGGAATGGGCCAACATACTGGCAACATTGTGTGCCAACCTTGTGAAGACTTACAGAAAATGATTGACCTCTGTCATTGCCAACAAGAGATGTATAACAAAGTATTGAGATGAACTGTTGTCATTGACCAAATACCTATTTTCCAATAAAATTTGAAAAAAAAAATTCTTTCAGACGATGTGATTTTCAGGATTTGTTTTCTCATTTTGTCTCTCATTGTTGAGGTCTACCTATGATGTCACTTAAAGGCTTCGCTTATCTTTTTAAGTGGGAGAACTTGCACAATTGGTAGCTGCCTAAATACTTTTTTATATATATACACACATTTACAACAGACAGATATTAGCTGATGAAATGTGTCACACTTTTTATTCTAGATTCCTTATAATCCAAAATACCTCTGTTTTATATAAGTGCCATATTGTAGCTCTACGTAACCTCAATTTTTTAGCGGATTCTTAATAGGGCCATGTGTCTGAGGCTAAAATATTTTATTTTAATGAAAAAAGGGTTCTAAAATATTTATGTTTCTTAATCTGATTTGCATGTTTCTCCTGTGTTTTTTTTAACATGTCTGCATATAATCATTAAGTGCATAAAATTATTATAGTCCATAAAATCTGGGCTATTTAAAAATATTTGCAAAAGTAGTTATGTAAAACAGATGTAATGTTAAGAGCTAAAATATGTACACAATTAGCGGGTCCTGCCCTGCTTGTTATTTAGCTCCACAAAGGTTGATGACCTTAGTAGATGCAGATGTATTATGAATTATAACTTACCCAAGGAACTGAGCTCCAGAAGGCCCAACTTCAATTAGCCGACTGGCAAGACCTTCCCCTTCCACCATGGGAGGCATTGTAGCCAATCGATGCGCTTAACTAAGCGGCAGGTCACTCTTGTAGGGGCTGTGCATTTCCGAGGAGGAATTATGATTCTTAGTCCATTATGCCTGCAACCTCTCATGGCACCTCCACGAGCATCCACCATAAAGCTAACTAGAAAACTAAGGAAATAAGAAAAGAAAAATACAAAACAATTAAAGCATTCACTATGTGAAGCCTAAAGTTAAGCTTGGATAGGCAGTTTTGAGAAATTTTACATATGCAGATACAGAATATACGAATTTCCAAGGCAGCAGCAAAGCCTTTTGGTGCCTTGTAATAAGAAGGCTGTGAATATATAGAGAGCCTTCGGGGGTTATATCCATCTTTCCAACATGGGTGGGTAGGCTACATTATACGTGAAGATCTCCTGTGTAGCACACTGAAGTGAAGTGTTTTAGGAATAGGCAAAAGGAAAATCTATTTGACTCCTTGGAGTCTTATTTGTGAAAACAGTTAACAGTTTTAATCTGTTAATAAAATGTGTGCCAAGCAACTACTGAAGAAAATGCAAACTGTAGAGCAAAACAGTCACATACACACGTGCAAAACAAAAGACCACATGCTTCCGATCAGAGTCAGAATAAACAAGGGAGGCAAGAATGCAAAACGCAACTTCTGGGAAAGGAACAGCATGCACCCATATTGCATGTGATTCAGAGAGGAATTTTGAACATGCTAATACAGTATAATATATATATATACATATATCAATAAACACACTTACATATAGTTTACCTAGATGTCAATGTATACATATCTGTGTATATACATATAAATATATATATATATTCACACACACAAATACATTTATTTTGTGTAAGCATATTGTACAGTATGTATGTGAATAAATACTGTAAATACCAATCACAGGCCGACACCACAATAACCAAGCTTTATTTTAAAAGTTCATAAAATTATATGAGCAAGGAAAAATTAAGCAAATCTAAAAATTGGTTGATGCCATGTATTATTGTTATGATAAGTTATACATTCTTCCTACAAAAGCATATCCTACTAACTCACAAAGTACCAGATTGGATAAATTGTTTACTGGACAGATCACTAGACATGGTTTTTCCTCCTACTCCTATTTGCTATAGTTAGTGTTATGGTATAGACCTCGTGGGGCTGTTAACTTCAAAAACTGATTTCCAGAGGTGTCCCCATCTTTAGTTATCAGTAGTTCCCCGGATCCTGGAACTTCCAGTCTAATACTGGCTCGGCAAGTCATCCGTTCTGTACATGAAGGGGCTGACTAGTTCAATCCAGTAGCTAAGCCAGCCACTTTGTCTATTGGCTGATTCATAGATAGATAGGGGGCTTTGTTAGCTACTGAATTGATCAGTCAGCCAGCCCCCTTCACACACAGCTCTGATGATGTCCCAGCACTAGAAACTCTATGTTATGATGACCCCAAGCCAGAAATAGGCTTGCTAGGACTCTGAATGCTGATGATAGTAGGACTGGGACACCTTTAGAAATGAAAGTAAATTATTAAATTCTACATGTTTCCATTATAACTGTACTTAAAGGGTAACGCCAAGCGCTGAGAGCCCCAACTATTGTGAATATGATGACCTGAAATGCTCTATTGCAATAGAGCTGTGGCCACGCATGTGTGCCAATACTCCTTTCATTCTTTAAGGAACTGACAGGGAACACAGTGTGCTGTACTCGACTATCTCCACCTGTCCCATAGAGAATTATTAGACACTTCAGAGCCCAATTCTTAAGATCAGTAGTCATAATGGTCAGACACAAACCAATGAGAAAGTTATTACCAACCTGTGGATAGGCGATAACTTTCAATTTTGAGAACAGAGAGCAGATTTTCTTCACAAAAAAAAATACCATAGGGTGGAAAACACAGTATTTATGCCATTTAGATTGTCAATTTATTTCAACAGCACGTGAATGAGATTTAGTAAAATCTCATGTTACTTTACCGCTAATCTAATATGCAGATTTTCTATTTGAATTCTTGATGAAAAATCAATGTGTGAACATGGCCTAAAAATCTCACATATGTTTTGTAATCTAAAACCTCAGGCTATTTTGAAATCCAATAGTATTATGGCCACTTTACACACACCAACTTATCTGTCCAACTTCTGAACAGATCTCTGGTTGCAGTGAAATCATGGACATATTGTTCCATTTGTACACAGCCACAAAATGGATCTATGTGTCCATGATTTCACTGCAACCAGTAAGTTGGTCTGAAGTTGGACAGATAAGTTGGTGTGTGTAAAGTGGTCTTTAAACAGAGCGGATGTGCACTACAGGCTCCCAGTCCGCTTCATAGTGTGCCACTAAAACGGACGTAATGCGTGTGGCTATTATTAATACAGTTGGGCTCCATCCTTAAGTACAATAAGTTTATGAACTGACAATTCCAAGAAAAGAATAAGGGGGGATTCTCCGTAAATAAAAAAATCTTCATTTTAAAATTACAGCAAGGTGTGCAGGGAGGTGCAGGGAAATATTAGTATCTAATTTTGCCCCACACCTCCCTGCACATCTTGCTGTAATTTTAAAGATGAAGATTTTTTATTTACGGTGAGTGCGTCCTCGTTCTTTTCTTGGAATTGTCACTAATTTAAAATCCAATGGCCTTAAAACTGCTTTTTTTAACTTCAAGGAGCTTTATGATACACAACACATTTTAGACTGATGTTAGGTTTATAATACTGTTTGAATGATCACCACCGAAATGCAGACTTGATGTTTTTCTTAAAGGGTTTATCCACTACTCTGACAACCCCTTCTCAATCACCATGTTTCCCCCATATAAAATAACACCATCTATAAAAACTCTCTAGTGATGTCGCACTGACTCTCGTGATGCTTCAGAGACATTGTTATGTAATAAGATCCCTGCAGCTAATCAGTGGCAACTACACTCTCCACTCTATCGGACAAATGAGACACCATCAACTTCGATCTCCATTGGATGCCAATTACATCTGAAGTAGGAGAGAGTAAAGTGGCTGCTGTTTGGCCACAGGGATCGCGTTACATAAAGTTACACTAGCCCCAGGAGTGTCAGTGGTGAACCGCTTGAATGGACTGGCACTGGAGGTGAGTAGCACTATCATTAATTTATTTGGGGGGAAGAGCTTGTCCAAGAAGTGGACAACCCTTTAAGTTAGCAAACTAGCCATACAATACTAGTGGGGTAAATGTTCTCTTTTTATTGAAAAAAAAATATTTGTCTCACCTGTTGCAAAAATTTTGCTCCAATAAATATTTCATTTTTTTTCACTCCACATAACAAAAACAACTTGTGCAAAAAATATGATATTAATTTTCATGTTCTGAAGGATAAGAAATGGAGTCTGTTTGGCATTGATGCAATGGATACAATTTTACATTGTATTTACTTAGGTATGCTGTATTACGCATATTATTAACATTATAGACAAGGATATGCTCAAAATGCCCCAAAGGTTTTCAGTGAGAAACAGCACGATCCATTGTAAGATGTGCGATTCGGGAAAATCAGGCTCCTTTAGTGTTTTGTACCAAAATATCTCTACATGTTAGTCTGCTAACCTTCTGCATGTGGTCACATACTCATCAGTCTTATATAAGCTTAAAGGGTTTTTTACCATGGACAAAGTTAATTTTAAAATTCAATTTAATCAATAGATCGTGGAATTATAATAAGTTACACAATTGGATTTATTTAAAAGCAATGATGCACGCTTCTAAATGAATCAGGTGGATCTGTAAAGTGGTGTGTGCCTCACCACAAATCCTACTCCTGTCAAGCACTGGAGTAAGGTTTCTGGAGTAAGGATTGTCATAGCTTGTTATGAATTAGACACTACCACGTTGCGCAAAAAGTTTAAGACTCTTCAAATCAATTTTGTCATAATCGCTTTGATGAATCATAGTGTCTGAATTTAACCTTGTGATTAAGCTTGGCGTTTTACCTTTTATGATGTAGATTGCTTTCATATTTTACAACTTCAATATTACACACACCTATCATGGCTGCACGTCTATCAGTAGGATGTATAATTAGAGACTGCTACTAGGAAAACAGATTACATCAACTAGTAGATTACATGCTGTACGAGTAGTATTGACCTGTTACCACACCGCAGCCTCCTATACACTCTATTCCTAAGGCCTATCTGTCTGTAATATTAACAAACATACAAGAGGAAACAGACTGTAGCGTCATCGTTCTCTTCTAAAAAGCATGTGATGAGATCTGAGAAAGCAGTCCTTGAGTGGCTGGATTGGGCGCCATCTGTTATTACATGTATTTTAAGAAGTAACTTTTCGGGGGAATGAGTGTACAAGTAAAGCATTCTGAATATCTGTCCAATGCATGCAGTTGTGCCAATGCTGAGCCAATCATTAGACATCAAAACACTAATGCATCCTGATGTGAATTATTGGCATACAATGTGGAAACAATGCAATCACATATTGAACACAAAGGATCACCTGCTGTGGTCTCGATCAAGACAAGGAGAAATGCGGCTGCAACAGAACACATTAGTCATGAGAAATAAAGGAGAGATAGAAAAAGAGACAGTAATAATAAATGTAGTGGAAAGTATATCTGATAATCAGATCACACAGAGAACTAATGTATTTGTGAAATCCTACGGGGAAAAGATGGACCAGTTTATTTTGACTTCAACTATACAAACGTACAACTTCCTTCACACAATATTATAATGATTCATTTGTTACATATTGTGTTGAAGCATATAAAAGCCTACACAAGATAGTAGAACACTTTCCAAATATGGCATTAGGCCTAAATCATATGGTTCCCTTCTATCACTACCTGTGGCATGGCAGTGGATGTGGAAAACCAGTGAGAGAACAAACCACCTCGTATGGACTGAGCGTGACACTCCCGACTCGAGTAGCAAAGCTGTATAGAACTATTTGAAGCCATCATCCTTGAGACCTGTGGCCAGTTTGGGCATTGTGGTCTGTGTTCGGACCAATTTACACAGACGACTGAAGCAGCCCTTAGATGAAGGACCACGATTTCTCTACTGGTTTACAAAAATCGAAAAGAATGATAATTAATATGTGACTTACTGACATAGCCTAATGACGTGGTATATCCCCAGAAATACCTCATGAAAACTAGATTTCCTATAATAATTTGTGAATACAACTATAGTATATCGAGGATTCAGAAGAACAGTGTTTATTTATCTGGACCATCCAACTGTTAGGTAACAAGCGTTCCATTCTGGCATTTGTGATTAATACGCATCCCGTATATTCCCTTTTCTGCAAAACATGCCACTACATACCATAAAGGCCTCCGTGCAATCCTATATATACTGTACTACTGTGAGAGGGAATATTCTGAATGTGGATATCATAATTAAAAGCGTTGTCCATATATAGATAACGTAAAGGGAAGTCCACCCTCTAATATGTATAGTAGAGACATGCTCAAAATTATGGATACCAACATGGCAATCTCAGCACAACCAAATATTATGTAAGTAACACTGTGGTAAAAGTTCATTCTCCCTACAAATGCTGTCTAATTTAGATCCCCTGGATGGATATTCTGCATTGTACAGATGGGACAAGTCATTTAAGGTACTGGAGATTAGCCTTGCTCAGCAGAACACTCAACAAAACTAGGAGTCAGCTACAGAGGTACAAAGGTGGGCATAGTCCCTTCCCTCCTGACACCCATTGTTTACTAGACTGTTGATTGCCTTCTCCCTGTAGTCTTATTCTGTCGCAGACTGAACCTAAAGCCACAGCATCATAATCAGATACAAAGTAGAAAGCTGAAAGCAGTACATGAGCTGAACATCAAGTGTGATACTTACTACCACCTATATACAGAACATGCATGGACAAAAAGACCTAGAGTGGACCATAAACCGCTGTATTATTCAAGAACTGTCCAGGGATCAGAAACCATTGTCTCATGCCCATGGTCTGCCTGCCTTAGCTATGCCATAAGTGTTGGTAGTCAATGTCTCTACAGGGTAAACACATGAAGTACGTAAGTGAGAAATGATCCATAGATGAACTGAATATACTGGTCTCCAGGATGTAAGACCCATATGTATCTATGGGACAAAAACATCAGACTGAAGAGACGGGATCAGAATCAAGAAGAGTGATGCGATCTGCACTCCCCTAGGACACCACAAATGTGTTGGGAACCTGTTCTCAGAAACTCAACCCCAACCAGTGAATACAGTACCACTCTCAGGTTTTTAAGGGTACCGTATATCTCATTTTTATCCACAAACCAACATGGCCATTACCAGCTGACATTCATTTTATAACAGTGCCAATTCTCGGTAAAATCACGCAAACACTTTGCATGACCTAAACCTAAAGTTTTGGATGCTGAATAAAAGGGAAGGGGGACCACAATCTATGCCCACAGTGACTGAAATCCATGCTACATCTCTGCATTTTAGATTCAAAACATTTTGAAGTAACAGAATTGACTGAAAGATGTAAATTCTATCATGATTACCTGATGAGTCTTTCTAGGCCTACCCCTCTCTATTAGTAATGGCCATTTAGTGTGATCCAGCAAGGAAATCAGCAATAACAACTCCCACATATGGCACCAAAATAATTCCCTGAATAACATGAACATGATAAACTGACTGACAACATAAGATGCTTTCTACTGTTGCACATTAATACTTAACTAAACTACTGAATCACAAATGTATCGTGATTGTAAAATATCCATTATTTTACACAAACGGCAGTGCTTTAACTCCTCTCGGTTTATAATGGCTTTTTCATTTTCCCTGATGCCCACCAACGCTTTCTTTTTTGTAGGATTAAGGCAAGAAATATTTAATATAGTTTTCTATAAATGATCTCCTTTACTCACCCAGAATGGATGGGGCTAGTGGAGAGCGCTACATTGTCCAGGTTTCATTCCCCCAGCTGAGACGATATGAGTTGTGTTCCGTCTTTGTTAAATAGGAGACCTAAACAGATAAGCAGAAATAAATAACTATATACTATCTATTAGAAGACTAACATCCCCTATAATTAGACTTTCCCATTTCTGTCTCAGGGACTTCTCTCATGCGGAACCAGTTTTCTAGAATGCGCTTCCGCAGACAATTCGATCAAATTTGAAGTGAGCCCTAAAAACACTTTCTTTTAACTGGATAGATGAAAAAAACTTGTCGCTTTTGGGACAGTATTCAGGGTCATATTATGTACATATACAGAGCAGTTGTATATATACAGTAGTGTGGAATAAAATGAAAAACACTGAATCACCTACCTGGTCATGAGGAATGATGACGGAGTCGTCTATGATGGCACTGCCCCTAGGATAATTGTGGTGGCTCATCGAGTGGGACCTGTCTGAACTGAAGGATCGCAGGCTGGTCGGTGGACAATACAAATCACCAGAAATGTGTGGATGAAATGGAAAAGTTGAATGGAAAAATTAGCAATTAGCGCTTGATGCAGCTTCCAGGGGAAAAAGTTAATTTTGGTAAAGACCACACTCTAGACACAAAAAGTTTAATTCTTGAATAACATAATGCATGTTGCATACATCTAAGGCTCAGTTCACACTAGCAATTCTTTTACTGTTCTTTTGACATACAGTTATTGATATTCATTTCATCAATTATTGTCAAGGAAGAATCCTTTTACAGATCCTGCTAATTAGATTTACAGAACCTATTCATTAGTTAGGTCCCGACAGCCCACACATTGTAAGTGAGATCACAGCCTTAGTGCAATGTTTGTAGAATTGCTTTGTGGTCTAGTTGACTGGTTGTTGTATTTTTATTGTAATACTAGATGTAGAGTACCGTATATGCGTTTTAGTAACAGCTTAACTGGATAGTCAGAAAGAGAGAAATTTCATTTTTGAGATAGAAAAATGATTTGATGTCTTTTAATAATCATGTGTTGGAGATTGGTGCACATCCCCTGGAAGATACTGCTCTTGTGGATTCACTAAGGAGCTACACAACAGTGACACAAACCAACAAAGCACAATCAGCCCAAGACATCACAAGAGCGTTTGATTTGACAACTGGAAACAGACACATAAATATACAACAATAAATTGCACTCCAAAAAATAACAGGGTATTTTGGGCTTTGGACCCAATATGGCAGCTCACAGACCCCCTGCAGATCCAAAATATGGACCTGTGGGCACGTCAAATGTCACTTATCAGAAAAATCTGTATATTTCTACTTAGGCACAGATCATTCATTCTCAAAATTCTCAATTCCTGGGATTTATAGAGAAGTATAAGGCCCCTTTCATATCAGCGTTTTGCTGATGTTTGTGGCTGTTCAGGAAGGTGGCGCAGCATCTGCCAGATTGGCCACCTAACAGCTGACTTGCGGTCCGGATCCGGCAAGCCCCATCATTGTTTATGGGCTTGCGGTCCTGTGCAGAAAGTGTGGTTCTGCCAGATGCCGCAGATCCGGAATTGCGACCGTGAAACAAAAAATGCTGTTTGCAGCTTTGTTTTTCGCGACCGCAAGTGCCGGATCCAGCCGATCTGGCGTAACCACACTTTCCGCACCCGACCACAAGCCCTATAGACAATGTATGGGGCTTGCCGGGCCCAGTCTGTAAGTGCTGCCGATCTGGCGTAACCACACTTTGCCGCACCCGACCACAAGCCCTATAGACAATGCATGGGGCTTGCCGGACCCAGTCTGTAAGTGCTGCCGTTAGGCGGCCGATCCGGCAGATGAGGTAAATCTGCTGGATCTGCCACACATCAGCAAAACACCGATGTGAAAGGGGCCTAACTGATGTTTCAGGAGAACTTGCAGCAGAAAGTCCCCCCCTCTATAGAATACAAAAAGCACATACTGTCATCTTCTATCTCAGTAATATAAAAATGGGTCTTCACTGAATACAGCTTTTAACTGTGAATTGAGAGCAAAAGATCAATCCTGGAGGAGAAAGAAGCAGATTTCTCTGATAAGATTTATTACAACTATTTTCATGTGTGCTATTGATTTATGAATTAAAGTTAAAATGACAGTTAGGCCCCTTTCACATCTAATGCTGGGCTGTGTTTTGCTTCATTTGCGTTTCTATGTGTTCTTACCGCTAAAAAAGCATCAAAACGCATGCGTTTTTGCCCCCATTGACTTTAATGGAAACGCATGTAAAAATGCATGTGGATTTTCAAAAACGCAAAACGCATGCGTTTTTGCAAAGCAGACCTAAACGTTGCTTGTGACGTTTTGGTCTGCGTTTGTAAAAATGCATGCATTTTGCATTTTTGGAAACGCACATATTTTTTTACATGGTTTCCATTAAAATCAATGGGGCCAAAAACGCATGCGTTTTGATGCTTTTTTAGCGGTAAGAAACACGTAGAAACGCAAATGAAGCAAAACGCAGCCCAGGATTAGATGTGAAAGGGGCCTTACTCTTTACAGTAATGAATATTATGTATAAAATGAAATGTAAGGTATTTGTTCATTGCAGTCAAGGGCACAGATTAGTAATATGGTCTTAATTGGTAGAACACTTAATTGTACACTAACTACAAGCTAATTATAGCAGCATACAGAGCTCCAGCCAGGCCGACTGATCTTCTATACAGCAGACAAGCAGTATGAGAAGTGACGTGAGGCAATGATGGAGGACAATCTGTGGTGGATGATTAGCACATGAGAAACACAGTGGTGACATGCGATGCCATACCTACCTGGGCATGGTGCTGCTGGTAGCATCCACACAAATGAAATGGAAAAAAGAAAAAAATGAAAGGGAGATAGTTATGAAGTAACTCTGCATTAGTCAGAAATAAAAGGGTAAGTTTAGGAGATGACATGTAGTTAGTCATGTGCCATTTATATATATGGAAGTGATGTCTGCCTGATGTTAGTAATAATGGCAGTTTTTAAAAAGTGTTTGTGGCTAAGTTCACCTCTAAGGGGTGTTGTGTTAGCGTTTCTATGTGTTTTTGCAGTGCAAAAACACATAGAAACGCAATGAAACGCCTCCATTTTTGCCCCCATTGGTTTCAATAGAAAACGCATTGAAAATGCAAGTAAAAACGCATGTCATTTTCTGCAAATGCAAAGCACATGCGTGTTTACAAACGCAGCCCAAAACGTTGCAGGACACGTTATAGCCTGCCTTTGCAAAAACGCATGTGCTTTGCATTTGCAGAAAATGACATGCGTTTTTACTTGCGTTTTTCAATGCGTTTTCTATTGAAACCAATGAGGGCAAAAAACGCATGCGTTTCATTGCGTTTTTGGCACAAATGCTGTCAAAAACGCATTGCGACCCAAACGGAAAAGTAATGCAGATGTGGAAAGGCTTTGTTGTAGGCCATGGTGAGATAGCCGTATTAAAACTCTGGCCTGCCATGTCTGCAAATTGCAGCTCCATGTGCAGGGCCGTGTGCAGATCCGTTTGCAGCTCCGTGTGCTCGGACGCACATCAGATGAATACCTGCTGTTTACATTCATTGGTCTGGTAGTGCATGATGATATCGTTTTCACATAAATCCTTGGTCATATGCACATTGGCTAGAAAATATGTGCTCCCTTTATAATACACTCATCTGAACATGCTCTTAGGCTGCTTTCAGACTTGCAGATGCATCTGCAGCATTTTGCAGATGCATCTGCAAGCATCTGCATGCAGACCGCGGCCCCTATGTTTATAATGGAAGCACGGCGGTCTGCAGATGCTTGCAGACCGCCGTGCGCTCTCATTGCCCGCCATTAGTGATCTGTGCGCAGGCGGATGCCTGCGTACAGATCACACACTCTCGTCCGCACCAGGGACGTGAGATGTTGCGTCCCTGGTGCGGGCGAGAGTGTGTGATCTGTATGCAGGCATCCGCCTGCGCACAGATCACTAATGGCGGGCAATGAGAGCGCACGGCGGTCTGCAAGCATCTGCAGACCACCGTGAGCTCCATTATAAACATAGGGGCCGCGGTCTGCATGCAGATGCTTGCAGATGCATCTGCAAAACGCTACAGATGCATCTGCAAGTCTGAAGGCAGCCTTACAGACACATATCCAGATAATTACACTATATAGCAATAATTGAGAATTCCTGCGACAATTGAAGGGAACCTGTTAGCTGTTTCATGGAGCCCAAATCACAAACCATAGCCTGGCTGCATAATTTGGTTGTTATAGGTGAGACCCGTCAATCATCTGAAATGGTGCCGGGTCTTGTAACTATACACTTGGCAGGAATTGTACAGCCAGGTTCTGATTCATGCTGTCCGTGGATTGGAAGCATGAATCAATGGGTAGATTCCCTTTAAACAATAGTGTGTAAGAGAATCCGACATGGCTACACTGAAGCTCATTGTGTACAAAAGCCTTAAAGAGAATATGTCAGCAGGTTATTTCTGTGTAATCTGTTAGCAGCATGATGTAAGGGCTGAGACCCTAACTCCAAGGATATGTCTCTTACTAGGTAGTATGTTGCTGTTTCAATAAAATTAGTGTCTTATAAGCAGTAAAATATGCCTCCTAGTCATCTGCTCTATGTACCCTCACCTGATTAGCAGCTGCCTGTCAATATACAGTGTGGGCCATTTATATGGATTCACCTAAATGAAGTTGGATCCAAAATGTCTGACTTCAAAATGGCCACCATGGTCCCCACCCATCTGGAAAAGTTTTCCCCCTCCCATATACTAATGTGCCACAAAAAGGAAGATGATATCACCAACTGTTTCCATTTTATTCAGATGTATCCATATTAATGGCCCACCCTATAAATGACCCCCCCTGTACAATTTACACAGTAAGCTCCCAGTCAGTGGTATGTGCTGGGTTAGGCCGGCTTCACACTGCAGCGTGATCCGGTCCGGGGCTATCCAGGATGCCCCTTACAGCCGCGGACCGGATCAGCTCACAGGACTGGGGGGCTAAAATGCCCTCCGGTCCAGTGCTGCAACCGCTGACAGGTCAGGACCGCGGCGCCCGCGGTCCTGACTTATCAGCAGCGTGAACTGCGTGCGCTGCACACCGGACCGGAGGGCATATTAGCCCCCAGTCTTAAGTGCTGATCCGGTCCGCGGCTGTAAGGGGCATCCCGGATAGCCCCGGCCCGGATCACGCCACAGTGTGAAGCCGGCCTTACACAGAGCTCAACATTCAGAGATCTGCAAAAAGTGAAAACAGTGATAACAAAATGACAGCATGCAGATCAGCAAGTGACATCACCGGAATCAGGTTCTCAGTCCCCTACATCAAATTACCAAACATAAACCTGCTAACAGATTCAATTTAAAGAGGTTTTACAGTGTGATAATACTAGGAAGAGCCCATGGAGAAGAGTAGCACGAGTTCTGCTAAACAATTGTTATTCAATACAATTTAGTCTCAACAAGGTCTATAGCAATGAATGTGGCAGAGATGGTATATTTTAACCCTGCTTTGTAGGAAATGAAATAATTCTAGTTTTCTTCCTTAAATCAATTCAGCATGAAAAATATAAAGCAACATCAGTCTGATGAAGTAGGGAAGGTTATTTTTAGAAGCCACGTAATATTGTGGATAATCACGGTTATCTTCCCTGAATTTGAAGTAGTAATTTTGCTAAACTGGAAGTTAATTGTAGTAAAGCACCGGGAATGCACCATGCTGGGAAAGCAGGAATGGGCTGATCACGAAGCAAATCTGTGTATGATGCATTTACCGCTCAGCAGTGACAACTCTGCCATTTATCTGAAGCCACTTTTATTCTATCATCTTACATTAATAGATAGGTTTTAAAGGTATAGTATGCCACATATGTTCTGTAAGAGCATTCAGCTGCCTGAAGTAACACTACATAAAATGGCTTGCATAATTGTGAGATAATTATGAGACCGAATTCAAAAACTATAAAGTACCCCCTGAATCTAAAGGGTTGGAGCAGAGAAAGGTCTACGTGATGACCGTGGTCAGGACTGGTTCACTATATTTAGGCTTTTTATCTTTTATTATAATACAACAATGCTCAAAAGAACCGGATTTACAAAGATGAAGACGTTTTTAATGCGGTCACTTGTGTGACTAATGTCATCAGTTTTACCGCTAAACATTTTCATGTTCCAGAAGGAAAAGTACAGTATCTGTAGAGGTGTGTATGGATGCCAGAAAGTGGCACAAAGTACACAATGTTGTCATCAGTTATGCAAACAAAATGATCTGCCATTTTACTTTATGAAATCTGCCATCCTAGAATCTAAAATCCAGGTTAATTTGAGATGAACTTACACTTCAATAAATCAATGGTCCTTTGTTTGGAAGACTATATTAGGGAGGACAATAGTAAATAAGTCTCCATTAAAGGGGTTGTTCACTACTCTAAGGGTCACGTCACACGGTTCAATTTCCTGAATGATATTGTTAGCGATCACATGCACGCGCGATCGCTAACAATATCGTTCACATCGTTGGTGAGCTGTCACACAGGCAGGCTCACCAACGATGTGGACCAGCGGGAATGCTGGTAACCATGGTAAACATCGGGTTACTAGGCGCCGCGCGGCGCTTAGTAATCCGATGTTTACCATGGATACGAGCTCCCAGCATAGGCTGCGAGGCGCTGGGAGCTCATTCATCGTTGCTCTGCCGGTGTCACATGCAGCAATGCTGCGTGTCCACCGGCCGACCAACGATAGATTTGTGAACATGTTCACAAATCTGCAATCAAATAATCAAACAATTTTTCAAAGAAAAATCGTTTGATTACACGCAGCGACGCACAAACGCTTAAGCGATCAAAAAAGCAGGTCGCTTAAACGATATCGTTCACTAAATTGATGCATATGACGTGGCCCTTAGATATACACCCTTGTAAAATAATAACACCTTATATTCACTTCCTACCTGTGCCGTTCCAGTGATGTTGGCATCGGGTGCCCCAAGGCTTATGTGACATTGTTGTATCACGTGAGCCCTGCAGCCAATCTGGAGCCACTATAGGGCTGCTGTGCTCAAACCTACCTGGATATTCAAGGTTTATCCAAAGGAAGCAAAAGCACAGCAGCTCAATAGCAGGTGCTGATTGGCTGCAGGGCTCACATAGCAATGTAACGTGAGCCTCAGGAGAACAGACTGGCGCTTGTATGGGAGGTATTAGATATTTTTCTGTTGCAAGGGACAATATGGTATTTAAGAACATTTGTCATAGTAGTGCACAGGCTTCTTAAATATTAATTTCTCCTTTCTTAAAATTTTGTCTTGTGTCAATTCTACGTTACAACAATTCTCTTATTGTGTATAATAGGAAATGTAGTTTCTTGGAAGACAAGATACAAGCTAGTCATGTAGTCACAGTTCCATTACTTTGGCTACATTGGCATACCTTTCTGAGCGTCCACCTTCTAAGCTGTACCTCAGGTAGCTCATTCCATCCAGAAAATGACTGCTGGGCAGTGAATCGTCTCCTAGCTCCTTTAAATCTTCAGGTCGTAAGTACTCTCCTCCATCTCCAGTCATTGTATCATCTCCTTGTGAAAGTCAGTATAAAAGCTTTAGCCATGTCTCATATCTCACAAACATTACATATAACAGCAATAATAGGTAAACTGATTAAGCCAAATCCTTGAGACGACACTACGGAGAGATTTTTATACTTCTGATCTCTGTTAAGTGGTATGTTACCATTGAAACTTTGTGTATATTGTAATATTCACACATATATACACATACATGTCACTATACAGGCTAGATGAGGTGAGGCATTATTGAATTTGTGATCATGTGTAATTCTTCTCTATCGTAACATAGAAATGATAGTACCAAAGGATACTGCTACAGTATGAATATAAAACCTCATGTTAGAAGTTGTACTACATTTTTCTGTTTTCACTAGTGCATATCATAAGGGGTCAGGATGGATGGTAGACTAGCAGGGACTTTGCCAGGGCAATGACTTAAAGTGTAACTTTACTTTGAAGAATAAGATGTCCTGCGTGTGTACATAAGTAATAATGCTATTTATTTTGATTATATGACTTGCATTCTGTATTTTCACCATTTATCCTTCTGCAGGCTGTAACTCTTAATTTACAGTTCACTCTGAGTTGTGGGTAGGAGACTATCTGCAATTATCGCTCTTGTAACTCTCCTATAACAAAGCACAGCACACAGAGAGGGATTCCTGCTCTTTTTTTCATCTTTTTTATTGCACACAGATAATCAGCAACCTTAATAATATTGTATAGCAGTACTGAGCTCTGGTCAAGCTCTGGTGTGAGACAAAAGACTTGTAAGAAAGCTCAGCACCATTTTGCTGTCTCTCTATCTAACCATTTCCTCACTGTATTCTCACCTCCCTTCACCAAAGAGTACAAAGTACAGAGAGATGGCAGTATTTTGGAGCTGTTTTTTTCTTAATAGACAACAAATTCTGAAGGCAGAGGACAGGAAGAAGTAACTGATAAGTGGAGAAGGAGGCTGATTTTTTTGGTAAGGTGTATGGTATCATAAAGTTTCTAAGGGTAACGTTACACGTCACAACATTGCATGCAATTTCACTTGCAACTTACTGGTTGCAGTGAAATCATGGACACATTGTTACATTTGTACACAGCAAGATAGAACAATGTGTCCATGATTTCATTGCAACCAGCAAATTGCAAGTGAAATTGCATGCAATGTTGCGACGTGTAACAGTACCCCAACACTCACCTCATATTAGGAGCCTTGCGTTTTTTTCCTGATTTGGAAGATCAGGAAAAAACCTGATTCTTACAGTATTTTGCCTATTCACTTTAATTTTGTCAGGTAGAATCTTGTTGCTTCATGTTTTCTCCTGAAATCATTAAAGAGAATGGGCAAAAAAAATGAATCCTGTAAGGCTGGTTTCACACCAAAGTTTTTTCCCTGATCAGATACGATCAGGTTTGTGTGCTAAAACCAGGAGTGTCTCAAAAACTCAGAACAGGTGTCAGTCTTTCAATTATAGTTTTTCTCTGCAAGTTCCTCTCCTGGTTTTGACACACAAAACCTGATCAGGAAAAAACCGTGGTGTGAAGCCAGCCTAATAGCCGCTTTATATCGTCGTCCAACTTCGATAAAAAGTCACGTGGTTCGTGCGTTGGCGCCGATATCGTTCGTGCGTTGTGTGGATTGAATGTACAATTCGATGCAAGAACGATGCCAAAACGATATCAGGCGAGAATTGTGCAGGCTCTCCAACGGCCCGATATTGGATGGACGATCTGGCAGGATCGTGCTGTGTAACAGCCCAACAACGATTTGGAGAACAACCTCCCCTATTCTCTCCCATGTTAAATGGTCATTCCCTGGGTCACTCGTACAAGGGGGCGTAGACATCGCAGTTGTGTTGACTGCAGATAGCTCCCTGTGTGACAGCTCCTATGCGATCTTGGAATTCTGCCCAAAAAGTGTGCGCTTCCGTGCCGTTGTATCCAATATCGAAACGATGTTGGGACGTGTAGAGCGGCCATAAGGATCAGGTTTTTTCCTGATCTTCCAAATCAGGAAAAAAACGCAAGTGTTAAAGACCCCTTATTTATGTAAAATTTGGTGAAAGCACATTTGTCTTTTAGGCAATGTTCACATGTCTGGCAGTTATCTCTATTGTTGGATCAATTTTAGAATGACAAAACCAAAACATAATGATCCACTACAGTATCAGGTAATTTCAATCGCGATAGAAATGTTCTAAAATGTCTTCTTTGATTGCAATCCAGCTACAATCCGTTTGATTAAAAAACAGTCTGCAAAACTTTTTTGTCTGACCCCTAAAAACTGGAAAGCAACAGGATGCGCTTTTTTATACTTAAATTTATGGGAAATAGATCATATTCATAATAGATAGTAATCTGTTATGCCATCCATCATTGGATATGATTTTACCACTGTTCATATGTGGAGTTTAGAGGACTCTCTTCTCTAATAACATTGAATCTATAAGAAACAGAACAAAAAAGGATGCAAAACCAAAGTGTCTGTTTCCAAATGTATCCGTATCTTTAAGACATAGAGCCATGCAACAACATTTTGCATACATTTTGCTCCATTTGTAATGGATCCAGATTTTTTTTATACTAGATCCATTACAGACGGATGAATTTGGGACAAGTGAACAAAGCCTTTAACTGTATTTCTTAGTGGGTAAAACGAGCAGTAAAATAGAAAACAATGCAGAATTAGTTCTGTCTGTATTGTAAATTGGGTTACACTTGTTTTGTTTGCTTACACCATTTTTTGATGATACTCTACACTAACTACTTGATCAAATTGTCATTTTCAAAGCCTCAGTACATGCAATAAGAACACCAGTTATCTTAGAGTTAAAATAAAAGTAAAATCGACATCTCATTGTATAAGGAAATGCAAAATGGACAAGAAATCTCACTGCAAGTCACACTGAATCCACACCATTCTCCAACAGAATGCATACACCAATACCTGGTATACTGAGAAGTTCTTCATCGGACATGAAGTCACCAGCAAATAGTCTAATAGCTGTGTAAAGCACATTTCAGTTTGTAAAGGTAATATAGATTTCCTGCTATAACACTCTGCTGGCATCTAAGCTACTACCTGTCCTAAATAGTCATTTCCACTACAATGTCTCTAGGCACTTATAAAAGTTGGAATATATCAGTATATAGGATTAATATATTTCACCGCAACTATACAAAACATGCTTCTACACCAGTGATCATACATATTGTGGTAGATGTATTCATATTGGCAGTTATGCATACAATAACACTTAAAGGGGATCTGTCACCAACATGTTGCAGGGGCAGAGACCGTGATTCCAGAGATCTGTATCTTACAGGGCAACGTACAGGCAGTTTTACCTGCTGTAGATACCAGTTCTCTGAATGCTGAACTCTGTATAGCTCCGCCAACACCACTGATTGGCAGCTTTCTACCTATGTAAACATTAGACAGAAAGCTACCAATCAGTGGTAGAAGTGGGGATAGATAAAGCTCAATATAATGAGGGACTATATGGTAGCAGGTTCACCAGTGGCATAACTAGAGTCTGGTGGGCCCCGATGTCAAATTTAGATCTGGCCCTCCACACACACACACACCCCTGCGCGAACACATGTTGGTCAGATGTATGGGCCTCATGAAACATTCTAAATACGTTAAAGACTCACAAATTGACTCCTCTTCCCCTTCATTATGTATTAATGTCCCTCATCCTGCTATATATGGTCCTTGTCCTGGAATGTGGCCCTTATCGTGGAATATATGTCCCCCATCATTGTTTATATGGTCTTCCTCCTCCCGCCACCATAGTGCTCCAAGTACTATAATGAACCCCTATATTCCTTCATATATTACAATATACCCTCATAGTCCTCTATGTATTATAATGCATCCCTTTGTCCCCATTCATAAGGTAGCCCCAATAGTCATCCAATTATTATAATGCAACCCCATTATCCTCCATATAGTACAATGCATCCTCACAACTCTCCATATACACAACCCTCGGCATCCCCCCCTCCTATTTGTATAATTCCGTTCCTCGTAGACTGTGAGCCCTCGCGGACAGAATCCTCTCCCCTCCTGTATCTGTACAGCTTGATTGTCCATATACAGTTAGGGCCAGAAATATTTGGACAGTGACACAAGTTTTGTTATTTTAGCTGTTTACAAAAACATGTTCAGAAATACAATTATATATATAATATGGGCTGAAAGTGCACACTCCCAGCTGCAATATGAGAGTTTCCACATCCAAATCGGAGAAAGGGTTTAGGAATCATAGCTCTGTAATGCATAGCCTCCTCTTTTTCAAGGGACCAAAAGTAATTGGACAATGGACTCTAAGGGCTGAAATTAATTCTGAAGGCGTCTCCCTCGTTAACCTGTAATCAATGAAGTAGTTAAAAGGTCAGGGGTGGATTCCAGGTGTGTGGTTTTGCATTGGGAAGCTGTTGCTGTGACCAGACAACATGCGGTCAAAGTAACTCTCAATTGAGGTGAAGCAGAACATCCTGAGGCTGAAAAAAAAGAAACATCCATCAGAGAGATAGCAGACATGCTTGGAGTAGCTAAATCAACAGTTGGGTACATTCTGAGAAAAAAGGAATTGACTGGTGAGCTTGGGAACTCTAAAAGGCCTGGGCGTCCACGGATGACAACAGTGGTGGATGATCGCCGCATACTTTATTTGGTGAAGAAGAACCCGTTCACAACATCAACTGAAGTCCAGAACACTCTCAGTGAAGTAGGTGTATCTGTCTCTAAGTCAACAGTAAAGAGAAGACTCCATGACAGTAAATACAAAGGGTTCACATCTAGATGCAAACCATTCATCAATTCCAAAAATAGACAGGCCAGAGTTAAATTTGCTGAAAAACACCTCAAGAAGCCAGCTCAGTTCTGGAAAAGTATTCTATGGACAGATGAGACAAAGATCAACCTGTACCAGAATGATGGGAAGAAAAAAGTTTGGAGAAGAAAGGGAACGGCACATGATCCAAGGCACACTACATCCTCTGTAAAACATCGTGGAGGCAACGTGATGGCATGGGCATGCATGGCTTTCAATGGCACTGGGTCACTTGTGTTTATTGATGACATAACAGCAGGCAAGAGTAGCCGGATGAATTCTGAAGTGTACCGGGATATACTTTCAGCCCAGATTCAGCCAAATGCTGCAAAGTTGATTGGACGGCGCTTCATAGTACAGATGGACAATGACCCCAAGCATACAGCCAAAGCTACCCAGGAGTTCACGAGTGCAAAAAAGTGGAACATTCTGCAATGGCCAAGTCAATCACCAGATCTTAACCCAATTGAGCATGTATTTCACTTGCTGAAATCCAGACTTAAGACGGAAAGACCCACAAACAAGCAAGACCTGAAGGCTGCGGCTGTAAAGGCCTGGCAAAGCATTAAGAAGGAGGAAACCCAGCGTTTGGTGATGTCCATGGGTTCCAGACTTAAGGCAGTGATTGCCTCCAAAGGATTCGCAACAAAATATTGAAAATAAAAATATTTTGTTTGGGTTATGTTTATTTGTCCAATTACTTTTGACCTCCTAAAATGTGGAGTGTTTGTAAAGAAATGTGCACAATTCCTACATTTTCTATCAGATATTTTTGTTCAACCCTTCAAATTAAACGTTACAATCTGCACTTGAATTCTGTTGTAGAGGTTTCATTTCAAATCCAATGTGGTGGCATGCAGAGCCCAACTCGCGAAAATTGTGTCACTGTCCAAATATTTCTGGCCCTAACTGTATATTGTACATGTCCTCGTCTGCCCTTTTCATATGTAAAGCGCCATGGAACTTAATGGCACTATATAAATAAATAATAATATAGTATAATGCAGCCTCATAGCCCTCTATACAGTATAATGCAGGCTCAGTTCTCCATATAGTGCAGCCTCAAAACTCTCAATATAGTGCAGCCTCATAGCTCTCCATATAGTGAAGCCTTATATCTCTCCATATAGTATAATGAACCCCCTCCTCCCCCCATAATCCTCTAGCCACGTGGCCAAAATAAATAAATCTATTCTCACCTCTCCCACCTCCCCTGCTTCTCCGGTCTTCTTGCTGTAAAAATTGAAGAGAAGACTGGGGTGGAGGCGGTGCCGATGTGCATTCCATTGTGGAACGCATAAAGTAGGAAGTGCCGTCTATTCCTTTTGTGGAGGAGGCGGAACCAGCCTGCTTTATGCATTCCACAATGGAAGGCACAATGAAAGCCGGCTGGTAAGAGGAAGCGAGGTGTAGGGTGGCAGCAGTAGGAAGCAGGAGGCTCCCCACCCCTCCCCTCCCCTCCCTGACAAATGGGCCCCATAGCGGCATGTGCTGTCGCTTAGTAACATGGATGTGCATTCACGTGAAGCGGGCACTGGGATTGGCGAGCGCAGGGCTTGGTGGACGGCATGGGTGGCTTGTGGCTATCTTCCACTATAGCACAGAAGCACCAGATTTAGCATACTGCTATAAAGGGAAGGTCTCCAGGTGGTGACTTTTGTGAGTAGCCCCTCACAGAAAAGATATGAATGGGATATTGTGGGAATATCTAGATCTCGTTATATTGACTCAGTCTAATTTCTTTTTAAAAGCTTTGGCTATCATTATTCCAGTAATGGGGGCTCTGGGTGTCACTACTGTACGAAGTGGGAGCTCGTTGTGGCTTTTTTGGGACCTCTGCCTTAAAGATTCCCTTTAAAAAAAGTATAAACAAAAATGGTGTAATGTGTCCTTTACCAATTAATACCTTTCATATTAGGAAAGTTGTGAAAACACAATTTTCCTGTATTTTTCACATTGACAAAGTTATATTAATTGTATGTCACATATCTGAAACTGACCTTCTTCATCGGAGACATCCAGGACTTCTGTCATAGTCTCAGGCACATTCAGCTTGTGCTTCTCTGTCACAGTCTGCAAACACAAGACTGGGCTCAGTAAAAAGAATTCACTTTTGTTCATAAATTCTACTGCCCCTTGTAATAAGGTGAATCATCAGATATTGTATTACACTCAACGGCAGAAACACATCCAGTTCTGGAAAGAAATCATGTTTTCTCTCTTTTCAGAATATTCTATTAGCAAAAAGTTAAAGTCTTCATGGCATTATGCTGAAATTATTGAATACTCTTATCGGTTACATTAGTTAGGGAGGTTTCACACTTGCATATTTCTAGCCAGCGTTTTAATCTGGCCAAAACCTGATGCTTCTTGACCAGGCATGTCTTCATTGACTTAAAATGGGGACGTGGCACATGCAGTGGCATACGGTTTCTGCTGAATCCTAACAAATGAGCTTTTTTCACCTCCCCCCGAATAGAAAAAATTGCAATTTTGCAGCTCACTAAAAAGCCTTATGTCACCAGAAGCGGCACACTGAGGACAAAAATAGAATGGGCATCCTCTTCATTTCATAACATGGAGCAGAGCCGACACATAGGATCACAGCTGTGATCTGTGTGTGCTGACAGCCTGAACACCCTTTGCCTGAGGTAAACTAATACACTAATCAGCTGTGAATGCTGTATAGGCCCCACCCCCACCCCTTATATGGCTGTATTTATGTGTGAAGCTGAAGACGGATCTCCCTGACAACAAGCATATGTCAGGTTTAGAAACAGTCTAGTGGGACATCATCTGGAAGGTTTTTGAAAGCTTTTCTTCCAGATTGCTCTTATGAAGTATATTTAAAAGTTTGTTACAATCACTTGCTGTAAATTATTAGTGAATAAAAATGTCAACAGCAGTTACACTTTAATGGGAACCTGTCAGGTCTCCTGTGCACCCAGAACCCCTAGTAGTTCTGGATGCATATCTGAAATCTTTACCTGAATGTTGGAAAAAAGTATTTTTAAAGATCGTTTATGATATGCTAATTAGGGCTTTGACTAGTTGAAGGGGCATTAGTTCCTCAACTAGTCAGCCAACATATCATTACATCCCGTCCCCTGTTGGCGTGATAACGAACTTTGCATAGCATAGTTATTACAATTGCTATATTAAGCCACACTTGTATGCAGCATCCATGCCTCATCATTGAGTGTCTCTGTCTCTAAGTGTATGCACCCCTGGTTTCAGAGAGGCTCACCCCCATGATCAGAAGTTGTCAATGTGCACTACTCTAAAGCTAGGTGTATATGTCCTGGCTTCAGAGAGGCATAGTGCACGTGACCGAAAGACGGTGGCTTACAATCATTTGCCATGAGCCTCTCTGAAGCGGGGGTGCATAATCCCGTTTACAGGGTCACTCAATGGTGAGGCATGGACAGCCGTGTGCATGCACAGCTTGATATAGCGATTGTAATGACGATGCTAAGCAAAGCATAATATCAAGCCTACAGGGGCGAAATATAATGATATGTGGGCTGACTAGTTGGGAAATAACACCGCCTTGACTAGTCAAAACCCTAATTAGCATATCATAAACGATCTTTAAAAATACCTTTTCCAAAGTTTGGTTTATGTATGCTGCAACATACTGAGACTATCAGGCAGGGGTTTGAGAGATGCACCCAAAACTGCTCATGGTTCTGGCTGCACAAGGGAGCTGACAGGTTGACTTTAAAAGGGTTCTCCACTTTTGAGAACACTTTTTTTTATTATTTACTTGTTTCATTACACATTTTTTACTGTTTGCCTTCTGTGGCAGCTGTAATACTGTCTACTGTTGACTATAGAATGAGTTAAAATGAGGTTGAAATAGAAATGGTGTCAACGGTCCACGCTGCTGCTTCAATAAATGTACTCAAAAAGCATTGCTTTATCCATCTCCTTCTTTATTCCTCAATAAACCGACGCGTTTTGGTGCAAACCTCGCACCTTTCGCATTCCTCCATAAACCTTGCACCGAAACGCGCAAATTTATGGAGGAATAAAGAAGGAGATGGAGAAAGCAATGCTTTTTGGTACATTTATTGAAGCAGCAGTGCAGACTGTTGACACCATTTCTATTTGAACTTCTGTTTTCCCGCGCTTGCGAGGCGGTGGAGGTTCTGCGGCAGCTGATATTCAAAGCGCTCAAGCTGGTTGTGGGTTACACAACATGAAAAGGTGAGTGTGACCCTTGACGACCTTTGTGAATTGTGTCTCTTGTGATAAGGCACCATCTGCACCTCTTGTGTCTCCTTTATTGTAGATTAAAATGAGGTTGGGCACATCATCATTACTTTAATCCCATGTTGGGGACATGTTTTTGAGGCACCTACTACTCTATCCGTATGACAGGTTCTTACCCTGCTCTTATTAGTGTAGATTTCTTCACAGATTGCACAGCTTTCCAGTCCATAAAATGGCCACTAACAGAGGGAGCATGTGACCTGTCCCCTTCAATAGAAAAGCTAATTTTCTCATGTAAGGTTTCCTATTGGAGGATTCTGAAGTTCTGATCCGGTCACATGCTTCTCCACCAGCGGCCATTTTATGGACAGAACTGCTGTGCAGTCTGTAAGGAAATCTGCACTAACAAGAGTAGAAGAAGAACCTGTCATAAATATATATGCCACAAAATCATGTCCTAAACACATTTGTGAAAATAAAGATGAAGTGGCCACTCCTGTTAATTCCTTCTGCAGCTGGCAATGGACATTGCAAAACAGCGGCTACAGAAGGCAGACATTGCAAAATTTTTAATGAAACCCAATTGCAAAAATTACTTTTAGTCCCAAATGCATTCATTTAGGTAAAGAAAAAAGATTGTTCAGAAAAGTGGACAACCCCTTTAAGTGCACACAATATATTTTAGATGCCGGCTTATGAGCATTGTTTTTGAAGCAGAAGATCCTTCAGGAAACAGGTTGGTGGAGTTTTCCTTGAACCATATTTCAGGCAAGTTTCAGGTTGAATCAGCCTTCAGGTACTGTCAGACCTGTCGACGGTGCTGGAGATGTCGGTGGCGACTGGCGGGAGAGCGCACGTTTTTGGCGCCCCGCCAGCGTCGCCGTCCCCCATTTACATGGGGCGACACCTCCAGCGACGCGCCGGCGATCTGACAGGCAGCATCGCCACTGGGTGTCTCAAAAGCCCAGCGGCGATGCAATACAATGGGAGTCTATGGCTCCCATCGCCTGTCAGGTCGCCAGCGGTCGTTTACATGGGGCGATGTGGACACATCGCCCCAGATTGGCCACCTCTTTTCACATCACTGATGTGAAACCAGGCGACCACTCAGAGGCACTGACATCGCCCCTTTACATTAGACGACACAGGGGCGATATCGGCACCGATAGGCCACGCCCCTACGTCGCCTAATACATCGGCGGTGCCGTCTCTAGGTGTGACGGCACCCTTAGGCTATGTTCACACAGGGCAACTTTTACTTTGGTTTTATGCAAATATATGCTAAAAAAAAACTTTTTTCATTTACATCAAAACCTATGAGATGGAGGAAAAGTTATGCACACACATTGGTTTATTTTCCTGACGGAAATTGAAACCAGCTTGGTTTTTGCAACGGCATGTCAGTTCAGTCAGTGTTTTTTGCTTTGGTTTTCTGCTGACCGAATGAAAATCAAAAATGCTTCTCCTCTGGAGAGAAGAGAGAGATAGAGAGACAAAGAGAGAGAATATTCCAGGAGCTAAATGCGGAGTTGAGAACCGCAGGAAAAAACAGAGTAAAATTGCACCTTAAAATGCCACAGAACCTCATAAAAAACCTTACACAAAAAGTGAACTTTGTAAGAATATGGCTTCCCCTTGAGAAACCTTGTAACTTTTTGCACCTTGAGAAAAAACTGTGTGTATGCCCTTGTGGTATGTTCACATCGTCAAATTTTCGCCACATTTTTCTGCGAAAAACACATCACTTTATTCTCACAGCAAAGTGATTGAGATTTCTGAAATTTCATGCATATGTTGCTTATATTTTCTTGCACATCTGAAGCAGTTCACAGCATGTCAATTCTTTCAGTTTTTTTGCAGCATTTTTTTACCCATTCAAATAAATAGGAAAAAAAACTTCCACAAAAAACAACACACCTCAGAAACGCACATTCTTTAATGCAGCATTTTTCCTGCCAAGAGACAAGTTTTTGATGCCGAAATGTCTACAGCAAATACCTACAGTAACTTGTTCGTATGCCCATAGCTTATTAATGAGTTAAATTGTGTTTATGTCTTTTTCACAAATCTGTGACAGATTTTCAGAGATAAAGATAGCAGAGATATAACAGCAGGCAGGTGGGCAGCACTGAGGTTGGTGTAACGGAGGGGGAGGTAGGGACTCATACATATACTACTGATTAGGCAAGAACCTCATTTATGACTTGTATGAAGTCCAAGCCCAGAGAGGGTGCACAAAAATGCTTCAAACTTGGGAAAAGTTAGTTTGGCACTCCATCCAGTCATTTATGTAAAGCAGACACTAAGCTTTTGACAGCCATATAATTATGCAGTTTCTGTGCCAAGGTTTCCTTTGAAAGTCATTTTGAAAAGTGGCAATTTGCCGACTTCTTTACATTACATTAGACACCTCTTACATTCTTCTTCACATAAAAAAAAATCTTACACATTGTATAGATGATACAGTCTGTAAGAAAACATAGCTGTGTACAAATAGATTACACAATATGTTATAAAACCAAAAGGGAGTGTCCTCACTGTGGTGGAGCATAAGAGCCGGGCTCTATACACATCATATGGTATGATAGATAGCCTTGCGGCCCTGCGAGGAGGCGAATATTAACCATTACTTTCCAAATTAGCAATTTTCCTTGTTTTGAAAGCATTCATTTTACAAACACAACACAAAAAATTGGACCTAATTATAAAATCTTAGTTGCTAGAGGCAAAAGATTAGGCGTCCCAAAAAAAAGGACATTGGTAGATAATGGGTTAATACTACTAGGATGTAAGGGTATCTTAGGCCGGGGTTCTGCTTGCAAGAGACTCGCACGTGTCTCGCTTCACATCACCCGGCATGGCCGCCTGATGTCTGGACAGGAGCGTGGAGCTGCATAAAATTACATACAGCTGACACGCTCCAGTCCGGAGAGCAGGCAGCCGTGCCGGTTGATGCGATGCGAGACACGTGCGAGTCTCTTGTCTCGCTTTTGTAAGTGGAACCCTGGTCTCAGAAGGATGGACAGAGAGAAGAATGTTACGTCAGTGATGCTATGTCACTGATGGTCAGCTATGTCACTGATGGTCAATACTAGAGATTAAAGGGGTTGTCCTTAGGGATGAGCAAGTACAGAACTAATCGGTCTCACTATACTCGCAACGAGTAGGTCCCGGTACTCGGTACTCGTTGCAAGTATAGCGAGTCCAATGTTAATGAATGGGCCGGGCGAGTACTTTCGCAGTGTATCTATAGATACACTGCGAAAGTGCACTAAAAGTGAATAAGAGTTGTTAAAATATAAAAAAAATATCATACTCACCCATCCGACGCCTGCATCGGGACTGGTAAAGAAGACATCTGATGTACGAGAAGGAGATATGAGTCTGACAGCCAATCAGATGGCTGGTAGCGATCTGGCCAATCAGATGGCCTAACATCACAAACCACATGATCCCTACCAGCCACCAGATTGGCCAGATTGCCAGGTCATTGATGCACGTTCAAGACCCGGCAACCTGGCCGATCAGGTGGTTTGTGACGTCTGGCCATCTGATTGGCCAGATCGCTACCAGCCATCTGATTGGTTATCAGAGGGACAGGTCCTTCTCGTTCATCGGATGTCTTCTTTGCAGGTCACCGGTGCAGCCATCAGATGCGTGAGTATGATATATTTTTTTATTTTTTAACAACTTTTATTCACTTTTATTGCACTTTCGCAGTGTATATAAAAACACTGTGAAAGTGAATGGACTACTCGCTACTCCCGAGTAATCCCAAGAAACTCGGGAAGTAGCGAGTAGCCCGAATATCGTTCCTATTCGGCGAGTACCGAATAGTAACGATTATACTCGCTCATCCATAGTTGTCCTCCATTTAGGAACTATTTTTCTTTTACTGAAATTTATGTAAGTGGGGCTAAAAATAATGAATGCAATTGGGTTTCAATTAGCAATTTTGCACTGTTTCTGTAGCCTCTGTATTGCACTGATTAATCCTGGCCGCAGAATGAATGAACTAAGAATCCATCAGTGAGCCCACTATGACAGTCTGACGGGAAGTTGGTAACTTTTATCTGTCTTTTCTGAGCTATTAGCTGATTCATGGCTACAGATTACATTGCAGTTGAATGTGCATTGCAAAAAGAGCCTGTAAAAGCAAAAACGGTGCCAAAGTTTTACTGAAGCTCAATTGCAAAACAAAAAAAAAAAAAACAATTTAGGCTAAAACACATGCATTTAAATTAAAAAAAGGTCTCCAAAAGGTAGACAACCCATTTAACCCTTTTAATAGCTTTAGTCAAACCTAAATATGGGCAAACATGAGACAACTCGGTCCTGGTATCTTATACAATCAGGTTATTGAGGACTTATGGGGCATACGCTAAAGCGGCCGTCACACGCACAGATATCTTGAACGATATCGCTTGAACGCACGAGATGAAACATCGCTTGAACGATGTCTGTGCGTGTGACGGCAAGATACGACGAGCGATTCATGATCAAATCGCAAGATCGAGATCTGAGCCCCGGACCTCAGATCTTGCGATTAACGATTTGACGATCTGCCTCATCGTGGTGTATAACACCACGATGAGCGATCTCCCAGCGGCAGAGTCTATGCTGGGAGATGGTAACTATGGTACACGTCGGGTTACTAAGCGATGCGCGGCGCCTAGTAACCCGATGTGTACCATAGTAACCAGCGAGATCGCGGATCCACATCGCTGGTGAGTCTGTCTGTGTGACATCTCACCAGCGATGTGAGCAATATTGTAAGCGATTGCGCGTGCACGTGATCGCTTACAATATCGCAAGAGATATCTTAGCGTGTGACGGCCGCTTAACAGATATCAACAATATTTGAAGTGATTTCCCATCTGGAAAATTCTTCACATTGATAGAAATGTGCATTACCTGCATTTATTTGTATTATTGCTGGTTAAGCTGTGTGATCTTAAAGTGTAACCACCGTTTATATCTTTATTTAATATTAATGTATAGCAAATTAATATAATCAGTTTTATAATGTACTTTATTAATGAACTCAGGAAAGAAACATCTTTAAAAAAAAACTTCCACATGATGTCCTCAGTAGGCTGATTCTGAATACGGTAGTTGTTGTTAGGCAGCTCCGTCTTCAGAGGGTGTGGCCTACATTGTGTTCACAATACAGATGATAAGACTCTCAAAATACCTCATGCCGACACCATGCTGATCTCAAACAGCTTCTGTGAAATCTTATCTGACTCCTCTGTTCAGATGGCCTCTGCTCTGTGCTTTATGATAACACCGAGAGCCATGTGAATGGAGGTGGCGGCATGAGGTAACTTGAGAGTCTTATCAGCTATATGGTGAACACTGTATAGGCCATGCCCCCTTAAGACAGAGCTGCCTAAGGCTGCCTTCACATTTGCGTATGTGTCTGCATGCTGATGGCATGCAGACACATACGCTGTGCAAAGCAGGGTCCAAATGATGTGTCCGCAGCGGAGAATGTCCGCCTGCGGACACATCATTGTGCAGGCTGCCAGCCAATCGGCGTTGTCAGGGGGCGGAGATCAGCGCCGGAGATCTCCGCCCCCCGGCCGCCGGTAACCTTCGGGACGTGTCGGCGGGGAGAACAGCTGATTTGACAGCTGTTTGAATCTTCCCGCGCCGACACCGAGAGGAGATGTCGGCGCGGGAAGATTCAAACAGCTGTCACATCAGCTGTTCTCCCCGCCGACATCGCTAGCACATTACCAGCGGCCGGGAGGCGGAGGACAGCAGAGGCTCCAGCTGATCTCCCGATGGCCGTCGGTGAGCTCCTGTGACATCACCGGCGGCCACCGGGAGATTTTTCAATGGGTCTGCAGCGTTCTCCTGCGGTGTCATGCAGAGGACACTGCGGACCCATTGAAGCCAATGCATTTTTTGTGCGCTTGGGGACGCTTGCTGATTGTCCAAGGTCCCCAAACGCACAAAAAAACCCAACATGCTGCGTCCCGGGTGCGGATGCTGGACACCGGAAGCAGCAGATATCGTCCGCATCCGCACCCGAACGCAGCAAACGCAGGCACCATGCGTTCCTATGTTAAACATAGGAACGCAGTGCGCATGCGTTTGACTGCGTATGGGAACGCAGCAATACGCTGCCTTCCCATACGCAAATGTGAAGCCAGCCTAACAACAAGCATATGTGTAATTCAGAATCAGCCTACTGAGGACATCTTGTGGAAGTTTTTTGTTAAAGATGTTTCCTTCCTGGGGGCGTGGCCTATCGGTATGTGAAGAGGACGTGTGCCTGCCGAGCTCCCGCGCCTTATTCTGCTTTCACACTGTTTCCCTGCACCCGGACCGGCTCTTTGGCTCCAGGCTTGCACCCGGTGACTGGGACTGCATAGCGGCACGTTCGCCTTATTAGTGAGGCGGCGTGATGGTTAAGAGGGCCCCGAAGAAGATCCCTGGAGAGGGGGGTGGTGGCCTCCAAGATGGCATCGGAGCGGAGGTGCGCTCCCGCCTAGAGGATGAGGCGGCTAGCGTCGCCAGGAATAAAGCAGTTGCGGCTCGCCTGCAGCAGTTTGCCCGTGTGGAGGAGTTGGAGCGTGCAGGGCAGGAGGAGGTGGAGGATCCTTTAGATGAGACGGAGGCCACGGTGGAGGTAACAGCTCCGGAGTTGGGGATTGGAGGGGGAGATGGGGACAAGCACACACAGACACTGAGGGCACAGGAGGCACCTGGAAGTTGTGGGGCTGCAGTGGCACAGAATAATGACATGCTGGCGGCTCTTGCCCTGCAGACACCGTCCGAGCCCACCATCAAAGATTTATTCCGGGGCGTGATGCAATGTGGCTCGTCCTTGTCTCGTGTGCTGACTCAGCTGGGCCACCTGTAAGAGACTGTCCAGACAGTGCGGCACGATGTCCATGAGGTGAGAGGGAGGACGGGGAGCTGGAGAAGCCTGTCTATACTGCTGAAGATCAACTAGCCTCCTCTGCCAAATTCCATACAGAGGTTAGGAAAGAATTTAAGGCTGTGTATGCTAAGACAGACGATCTTGAAAACAGATCACGCCGCATAGTGGGAGTGCCTGAACGCTTTGAAAAGGGTAACCTCACTGTGTTCTTTGAGACATGGATTAGGGATACCATTGGTGCTGCCCATTTGACACATCTCTATGCTGTGGAACGTGCCCATAGGGTCCCTATTCATCCCCCCTCCCCAGGACACCAACCTAGAACGGTTCTGGCAAGCTGCTTCATTATCGGACCGGGACATTATACTTAACTATGCCAGAGAACATCAGGACTTATCATCGGTGCTAAAGTCTCATTTTACACTGATTACTCCCGGGAGGTCCAGCGGCAAAGAGCTAAATTCATCCCTGTGAAGGCTCGTTTACTTGATATGGGAGTTAAGTACTCTGTGCTGTACCCCGCCAAACTGAGGATCCTTGCTGATGACAAATCACATTTTTTCCTTGATGCTCAAGACGCCATGGACTGGATTGACCATAATGAGGCAACACTGCGTAGGGAGGCGGACCGAGACTCCGCTGGCTGAAGACTGTGTCATTCCAGACTTCTTCTCTGCTCATATAATTGATGTGACTGTTATTTGATGGACAGACTCTGCTCTGCTATAGAATTGACGGTGGCGCCTCTGGCTGTTTTCCCCCTTCTTTCTTCCTCCCCTTCCCCCCTGTTCTATTTCCCTTCCTTCCTCTCTTTATCCCTTCTCCCCTCCCCCCTCCCCACTCTTTCTCCCCTTCCTTCCATACCTCTTTCCCCCCCCCCCCCCTCCTTTCCCCCTCTCCCTTTTCTTTTACTCTTTGATCTTCTTTCCTCCATTACTTTTACTCTCCCTATTTGGTGCTGCAATTCAATGCCTTTAGACTTTTACCCTTCTCCTTGGGGGCCGTGTGCCGGCCTGGAGGCCGGAGCTGGGGTGTAGGTCCGACACCCTCTTAAGTGCGGATGGTGCTATGGAACTGAAACGCCTGGTTTACAGCGTGAAGGGGCTAACATCGCCCTTGGGGTGTTTGTAGGTTTGTCTTTTTGTTTGAAGGGGTTTTAATCCGGTTGGGAGGGGGGGGAGAAGGGGGAGGATCGGGGTATGGTTTGGTCCTACGTCCTGGTGGTGAGTCAGATGCTGGTTACATATGAGACACAGTTAGATCATGGGTGAAATTAGAATTGTTAGCTGGAATACACGTGGCCTGAAGTCCCCAGTCAAGGGACAGGCCATATTCAGCCTAATAACGGCCCAGAAACTGACTGTGATATGCTTGCAGGAGACCCATCTCACTCCGGAGACTTCGGATATCCTCAATAAACGCTGAGTTCGGGTGGGTTTTCATTCTACATACTCAGAGTACTCCCGTGGAGTTAGAATACTGATACACACTAGTGCACACTTTCAATGTTATGGGACACATGTTGACGATATGTTGTTTTGCACTGTCGACTCTTTACTAAAATACTGCTGATAGTATCTATTTATATCCCACCACCCTTTGGTAGCGGGATTATTCATAAAGTTCTTACCATTTTGGGAAATTACCCAAATGTCCCCTATGTAATAGTGGGTGATTTTAACAACATTGCTGACTCGCACTGGGATAAGGCTTGCATGCTCCTCTTAGGCCTGAGGGTGATGTTACGCCATTTGGGGTCCTACTCCGGGAGACAGCGCTGATAGACCTTTGGAGAAGTAGACATCCGAATGTCTATAACTACTCCTGTTATTCATCCACTTTTTCCTCCCTGTCATGCATTGATCTGGCTCTTGGGGACTGGCATATGCAGGAAATGGTCTCTGAGGTCTCGCATTTGCCCACAACGGTGTCTGATCATTCTCCTCTAAATGTTCTTCTCAGGTGGGAAGATCCGTACAGGAGACGAGGTGTGACATGGAGGCTGAACCCTTATTGGCTGCAATTAATTGACAAGGGGAGCGTTTTGAAGCCGAGCTGCAGGAAGTCATGTGATTTAATGGTGGCTCTGCCCCCGCTGCAGTGGTGTGGGATACCCTCAAGGCATATCTACTGGGGTATGTGCATAAGGGAGATTGCTAAGGTTAAGACATAGAGCTGGTGAGCTTGTGGTCCCTCAAGAGCTTGAGGAGGCCCTTTCGGCCCAGTCTACTCCTGATACCCGACAGAGGTTGAAGCGAGCTCAGGAACAGGCTACCAAGTACGCTATGCGTATAGAGGACCAGAAACGTATGTTTCAGTCCACACAATATTTTGAGAGTGCTGAGAGAGTCGGTCACTTGCTTTCGGTGATTACCTCTGCCCAGCGTGATTCATCATTTATTGCCCGACTGCGTGCTTTAGACGGTAGCATGACACACAGTACGCCTGATATTTTGTCTACCCTACAGGTTTTTACGCAGAATTATACTCTACGCGTTGCCATGTACGGAGTGATGAACTGGAGGATTTTTTGGTGGGGGTGGAATTGCCAAAATTATCTGAGGAATCGTCTTGAGGAGCCTATCAGCCTTGATGAGTTGGAGGGAGCATTGGGTACCATGTCCAATGGGAAGGCACCTGGTGCTGATGGCTTGCCCGTGGAGATTTTTAAAAAATATAAGGAGATATTACTGCCAGCTCTTCTGGCAGCTTATAAGGAGAGCTTGATTTCAGGTTCCCTTCCATCCTCCATGAGGAAAGCCATTATTATGGTTATTTTAAAGAAAGATAAAGACCCGACGCTCCCGGACTCCTATAGACCCATCTCTCTGCTGCCGGTCGATACAAAACTCCTTGCCAAAGTACTAGCTATCAGATTGGCGACGGTTATTGAACATTTGATCCACCCTGATCAGTCGGGATTCATGCCCAATAAGTCCACCTCTATTAATATACAACGTCTTTTTTTAAATATGCAGGTGAGCGAGGAGAATGTGGGGCAGAGGGTGGTCCTGTCTCTCGACGCTGCCAAGACGTTCGACAGTGTTGAGTGGCCTTATCTGTGGCTCACATTGTAGCGTATGGGTTTCGGCCTTGGTTTTATTGCCTGGATCCGACTCCTTTATGCCGCACCGAGTTGGCCGTAGTGTGAGCCAATGGAATGTTGTCCGAGCCCTTCACTCTCAGCTGTGGTACGAGGCAGGGATGCCCTCTGTCCCCGCTGCTGTTCGCTCTGGCGGTGGAACGTTAGCAGCTAAGATACGACATGATCCTGATATTGTGGGATTCAAATATGGGACCATATGGAGAAACTGGCACTATATGCCGACGACCTGCTCCTTTTTCTGGCTGACCCCGACCAATCCCTGTGTAGAACAATGTCACTATTGGCTGTTTTCGGCGGTTTATCGGGGTTGGTCATCAATTGGGACAAGTCGATTCTACTTCCCCTAGATTCTGATTTAAGCATCGCCACGACAATACCGATTGTGAAAGAATTCAGATACCTGGGAATTGCTGTCTCGACCAAAATAGTCGATTACGAACGTCATAACCTAGCACCCTTACTGCTCAAAATTAAACAAAAAACCGAGCCTGGGCTAAACTGCACCTTTCGGTGGTGGGCAGAGTCAACCTACTGAAGATGATTGTCATGCCTCAATTGCTATACATTCTGCACAACGCTCCGACCTGGCTCCCCCAGAATAGATTTCATGGATCAATGCTGTTTTCCGGGACTTAATTTGGCGGGGTGGTCAGGCACGCATCAAATTGGAGCATTTACAAAAACCTAAGGATGAGGGTGGTTTGGCTTTGCCAAATCCCTGGATTTATTACCTGGCATCCCAGTGCCAGCACTTGGCGAGAGGCGCTGAGATAAACTCGGCTAATTCCGCTGGTCGGATACTTGAGTTCCTGTTGGGAGGGGGTTCACTGCTCGCACATCTGGAGGCTGATAGATTCCGCCCGTTTAGCACTGGTTGTCCCACGCTACTTCTTATGATGAAGGTTGGGAAAAGGTCAAACAATTAAGAGGCATTACAGCATACACTAAATACACCCCAATATGGGATAACCCTCGTCTGCTGGAGTTGAGATCTCTTAAGGGGTTTGCACAGTGGAGGAGGATAGGTATCTGTGGATTGCGCAGTTGCTGAGTGCTGGGGTGTTTCGGAACCTTTGAGGAGCTAAGTGCAGATTTTGCACTGCAACATTCCTTGTTTTTTCCAGTATCTGCAACTGCGCCATGCCTTTAACACCCAACACCGGTCGTCCAGGATTGTGATCCAACAAGATGCGGTAATCAATATCCTTGGCTCACAGTCCACCTGTAAAGGCCTGATATCCTTCGTGTATGGGTGCCTCCTTAACGTGTTTTTATCTAAGCACCCCATGAGTTCTAGGGCCAAATGGGAGACAGAGTTGGGTCCTATTACTGATGCACAATGGACTCGATCCTACTGAATATCCCTAATTTATCACTCAGCGAGCCCGCTCGCATTTCACAGTTATATATTCTGTATAGGGTATTTAGAACCCCTAGATGGCTATTCGACAGGGGAGTGCAGCCAGACTCTAATTGCCCTAAATGCCAAATGGACGATGCGGACATTCTCCATATGCTTTGGACATGTCCCCACATGCAGATCTTTTGGAACAAAGTCCTTACATAATTCACTCGGTAATGGAGCAGAAGATTCCCATGGATCCAAACGTGTGTGTCCTGGGATGTACCGACTTACTCTATGGAGATGAACACATTCTGCTAGCTATTTCTAGAATGCTCTATGTGGCTCGTAAATTAATAGCTCTTTATTGGATATCTAATAAGACACCTACCCGTAAGGAGTTTATTAATAAGATCAATTTTACTATCTATAGGGAAAAAGCCATTTACTCTAAGAGAGGGCGGAACGGATCTTTTACAATATCTGGGATAAAGGTTGCATTCACCGGATGTCGCCCGATCTGTTGTAGTTTGTGCGGGTAATGTCCTAATTTATGATCTTAAGTTGTACTGTATCTTTGATTTTTTACGTGCAGTTCCGGATGCCTAAGGGAACGCAGGACCTTGGGGTGGGGGGGGGGGTGGGGTTGGGTAGGAGTTTCGGGGTTTTGTTTTTGTTTTTGTTCTTATGTATTAGTATTCCTTCGATACCTTTTGGTAAAATAATCATGCAATTAATTTTGTGTGTGTTCGTTGGATGTTTAAAACAATAAAAACTATCTGATTAAAAAAAAAGATGTTTCCTTCCTGATTTCATTAATAAAGTATATTTGAAAATGATTATATTCACTTGCTCTACATTACTAATAAATAAAAATGTAAACAGTGGATACAATATAAAGCTAAATGATTAATAATCAGACACATATTAGGGCTGCCGTTGCAGTCGAAGAAACAAATTTCCATAAGTCTGATCTGGCTGCTTTAGCAACATATAGAACCTCATTTATTGGCGTAAAGGGCTTGTGTCAGTAGGATCCTCACTCTTTAAGTAGTTGTCTGGAATAATTTTATTTATAACTTATATGCTTAATAATTAACAGGCAGGTAGCTGCTATCTACCTGTTCTACCCTGTGTTGACTAAGGGTAGTCATAGACTGCTTTTGCCAGTGATTCTACTGCTTCGTATAAAAAAAGAAGCTCTTCCACATTCGAGCTGCTCTTTTGACAGGGCGTGACTGCTGACGTCATACTGAGTGACAGCCAGGTCTCCACAATATGAAAATAGGGAGCTGCTGTCAGTCAGCATGATGCCAGTAGCAATGTCCTATCTACAGAGCAGCAGAGGGGGAGAAGCTATTGATTGGTCAATGCAATGTCAGCAGAAGTTGCAGAATTCCTAAAAGAGGTAGTCCATGACTGCTCTATGCCAGCAGAAATCTGCAGGAGGTGAATAGCTAACAACTACCTGACTGTAATTTTTTAAGCCAATAGTTAAAAAATAGACAATCCCTTTAGCCGTCATATGGGCAAGCAGTCAGAAAGTTTTATAGAATGATAATTGTATTCCGATCAGATGTCTTATTCCATAGAAATCCATGTTTTTCTTAATATGTAAATGAGCGTTAGGATCTATGGGTCGGACAAGATCTCCCTGAGAATCTGCTCCAGGTTTATTTTAATGGAAGGAGGGCGATACCATGTAATATGTAGACCAAGAAAGCAGACTGTCAGTCATTACAAGTCTCACAATTGCAACGGGGAAGGATAGTGCATAGGGAGTCAGGAGGTAAGATGGTAAGATGGGAAGGTATTCAGGGGAGCTAGTCTGACCCTTAGACTGGGGTTCCCTAACTCACCCTGTTCCCAGAGGTACCCCGGATGGGGGGTAGGTCTGGATCACCACCCTAGCCTTTCGCTCCTTATTAGCCCTAGGCTAAGAGCCTCTACCTCCACCCACGGACTGGGAAAAGCCAACCACTCCAATAAAACTGTAGCTACAACAAACAAGTCTACACAGCATTGGTCTTAGAAGAGAAATAAACTCTTTCTGTGACATCCAGTAAAGGAAAGTGGAACTACTTCTAGGCTGATGGAGTGGAGATCAGAATCAGATCACAAACAATTTCGCCTACGTAGAACTGCTTGTGTGGTCCACCTCAGTGAAGGACATTGTTCAGGGCAGCGTACCCTGATCAGAAATAGTTCATCAGAAAAGGGAAATGCAGTACCAGCTCCATTTTCATATAAGGTTAAAAAATCCTTTATTGGGTCATCTTGAAATTGTTGAACAGACATGTTAAAATTGCGTGTGCCCTGAACCTTTTACCTTCCCCTGACTAGTCAAACCTTACTGTTCCCCACCCCTTCTGTTTCTTTTCTCTTACACCTCAATGTCCTTCTGAAATTCTTCACTTCTGGATGCCCAAGTGACATACAGGAAGCGGTGAGGTTTCCATATAGTTTAAAATGTTGTTTGGGTTTTCTATGTTTCTTAAAACTCAATAACAAGAATATTATGAGAAAGAACATCGTACGAAAGATAACATCTTGAACTGTGATGTATGAATATACTTAGGCGCTTAAAAGTATGAGCTGTATGCTATTGTTTAATGATGTCCGTCACGAGATGGACTAAAGACTGTAAAGTTCACAAAGTTTTCTTAATAAAAATACATTTATGTTAAATTGCGCGTACACCTTACGAGTTTCAGATCTTGACAATCCTTACTCATATGATTACGCTCAACAGTTTTAAGATGACCCAATAAAGGATTTTTTAACATTACATGATGGCAATGGTAATGCCCACTTTAATATACAGTAAGCTCTGGAGGCAGATTCTCTGGGAGATCTCTGTCTGACCCATAGATCTTAACAGTAAATGTAAATAGATGTGGATTTCTCTAAAATAAGACATCGGATCACCGATGACAAGGTATCATTTTATTCAGCGTCCTATGGCCTACATGCCCAAAAAGACAGCTTCATCCTACTGACATAAAAAATGTTTTTTATTGCCAATAACAACCAATCAGAGCCTGGTTTTACCATTCTAATCAGCTATGGTAAAATGAAACTGCATTTTAATTCTCTGCTATGTATGACAAGGACAGTGGAGTTTTTTCAAACTTTTCCGAAGTCTTCCCCATAATAGTTAATGATTGAGTTTTCCAACTCTATTATTAATACTGTAACAATGTGTATGGGCACCGTAATGGGATATCCTTACACCCTTTTTCCGATTATGTGTATTCCTTCAGATCAATTGCTAGGTTCAGTAGTGAAGGAGACACTTTTAGGATCTGCTTTTCCTCATTTGCTAGAAAAGAGGTTTCTCGAGCTGAATACGGAACATAAACATATGAAGAAGGCTTGTGAAAAGTGGAAAGGGATAACTAAGTATGATAAGCAGACATTATTTCTCTAGCCTCCCAATACAGAACATCATGAAGAGATTTATTTGCACATGAACTGATCTACAATTATGACACAAAGGGATGAATCACGTTGTACAGAAGTCGCACGTTGCCAATTATCAGTCTTTGTCCTGGGTTGTTGCTGTCACATCTGATAATATGAGGCTGTCTATCACAGATCGGAAGAAATTTAACCCATGAAGATACAATAAATGGTGGAGTAAGACAACTCTAGAAGATGTCTATAAGTCAGCTTCATCCTCTGATAAACTTTTTGTTAGGTTTGAACATAATATATGGTGGTTAGTAGTCTACTGTATCCCGAAGAACAAGAGACTGGGGGTTTATTCTGTATAACGAAAAAAGAGTGGAAATACATAACTCATGTCTACTGGCTTGTATCATTGTGATTTTTACATAGGACTGCACATAAATTGATTGATTTATCTTAACCCAGGGAAAAGTCACCAGACATGAACAATGCAGCCACACATTCCGCTCTGCACCACCAATAATTTTATATGGAGCTTTGCACGACTTAGCAGGTCGTGAAGTCATGATTACTGTCCTAACACAAGCTTTACTGACATATTGGAAAAAAAGTTGAAGCAATACTCACAGTGGTTGTAGTGATTATCTCCTCTGTGACAACCTTCAGTGTATCCACCACAGAGATATATCCCAATCGTCTAGCAATCGCGAGGGCAGTGTTACCATTCTGCAGGGGAAGATGTAATGGTGAAGACAGTGATACAATGAAAGCCAATGAGATCACACGAAGCACAGCGAGCCAGCCAGCCTTTCCATCCCGAACAGGGCGCCAAACCCAGGAAAAAGCGTTACAGTAATGTGGAGTTACTTCTGAAGTCTTCTCCGGCAGCTTTAATCCCCATAGCAACACAACACACTGACATCTGCCAGCTTCTCCGCACAAAAATGTTCTGTCTGCTTTAAGGCTGTCACGCACCAGCAGAAATTTGCCTTAAATACGAGCTACTTAAAATGCCTTCACAAGCAGGGTTAGCTGAAGATGCCTTCAAAACACTGTACACAGAGTAATGGAAATATGTGGAGAGCATGTTCCCTCTCCAGCATCCATTATGGTAGAAGGACCAAGAAGACGCTAACATTCGATTCAGCTGAACTCAGTGCTCCCTTAAGAAAATAACACTCCATAAACACATCTGAGAGTCATTGCGGAGCAGCACTAGTCATTTCCATAAAGGAAAGTTTTAGTCTACTAGCTAAATAGAGGAAAGTATAGGTCAGTGAAATATAGAATTGCAGAATACCTCTCCATGAGACACATAAAATGCAAACAGTAAGGTCCAGAGATATATAGACAGTGACTGGATCTTCGTGATTTCAGTTCTAAATGGCAATATTTTTTAATTAAAATGAAATGGTTGAACAAAAGTATATCCTGTGAAACGTTTAGGAATTTTTCTACAAAGCTTCCTCAGTAACATATTTTTTGGACTATAAGGCACATTTTGTTCCCTCAAATTTGGCTCCATGGGAGGGTCACAGGAGGCAGGAGCAGGGTCGCCACTGCAGAAAGCGGGGTATAATTGATTATTTTTTATGTGTCTGGCATAATATACTATATTTTTATACTAGGAAGGGGCCCATGGTGGCGATATATACCAGGAAGGGGCCCATGATGGAGACATATACACCAGGATTTGCCCATGATAGGGGACATATATACCAGACATGGGCCCAGGATGGTGACATATATACTCCGAATGGTCCATGATGGAGGACATATATACCAAAAAGGGGCCCAAGATGAGGGACATATCTATCTATCTATCTATCTATCTATCTATCTATCTATCTATCTATCTATCTATCTACTTGAAAAAATGCTGCAGCACTCCGTCATTAGATGTATCTTCTGCCTTTATTACGGCCACAGGTACCATAGCCTTATGGTACCTGTGGCCGTAATAAAGGCATAAGATACATCTAATGACGGAGTGCTGCAGCATTTTTCAAGTATATACAACTGCTGGGAAGACAGCTGAGCTGATTTGCACCCACTGGGCAGTGCTGCTCTATTTGTTTCTACATATTTATCTATCTATCTATCTATCTATCTATCTATCTATCTATCTATCTATCTACCATGTCAAATTCAAATTCAAAGAAGCTTTATTGGCAGGACTAAATACACATCAGTTTGCCAAAGCAAGTGTACAAAAGGGAATAGGTATAGGGACTGTAGGGATGTTGGTTAGGGCTGTAGGAAAGGTGGATGGGGGCAGCACATCAAGTGTGGGTGCTATTAGAGCAATGGGTGGGGACAGATCCAGGGTTGGGGCTATAAGAACAATGGATGGGGCATATCCAGGGTGAGGGCTATAAGAACAATGGATGGGGCAGATCCAGGGTGAGGGCTATAAGAACAATGGATGGGGCAGATCCAGAGGGACTATGGAAGTCCATGTCATATCATTGTTCATTTCTATCATTTATGTCTACCATTCTATCTATACATCTCATATTTATCTATCTACACTGTCTATTATTCTATCCACTCATTTCATTTCTATATATTCATCCATCTATCCTGTCTATCATTCTATCCACTCATCTCATGTCTATCTATCTATCTATCTATCTATCTATCTATCTATCTGTTTAAATAAAAAAAATAGGGCAGCACTACCAAAATTATACAATTGGTGCAAAGCCTATTCGGCAGTGTCCAAACAACCGAAATAGCAAATCAAGAAAAATAGGCAGCACTCTAAATTAAATGTGAAAAAAGTGGATACTTTACTGATCTTCAGGTGGCGACGTTTCGACGGCGACCCATCTTTATCTTTATATATATGTTTAGATAGACAGATATTTGGATGAATAGATAAAATAGATATTTGGATAGATTGTTGGACGAATAGATGAGAAAGATAGACAGATGTATAGATAGTTGGATGCATAGATAAGATACAGTACAGACCAAATGTTTGAACACACCTTCTCATTCAAAGGGTACCTTTACACGCCACTACTACAGGATGGATACAACCCGCTACAGGCTGCAAATGTAGCTTGTAGCGTCAATATAGCCCGTAGTAGCGGCGTGTGAAGACGGGACGAGACAGCCGGCAACAGATACATCTGTTTCCGAGCACTGCTCGAAAACAGATGGCTACAAAGCCGATTGTAGCGACCTGTATCGGCGTGTAAAGAAGCTACAGAAGGGATGTCTATACACCAGGCGATGTACCTGGTATGTAGCTGGGGCGTGACACAGGCTCCGGGATACCGCCCCCCTTCAGCGATCATTGGAGGAAGCTCCTGCGTTACGATTGGTAGTCGCTGCATAGGGCGGCATATTTAAGGAGCTGACCAGTCACACTACACAATTGCTCGAGCGTCATGTATTAAACAGCCTTCTGCGATGCCTGCCCAATCATGATGTCCTTGCTTTGTCCTATCAGCGTACGGACGTCTCGTAATCCACAATTGTGACACACCTATGTGCTGTCCCTGCTGCACCAGGTCCTCCCATATTAGCTTGTTGTAGCAGTGTGTAAATGAGGTAAGGTAAGCTACAGATGGCTACTTGAGACACCCGGCGATGTATCTAGCTATAGATGTTGCGTAGCGTAGCGCACCTTGTGGCGGCGTGTAAAGGAGGTGTGTTTACCGTTTGTAACCATTTGAGCGTGCTCGTGCACGTGAAGTAGCGGGTTGTATCCATCCTGTAGTAGCGGCGTGTAAAGGTACCCAAAGAGTTTTCTTTATTTTCATGACTATGAAAATTGTAGATTCACACTGAAGGCATCAAAACTATGAATTAACACATGTGCAATTATTTACTTAACAAAAAAGTGTGAAACAACTGAAAATATGTCTTATATTCTAGGTTCTTCAAAGTAGCCACCTTTTGCTTTGATTACTACTTTGCACACTCTTGGCATTCTCTTGATGAGCTTCAAGAGGTAGTCACTGGAAATGGTCTTCCAACAGTCTTGAAGGAGTTTCCAGAGATGCTTAGCACTTGTTGGCCCTTTTGCCTTAACTCTGCAGTCCGGCTCACCCCAAACCATCTCGATAGGGTTCAGGTCTGGTGACTGTGGAGGCCAGGTCATCTGGTGTAGCACCCCATATCACTCTCCTTCTTGGTCATATAGCCCTTACACAGCCTGAAGGTGTGTTTGGGGTCATGGTCCTGTTGAAAAATAAATGATGGTCCAACTAAACGCAATCCGGATGGAATAGCACGCCACTGCAAGATGCTGTGGTAGTCATGCTGGTTCAGTATGCCTTCAATTTTGAATAAATCCCTAATAGTGTCACCAGCAAAGCACCCCCACACCATCACACCTCCTCCATGCTTCACGGTGGGAACCAGGCATGTAGAGTCCATCCGTTCACCTTTTCTGCATCACACAAAGACATGGTGGTTGGAACCAAAGATCTCAAATTTGGACTCATCAGACCAAAGCACAGATTTCCACTGGTCTAATGTCCATTCCTTGTGTTAGTCAGCCCAAACAAGTCTCTTCTGCTTGTTGCCTGTCCTTAGCAGTGGTTTCCTAGCAGCTATTTTACCATGAAGGCCTGCTGCACAAAGTCTCCTCTTAACAGTTGTTGTAGAGATGTGTCTGCTGCTAGAACTCTGTGTGGCATTGACCTGGTCTCTAATCTGAACTGCTGTTAACCTGCTATTTCTGAGACTGGTGACTCATATGAACTTATCCTCTGCAGCAGAGGTGACTCTTGGTCTTCCTTTCCTGGGGCGGTCCTCATGTGAGCCAGTTTCTTTGTAGCGCTTGATGGTTTTTGCAACTGCACTTGGGGACACTTTTAAAGTTTTCCCAATTTTTCGGACTGACTGACCATCATTTCTTAAAGTAATGATGGCCACTCGTTTTTCTTTACTTAGCTGCTATTTTCTTGCCAGAATACAAATTCTAACAGTGTATTCAGTAGGACTATCAGCTGTGTATCCACCAGACTTCTGCACAACACAATCCCATTTATAAGGCAAGAAATCCCACTTATTAAACCTGACAGGTCACACCTGTGAAGTGAAAACCATTTCTGGTGACTACCTCTTGAAGCTCATCAACAAAATGCAAAAGTTGGCTACTTTGAAGAACCTAGAATATAAGACATATTTTCAGTTGATTCACACTGTTTTGTTAAGTATATTATTCCACATGTGTTAATTCATAGTTTTGATGCCTTCAGTGTGAATCTACTATTTTCATAGTCATGAAAATACAGAAAACTCTTTGAATGAAAAGGTGTGTCCAAACTTTTGGTCTGTACTGTATAAAGATTAGATAGATAGTTGGATGAATAGATAAGATAGACATATAGATTTATAGATAGATATTTGGATGAATAGATAAGATAGATACGTAGATTTATAAATAGATAGTTTAAAGAACAGATAAGATAGCTAGATAGATGGATAGTTGGATGAATAGATAAGATATATGTATAGATTTATAGATAAATAGCTGGATGTATACAATAGATAAGATAGATATATAGATAGTTGGATGAATAGATGAGATAGATATATAGATTTATAGATAGCTAGTTGGATGAATAGATAATATAGATATGTACATTTATAAATAGATAGATGGATAAATAGATAAGATAGATATCCAGATTTATACATATACTAGATAGGAGCTCAATGCTATCACATCGGGTGGGTGGTGAGGTCACAATGTGGGGGTAGTGGGGTGTGAGCAGGGGCACTGGGGGTGAGCGGGAGCAGTTGGGGTGAACAATCGATGGAGTGGCTCCAGTCCCCTGCTCCCCCCTTCTGACCCCCTCTCATCCAGGCTCCAGTCCCCCTCCTGCCCCCTGCTCACCCTCTCTCCTCTGGTCTCCAGTCCACCTCCTGCCCCCTGCTCACCCTCTCTCCTCCGGGCTCCAGTCCACCTCCTGCCCCCCTGATCCCCCTCTCTCCTCCAGGCTCCAGTCCCCCTCCTGCCCCCCTGCTCCCCCCATCTCCTCCAGGCTCCAGTCCCCCTCATGCCCCCCCATTCCTCTCCTCCAGGCTCCAGTCCCCCTCCTGCCCCACCGCTCCCCCTCTCTCCTCCAGGCTCCAGTCCCCCTCCTGCCCCCCTGCTCCCCCCATCTCCTCCAGGCTCCAGTCCCCCTCCTGCCCCCCCTCTCTTCTCCAGGCTCTAGTCCCCCTCCTGCCCTCCTGCTCCCCCTCTCTCCTCCAGGCTCCAGTCCTTCTCCTGCCCCCCCCTCTCCTCCAGGCTCCAGTCCCCCTCTTGACCCCTGCATCCCCCCTCTCCTCCAAGCTCCAGCCCCCCTGTTGCCCTCCTGCTTCCCCCTCTCCTCCAAGCTCCAGTCCCCCTCTTGCCCCCTGCTCCCCCCCTATCCTCCAGGCTTCAGTCCACTCCCAGGCTCACCTCTGCATTCTTCTTGAAATTGATGTTGTAAAGTGAATTGCCACAGGGGGCGGAGTTAACAGAGGGGCCGTCACAATGGGCATGGACGAGGACACACCCACCACATCAGGGCAGCACACTTGTCCATGCTCATTGCAACACCCCCTCTGTTAACTCCGCCCCCCGCGGTCATTCACTTTACAACAATTCCAAGAGGAATAATGCTGGGGTGAGCGAGAGCGTGGAGAGGAGGGGGGGAGGGCGGGGAGCTGGGGGCAGAAGTGTGGAGGGGGGAGCGGAGGGTTTTGAGCAGGGGGGCAGGAGCTGGACTGGAGCATGGAGCGTGGAGGGGGGAGCCGGTGGCGTGTGCGGCAGGTTTCTGCCTGGCCAGCCTGCACCATAGTCTAATTCTGTCTGTTTAAATCCCGCGTCGCTAATTGGTCACGGGCGGCTGGCGACAGACAGACAGAGAGACAGACAGAATTAGACAATTATATAGTAGATAGCTGGATGAATAGATAAGATAGATGTATAGATGTATATATAGATAGTTGGATGAATAGGTAAGACAGATAAATAGATTTATAAATAGTTGGATGAATAGATAAGATAGATATATAGATTTATAGATAGTTGGATGAATACATAAGATAGATACACACGTGGTCAAAATTGTTGGTACCCCCTCGTTTAATTATTAATATTATTATTTATTTATATAGCACAATTAATTCCATGTTACTGTACATGAGAAGGGGTTACATGAAAAAATTATATATAAATAGTATACAGTAAAAAATTAACAATCACCAACTGGTACAGAGGGGAGAGGACCCTGCCCTTGCAAACCTACATTCTGCGGGATAATGGGACAGAAGGTCGGGGGTGCGGTAGCTCTGGTGGTGGTGAGGCGGCATCTATAAGCAGAACGATCTTAACTACTGTCTCACCAAGGTTTGCATACACCACTGACAGTTCTCTTGTACTATGTTGTTCTACAACCCTATCCCTATCCTATGTCTAGCCAGAAACAAAGGATGAGTTTTTTTTTACTTATTGCTCTTTCTTTCGCTCATGTTCACCTAGCCAGTGGAGAGATGTTTTAGGAAAAAAAAGGTAATTGCTATCTATTAAATCAGATTAATGAAAGAAAAACCTACAATGGTCACAGAAATAACTTGAATCTGACAAAAGTAATAAAAAATAAAAAATGTATGAAAAATAACAAATGAAAGTCAGACATTGCTTTTCAACCCTGCTTCCACAGAATTAAAAAAAAATTAAGCTCATGAAATAGGTCTGGACAGAAACGATGGTCCCTTATCTTAATATTTTGTTGCACAACCTTTTGAGGCAATAACTGCAATCAAACAATTCCTGTAACTGTCAATGAGACTTCTGCACCTCTCCACAGGTATTTTGGTGACTCCTTAAGAGCAAACTGCTCCAGTTGTCTCGTGTTTGAAGGTTGCCTTTTCCAGACGGAATGTTTCAGCTCTTTCCAAAGATGCTCAATAGGATTTACGTCAATGCACATAGAAGGCCACTTCAGAACAGTCCAATGTTTTCCATTCTTGGGTGTTTTTAGCTGTGTATTTGGGTCATTATCCTGTTGCAAGACCCATGACCTGTGACTGACACCAAGCTTTCCGACACTGGGCAGCACACTTCTCTCTAGAATCCCTTGATAGTTTTGAGATTTGATTGTACACAGCTTCAAGACACCCTGTACCAGATGCAGCAAAGCAGTCGCAACATAACAGAGCCTCCTCCATGATTCACAGTAGGGACAGTGTTCTCTTCTTGATAATCTTCATTTTTCCATCTGTGAACATATAGCTGTTGTGACTTGCCAAAAAGTTCCATTTGTGTCTCAACTGTCCATAGGACATTCTCCCAGAAGCTTTGTGGCTTGTCAACATGTAGTGTGGCAAATTCCAGGCTGGCTTCTGTATGATTTTTTTCAGCTTGAAGTTCATCTTTAATCTCTTTAGACATTTTTCTGGGCTCTTATGTTACCTTTCATATTATCCATCTCTTTGATTTGTCATAAATTTTTCTTCTGTGGCCACATCCAGGGAAGTCCCATGGATCTTAAATTTCCTAATAATATATGCAACTGTAGTCAGAGGAAAATCCCGGATCCGATCGGTGCTGGAAGCCCGATATCTCAGCTGATGATATCAGCTGAGATGCCGGGTGTTTGATGTGAGTGCTGTGCCGGAGCTCACATCAAACACCAGGACCCAACCCATGACGTCCTCCTACGGCATGGGTTGGGAAGGGGTTAAAGAGCTTTTGTGATAATTGTCCAATTACTGTTGGTCCCTTGACAAAAGACAGCTACATATTAAAGAGCTGTAATTCCTAAACTATTACTCCAATCCAAGGATGTGAACACCCTCAAATTAAAGCTGAGAGTCTGGTCTGCATTTTAAGCTCATATTGATTATATAATTGTATCGTGAATATGTTTTAGTAAACATCTAAAATGCCAAAACTTGTGTCATTGTCCTAATATATGTGCACCTAACTGTATATTATCTGACCCCATTAGTGCACAGACGATATGTTTATACTACAGCTCTAAACTGTCCCCATAAAACAGGGGTGGGGAACCTTTTCTCTGCAAAGGGCCATTTGGAAATTTAGAATATCATTCGCGGGCCGTATAAATTTATTATATACAGACCCCAGTGGTAAGGGGTAATACAGCAGCCCCAGGGGTAATACAGCAGCCCCAGGGGTAATACAGCAGCCCCAGGGGTTATACAGCAGCCCCAGGGGTTATACAGCAGCCCCAGGGGTTATACAGCACCCCAGGGGTATACAGCAGCCCCAGTGGTATATACAGACCCCAGTGGTAAGGGGTAATACAGCAGCCCCAGGGGTAATACAGCAGCCCCAGGGGTAATACAGCAGCCCCAGGGGTAATACAGCAGCCCCAGGGGTTATACAGCAGCCCCAGGGGTTATACAGCAGCCCAGAGGTTATACAGCAGCACCAGGGGTTATACAGCAGCCCCAGTGGTATATACAGACCCCAGTGGTAAGGGGTAATACAGCAGCCCCAGGGGTATACAGCAGCCCCAGTGGTATATACAGACCCCAGTGGTAAGGGGTAATACAGCAGCCCCAGGGGGTTATACAACAGCCCCAGGGGTAATACAGCAGCCCCAGAGGTTATACAGCAGCACCAGGGGTTATACAGCAGCCCCAGGGGTATACAGCAGCCCCAGGGGTATATACAGACCCCAGTGGTAAGGGGTAATACAGCAGCCCCAGGGGTTACACAGCAGCCCCAGGGGTAATACAGCAGCCCCAGGGGTAATACAGCAGCCCCAGGGGTTATACAGCAGCCCCAGGGGTTATACAGCAGCCCCAGGGGTTATACAGCAGCACCAGGGGTTATACAGAAGCCCCAGGGGTATACAGCAGCCCCAGTGGTATATACAGACCCCAGTGGTAAGGGGTAATACAGCAGCCCCAGGGGTATACAGCAGCCCCAGTGGTATATACAGACCCCAGTGGTAAGGGGTAATACAGCAGCCCCAGGGGGTTATACAACAGCCCCAGGGGTAATACAGCAGCCCCAGAGGTTATACAGCAGCCCCAGGGGTTATACAGCAGCCCCAGGGGTATATACAGACCCCAGTGGTAAGGGGTTATACAGCAGCCCCAGGGGTAATACAGCAGCCCCAGGGGTTATACAGCAGCCCCAGGGGTTATACAGCAGCCCCAGGGGTTATACAGCAGCCCCAGGGGTTATACAGCAGCCCCAGGGGTTATACAGCAGCCCCAGAGGTTATACAGCAGCACCAGGGGTTATACAGCAGCCCCAGGGGTATACAGCAGCCCCAGTGGTATATACAGACCCCAGTGGTAAGGGGTAATACAGCAGCCCCAGGGGTATACAGCAGCCCCAGTGGTATATACAGACCCCAGTGGTAAGGGGTAATACAGCAGCCCCAGGGGGTTATACAACAGCCCCAGGGGTAATACAGCAGCCCCAGAGGTTATACAGCAGCACCAGGGGTTATACAGCAGCCCCAGGGGTATACAGCAGCCCCAGGGGTATATACAGACCCCAGTGGTAAGGGGTAATACAGCAGCCCCAGGGGTTATACAGCAGCCCCAGGGGTAATACAGCAGCCCCAGGGGTAATACAGCAGCCCCAGGGGTTATACAGCAGCCCCAGGGGTTATACAGCAGCCCCAGGGGTTATACAGCAGCACCAGGGGTTATACAGCAGCCCCAGGGGTATACAGCAGCCCCAGTGGTATATACAGACCCCAGTGGTAAGGGGTAATACAGCAGCCCCAGGGGTATACAGCAGCCCCAGTGGTATATACAGACCCCAGTGGTAAGGGGTAATACAGCAGCCCCAGGGGGTTATACAACAGCCCCAGGGGTAATACAGCAGCCCCAGAGGTTATACAGCAGCCCCAGGGGTTATACAGCAGCCCCAGGGGTATACAGCAGCCCCAGGGGTATACAGCAGCCCCAGGGGTATACAGCAGCCCCAGGGGTATACAGCAGCCCCAGGGGTATATACAGACCCCAGTGGTAAGGGGTAATACAGCAGCCCCAGGGGTTATACAGCAGCCCCAGGGGTAATACAGCAGCCCCAGGGGTTATACAGCAGCCCCAGGGGTTATACAGCAGCCCCAGGGGTTATACAGCAGCCCCAGAGGTTATACAGCAGCACCAGGGGTTATACAGCAGCCCCAGTGGTATATACAGACCCCAGTGGTAAGGGGTAATACAGCAGCCCCAGGGGTATACAGCAGCCCCAGTGGTATATACAGACCCCAGTGGTAAGGGGTAATACAGCAGCCCCAGGGGGTTATACAACAGCCCCAGGGGTAATACAGCAGCCCCAGAGGTTATACAGCAGCACCAGGGGTTATACAGCAGCCCCAGGGGTATACAGCATCCCCAGGGGTATATACAGACCCCAGTGGTAAGGGGTAATACAGCAGCCCCAGGGGTGGTGGTGTATACAGGGCCCAGTGGTGGTGGTGTATACAGGGCCCAGTGGTGGTGGTGTATACAGGGCCCAGTGGTGGTGTGTACAGGGCCCTGTGGTGGTGGTGGTGTATACAGGGCCCTGTATGCGGACCGGGGGGGAGGGGCGCCTGTGCACAGCACAACACTCACCAGTCACCGAGGCCGCCGTCACCGTACGTCTGCTCTGGAGGGGCGGGCAGAGCTGGGAACAGGAAGTCGGAGTCCCGCCCTCCTTCCTGTCTTGCCGGCGCGCCGCGGCCGCCGCCGGCCAGCGCGGGGTTCCCCACTGGGGTCGGGCAGGCAATGGGGCATCAGATGAAAAAATGCGCCCTGCACAAAATAGGCAGAGTGGCGCGGGCCGCACTACATGACTCGGCGGGCCGGATCCGGCCCGGGGGCCGGACGTTCCCCATCCCTGCCATAAAAGATACATTTCCCTGTGGATCTGTAGTTCATGATAATAAAGGAAATCTGTCATTACAAAATAACTGATCAAACAAAGCACATGCACTCTAAAGGCCCCATCACACCTGGCGACGGGGCTAAAGATGTCGGCGGCGACTGGTGGGGGCGCGCACGTTTTTAGCGCCCCGCAAGCGTCGCCATCCCCCATTTCCATGGGGCGACATCTCCAGCCCCGCGCCGGCGAGCTGACAGGCAGCATCGCCGCCGGGGTGTCTGAAAACCCCAGCGGCGATGCATTACAATGGGAACCTATGGTATATAGGAGCTATGTCAGGGTTTATATTGTATACAAGGACTATGTAAGGGTGCTTCTGGTATATAGGGGCTATATGAGAACTCATACTGTATATAGAGGCCTTTCGTTTATGTAGGAAGCTATGTTGGGGCTTATACTGTATATAGGGGCTTTCTGGGTATTCATACTGTATAAGGAGATCATGTGATTTTTCATGTTATCATCGGGCTGGGGGACCCACACCTTCTAAACTGCCTGAGGCCCTGACTACTCTTAATCCACCCCTAATTGGGGGCACAATATGGAAGCACTTTTATATTCATAATGTGTAGGCACTATGGCAACAGTTTGTACATCATATAGAGTATACTGGGAACTTACCGCTGTGGTAGCGTTGGGCTTTGCACCATTTTGCAGCAAAACATTTATTATATGCGTATGGCCTTGTTGAGCAGCTTGATGTAAAGGTGTATAGCCATTCTGTAATACAATATAGGAAAAAAAATTATTTAAATTATTTCAACCATTAAACTCAAAATGCATGGGTAAAATGATAAATTAGTCTATTGACAAGCCTCAGGATGAAAACAACATAGTCTGCTAAAATAAATCTGATTAACAATGAAAACAGCTCATATGAGGTGATGATGGTAACTTCACATGCATCATGGACTCTTGGGTTTTGGGAAAGCTGTCAGCTTTCAGCCCCGCCGCCCCTGCAGCCTTAGGTGAGGAGCAGGGGGGGGCTGTCATTTCCGCCGCCCCGCACCGCCACCCTGCACTGTATCAGGGGGACTTACCCACTGGAGCTGGCGGCGGCGCCCATCACACAGGAATGAAGCTGGAGTGTGATACACTGCCACTCCCCCTGGCTGCTGCCGCTTGGTCCTCAGAGCTCACGGTGACAGAGCAGCCCAGGTGATGGCGCTGGCGCCCCCTCTGAGTTGCGCCCGGGGCAAAGGATCCGGCTGCACCCCCCCTTGATACGCCGCTGGTGGTCATTATCGTCGGTGGCATTGCATGGACGATGAAACTGGTGTGAATTGTTTTTCTTTCCTTTTTTTTTTTTTTTTAAATTGAGCCTTATACTGTACTTAACATTAAATCCACATTCTACTTTAAAAGGGTTGTTCCTTTTCACCTGTTCTCTACCTACAGGCTTAGTCAGGTGTAAAATAATGAAGTGAGCTTTACTTATCCTCCCTGGGTCCAGCACTGCCCCTCTACTGCTTCCCCAGTCTCTGTTGATCAGGTGCAGCAGTGAGGTTCACGTTGACAGTGATGCAGCCAATCACTAAGCTCAGTGCTTCATGTCGTCAGATTCGCTGAGCCCAGTGACTGGTTTAGCATTGTCTATGCAACCTCAACAGTGCAGCTGATCGAACACAGAAAGACCGGGGCAGTGGTGAGGTGGACCTGGGGAAAGTTAAGTAAAAATGAGTTTGTTTATGTATTATTTAACACATCCCAGAGCCTATGAGCTAAAAATAGGTACAAGTGGATAACCTCTAAAAGCAAATATCATCCCTGCACTGGACTGGTGATAACTGTTACAGCAATGTGGGTCCCATTGATTGTGACCAGGAGGAGCTGGATTGGACAGCAAGTGAAGTATGAATCCTGTTACTCCATGCAAAGTCCATGATACAAAGAAAATTGACTGCTGCGAAGCATTCAGCTTTCTTTGTCAATGCCTTATGGTACCTTTACACGCCGCTACAGAAGGTTGGAAACATCCGGGTTTCAGAGATAAATGTATCTTGCACCGTCAAATCAACCCGAGGTAGTGGCGTATAAACTAGCTTGTTGCCACCCGTCACTTTCGGCACCTGTTTCAGAGCAGTGCTCTAAAACAGGTTGGTTTCAACCCGATGGTAGCGGCGTCTAAAGGAGGAACAGGAAGGTTTTTTTCAACACCTAGTTACATCCCTGGGGCGTGACACAGCCTCCAGGATACCGCACCCCATCAGCGATCATTGGTGGAAGCTCCTGCGTTACGATTGGTTGTCGCTGCATAGGGCGGCATATTTAAGGAGCTGACCAGTCACACTACACAATTGCAATAGCATCATGTATTAGCCAGCCTTCCTGCGCTGAATGGCCAATCATGATGTTATTGCATTGTCCAATCATCGTACGAGCGTCTCGTAATCCACAACTCTGGCACACCTATGTGTTGTCCCTGCTGCCCCAGATCCTCCCATATTACCTTCTGTAGCAGCGTGTAAATGAGGTAAGGTGCTCTACAGAAGGTAACTTGAGCACCCGGCGGTGCATCCAGAGATAGATTAAACCTTCTGTAGAGCACCCTGTAGCGGCGTGTAAAGGCGGTATCGGGTACCGTTTGCAACCGATCGAACGTGCTCGTGCACGTGAGACATCCGGTTGTTTCCAACCTTTTGTAGCGGCGTGTAAAGGTACCATTAGAGATGACTTCATCTTGGTTGCTGTTTTGCAGCCAGGGGTTAACAAGTGTAGACACCAGTCCAGTGGAGAGGTATCAACTTGCCTAGATAGGAATACCCCTTTAAAGGGTTGTTGGCCATTTTACTATTGATTACCAATCCTTACAAAAGTGTTGGCATCACACAGCACCAACACAATGTAAGAAGCTGAACCTCTTCCGGTATGCCACAACAAATTCAATAAGCTGATTGGCTGGGGAGATGTACATTGACAATCTAATATTGATGGTCGATCAGTCTTGATGAATCAGGGCCATAGAGTTAGTACATTGACACAGCTGTCATAAGCTGAATTGTCACCACAAACAACGCCTTCTTTTAGTGAATTGTGTTATTTGGTTAGATACAGACTTGATGTATATAGTCACTCACTTGCGATTTCCTTTACCTTCTAGTTTCTGATGACAGTATTAAAGTAGTTGCATTGTGTATACCTCTCTCATTAGTTGCCATCTATTTTGTTCCCGTTGTTTGATGAAAGCTAATTGACATGCTGGTTACTTAGACCAGGTATGGAGAATTTATCATTACTGTATGTTATTTGCATAGTATAGGTGATGTCTTTTCTCAATGTTTACATTATCTGTATATGGTATTTCATTGAGGAACTCATTTAAGATATTAACATCACAAAGCACTCACTGATCTCACGGAGACAGCTGTCTGTGGATGGAAAACTGGCTCTGTTAATTATCTTGTCATATCCTTAACTTGTAACTGAGTGGGATATTGACTAAAAGGGCCACTTAATATGGTGGTTATGGTGGTCTCTGCAAGGATTCCACCCCAGGGCTAGGTCCTTCCCTGGAGGGATATCTGGCTAGTCCCGTGTTTGAGACTGCTAGTCCCGTGTTTGAGACTCTTAATCAAGACTCCACGGACTCCATTTGCATTTTCATTTAAGATATTAGTCTTGATTTAGCAAAGCTTTCATGCAGTTTTGGTGCAATGCAAAGTTCTGCTAAAATTTTGGTATCTGTGGTGTTTTCATGCCTTTTTCGAGCAGGACTGAAAAAGTGGTCGGAGCTTGGGCTTGGGGGTGTGGCGACCACCACTTGTCAAATTATATAAATCAGATAATGACATACACTCAGATTTTTTGGTACTGTGATGTTTACATGCACCAGTAAACAGTAAAATCTAAAGGGCAAGTTACACGCTACGATATCATTAACGATTAATATCGTTGGTACGTCACGGGTTTAGGGGCGGAGCAACGACGTCATAACAACGTAGTTGCGTGTGACACATAGAATCAACCAACGAAAAGATGGATGATCATTGATCGGAAGTTTATGAACCGGACCATAAATCAGTTGTTGATCGTTTATTCAACCTGCAGCATCAGAGTGTGAGCCACCTTGTTAACAATATCGTTTACGACTTCGCCCATTCAGAATTGGAGGAAGTAGGCAACCAAACAACCGCAAGTATTGTTCGCTTGTCGCGGAGTTGTTGCTGCGTCGTTCTCGATATCTGTACATGTGCCACATAACTAGCGATCATTGAACGTTGTTCCAGCAATGTAGGTCAAGTCGGATCGTTGGTCGGATCGCCGACAAATTGAAACGTGTAACGGGCCCTTTAGAAATGCCAATTTTGTTAGATACTCCTTTGGGCTGTGGGCCAGGAATCCTTAATAATCATAACCTACAGGTTTTCTCTGCACACTCCTGATTAACAGCCTGCAGCTCATGAATACCGAGGACTAAAACAAAAATGAAAAGCCTTCATTTTGGACATATTTATGACATACTAGCAGACCTAATGGACACAGATAAACAACTTACATATGCTATTTAAAAGCCTGAAGATCTAATCAAAATGGAAGGCATCGTGAAAACATATGATTTACATAATGACATAAAGTTAAATATTATTGTACTGAAAAAATTATTTGTGAGCTACCCAAACTCAATGTGGGAATTGCCATGAGCATCCATTTGACATCACATTGGGTGGCTCTGTGGTTAACACTTGCTTTGTAGTTCTGAGGTTCCAGGGTCATAAGGAGTCAAGGACAACATCAGTTTGTCCTCCCAATGTTTGTGTTGATTTTATTCGACCATTCAAAGGCATACTGATAGGGAATTAAGATTGTGAGCCCCAATGGGGACAGTGATTAATGATGTCTGTAAAGGGCTGGAGAATATATAATAAAAAAAATATCTTTACAGAGGAGGACTTCATTAGTCCCCTTCAAAAACACTATTTATCATCAGATGTTGGGGTCATCTGCAGGTAATAGTATTTAAATCTTACATAGGAAGCTGCAGATACAGGGAGAAAATTAAGTTAAATGCACCCTGCAGCTGCTCGCTTCCAGTCACTAAGGTGGCACAGGTAGTTGTTACTGTTGTTACTGTTATGGCACAGCAGTTGTTAAGGTACCTTCACACGCAGCAATATTGCCTGGAGATCGTAAAGGCGATATGTCGCCCCGGAGCAATTACCGTGAAATTACCTCACGGTTGCAGCGTGTGATTGGGGAATTTTGCGGCGATAAATCGCCTCTCGTCTGATTTCTGAACTGTGCTCAGTAATCAGCTGCAATCAGTAAGGCGATAATTCCGTGTCGTGGCGTGTGATAGCGCACTAGTGATGGAAAGAGCGTTGCCTATGATTTCCCGTAGGCGTGCCTCAGAGTGCTGGAGTCCACGCCCCGTCTGACATGATTGGTTTGGGCTACTGTGTTCCTATTGGCTGTCACTTGACACCGCGCCATATTTGAATAGTTGTCCGTTCAGCACTACACACATCTTCTGCTACACAACTGTATGCAAACACAGTGCAATTATGCGCAGCACAGAAGAGCGCAAGCTATGTCGTCCGCATGTATTAAGCTGCACTGTGTCGAGTATAGTGCCACATGCGAGCTCAGATGTTGGTGCGTATGGGGTGCGGTGTAAACCACTGCGGCACGCCTATCCCCTCGCCGTGTTGAACATGTACGGCCACATTGCCTTTGGAAATGCGGCGTGTGAAGCGGCGATGGAATTAGGCAGGATTGCTTCTGCTGTGGGTGAGGCGATTTCCGGAGCGACACATCGCCTTACTTTCAGGGCGAAATTGCGGCGTGTGATGCCGCCATCGGCGATTTGAGTCGACCATGAAAAACATGCACGCGCACGTTAGATCGCCTCATATCGCCAGGCGATATTGCGGTGTATGAAGGTACCGTTACAGTCACTTTTTACTACACAGTGAGCACACAGTTATTATTCCCATAGTGCTGTGTTTGAGTACAGCATGTATATACAGGACAGGCTGTCAATCAAAAGTGCTGGGGATTGATTACAGCCACACTCACAGTATAGTGAATGGTGACTATTAGTTCTTTGCAATGACCTGATGTCTGGCGGTGAGCGGCTGCAGTGAGAAAATAACTTCATTTTTTCCCTGTAGCCCCTGCTCCAGTCAACAGTCAGGTATTATTTCAATGCTATTTATCTGCAGATTGCTACTTTATGTGCAGGTAAATAGCATTCTTTTATAACTTTAGAACTCGTCAGTTACTCAGAAATTATTTCCTAAGAGTCCATGTACACTGCCCACTACATAGTAACATGCTGTTTCATTATGGCACATTCCTTTAGTCTATGAAGACGCACTAAGTTTTACAGACATTTAACAGTTACAAAATATGGCATGGGAGCCGACATTAATTGACTTATCATTTATGAATTATAGCTTATTTCTGCTGAGGACAGCATTGCTGCACAAGCTAATGTGAAACACATGTAAGGCTGATAATCAGAAACATGATGAGTGACGGATATGAGCATTCTGGGGTGAGAAAGACATCCATCAACCATCAATGCATGTTCATATCTGGTATGTGTGAGGTACATAGGGAAAGATATGGTGTTACCTTTGTTTTAGCAGTGACGCCCGCTCCATGTGACAGAAGGAAGTTCACCATCTTGATGTTTCCATAATGACAGGCTACAATTAGCGGTGTGTAACCCAGCTGGAAAAAAAGAGATTCATTTGCTGAAAACCAGAAAACCAGAAACCCCAATACCAGCCTGTGGCCTTTTCACATGCAAATAATTAAAGGAAATGTAGTGAAGAATATGGCTAATATCTAGATTAAGGGTATGGACACACATCCGAGTTTAAAAATGCTCCAATTCTCGGATCCGAGTGTCGGACGAGAGTCATCTGACTTTTGCTCAGTGTGGCTTGCGAGTGCTGTCCGAGTGCAATCAGTTTTTTTTTCTCAGCAGCTAGTTACTGTATAATCATTTACAGGAACATTTTGTACAATTGTCTGAGCTACAGAATGGTAATGTATCAATTAAAACTCGCATCAGACTCGGATGGTGCGAGTGCTTTCCGAATGCAATCCGAGTTTTTTGTCGGACCCATAGACTTGCATTGGCGAGTCTCATCCGTGCCTCGCATAGAATTGCAACATGTTGCGATTGACTCGCAATCCGGAAATCGGATGCGGGAAAAGCGTGCTAGACTTGGAAATGTGCTCTCGGACATTAGTTAACATTGGTCCGGGAGCAATGCGTTTTTTCCGCACAGTAAACTCGGACGAGTTTCACTGATGTGTGTCCGAGCCCTAAAGTTAATTTCCCCCAAAATAATATAACACTAAAGTATATACAGACAATATATGAAAAACATGCTATTTACTGACACAACTATATTCTAGCGCACATGGATATTATTTCAATGGATAAGATATTTCTTATTAGTTAATATAACCATTTTTTTCTTTGATAACTGAAAAAATAATTTTTTTTATTGGACTCATATACAACATGCTCTTTACTTGTTATGCCTCCACCAAAAGTGACCAGTGCCAAATGATCATACATGACAGGTTCCACCATCAGGATCCCCTCATGCCTAGGAACATGAACAGCTCTATATCTGCTCAGGCAGGACAACCCCAGAGGGGTATCTCTTCCCTAAGTCTAGTCCTGCCTCAGATCCTCTAATCAACTTTTGGGCATGACTGGTATCCACTATACAAGCAGTAGGGTACCGTTACACGTCACAATATTGCATGCAATTTCACTGGCAATTTGCTGGTTGCGGTGAAATCACGGACACATTGTTCTATTTTGTTGCCGTGTACAAATGGAACAATGTGTCCATGATTTCACTGCAACCAGCAAATTGCCAGAGAATTTGCATGCAATGTTACGACGTGTAACGGTACCCTTACGGTCAGACCATTGGAAATCTCGTCTAACGTGACGGTCCTTACATGATGGGGAATGTATGAAAGCTGTCAATTATGCCAAGAGAGGAAGTATGAAAAGGATGTCTAAGGCCTCTTTCACATCAGAGTTTTTGCTGATTCACGGCAGATCCGGCAGATTTACCGCATCTGCCGCATAACTGCCGACTTGCGGCAAGCCTGCAGCACGCTCCCATTTATTCTCTATGGGACTTGCATCGAGGCGCGGCAAGTGCAGTTTTTGCCGCGATCCGGCAAATCTGGCACTTGCAGCAAGTCAAAAAAGCGCAGTTAGATGTGCTTTTTGACTTGCCCCAAGTGTCGGACTTGCCAGATCAAGGCAAAAACTGCACTTGTCGCAAGTCAAATAGAGAATGAACGGGGGCTTGCTGTACGTCGGTCGTTACGCGGCAGATGCAGTAAATCTATGTAACTAGGAAAGTGTGTCCAAGCCCTTACAAACTTTCCTGTTTCCAATACGTCAGTAGTCTGTATATGTGACCAGCACGCCATTGACTTTCTATGGCACTGTTGGAGATAGCTGTTCCATCTGTCCCTTACAAGTGAATGGCTGGAGGACGTGCAGGCACACCACCACTTCATTTACACAAGGAAGTTTGGAGCCCACTTTCAGTCCACTAGCAATCATACATTGATCACATAGTCCATGGATAAATGCATTTATTGGAAAACGCCCAATGGACCTATAGTTATGCACGCTATGACTGCTCAAGCAATAATTTTGTTGCATAGTTACCTTGGTTTGAGCATCTAGATTTGCCCCATGTCTTGCTAGTATTTCACCTACGTTCACTTTGTCCTCCTGGGCTGCTAGGTGCAAAGGAGTCAATCCATTCTGTATACAATAGAAACAAAATAATTCACAGTAGTGAGGACATATTATAAAGGCCAATCCAATGATATTTCAGGGCTTAAAGGGAACTTGTCACCTCGTTTTACCCCTCTCTGTTATCACTACCTGTCCCTGCTCCTTCCTAGCTGATCCCTAACCATCCCTGTCTCACCTAAACCTTCACTGAAAAGATAAAGTAAATAAGTTATATACTTACATGTAGTCTGCTTCTGGAGACTGAAAAGGCGGGCCCCAGGGTTCCATTCTCCCCCTCCTCACTTGTTTTCTGCACGCCCTGCTGGGCATCAGCATTCCTTCTTCGTTCCTTCTCTTTTTTAAGTTTGTCACCTCATTTTCTAGTGTGATGATTGGAGCCAGAATGTCACATCCGGCCCGATTCATTGTTGGGCTGATTACGTGGTACGGCTCCGGCGCATGTGCAGTGCGCATACTGAAGCCAAGCCGATGACGTCATAAGCCCACAATGCATCGGGCTGGATGTGACGTTCCAGCCCCGCTCTTTATAATAGAAAATGAGTCGGATTTTAAAAAAGAGGAGGAACGAAGAAGGAATGCAGGGCGTGCAGAAAACAAGCGAGGAGGGGAGAATGGAGCCCCGGGATCCGACTTTTCAGTCTCCAGAAGCAGATGACATGTAAGTATATAACTAATTTTCTTTATCTTTACAGTGCAGGTTTAGGTGAGACATGGATGGTTAGGGATCAGCTAGGAAGGTGCAGGGACAGGTAGTGGTAGCAGAGAGGGGTAAAACGAGGTGACAGGTTTCCTTTAAATCCTAGTAGCAATTTGTCTTTTACTCACTATGAACATAAAAATGCTTTGCCGTGTGCCTATAAAGAGGTTAGGGAACTTTTGGCTGACACCAATACTATATCTATGGCAATTTGTAAAGTTCATTAAGCATACAGTTGTGGCCAAAAGTATTGACACCCCTGCAATTCTGTCAGATAATACTCAGTTTCTTCCTGAAAATGATTGCAATCACAAATTCTTTTGTATTATTATCTTCATTTAATTTGTCTTCAATGAAAAAACACAAAAATAATTGTCCTAAAGCCAAACTGGATATAATTCCACACCAAACATAAAAAAGGGGGTGGACAAAAGTATTGGCACTGTTAGAAAAATCATGTGATGCTTCTTTCATTTGTGTAATTAACAGCACCTGTAACTTACCTGTGGCACCTAACAGATGTTGGCAATAACTAAATCACACTTGCAGCCAGTTGACATGGATTAAAGTTGACTCAACCTCTGTCCTGTGTCCTTGTGTGTACCACATTGAGCATGGAGAAAAGAAAGAAGACCAAAGAACTGTCTGCGGACTTGAGAAACCAAATTGTGAGGAAGCAATGCTACAAGTCCATCTCCAAAGACCTGAATGTTCCTGTGTTTACCATGCGCATTGTCATCAAGACATTTAAAGCCCATGGCACTGTGGCTAACCTCCCTAGATGTGGACGGAAAAGAAAAATTGACAAGAGATTTCAACGCAAGATTGTGCGGATGGTGGATAAAGAACCTCGACTAACATCCAAACAAGTTCAAGCTGCCCTGCAGTCCGAGGGTACAACAGTGTCAACCCGTACTATCCGTCGGCGTCTGAATGAAAAGGGACTGTATGTTAGGATACCCAGGAAGACCCCACTTCTTACCCCGAGACATAAAAAAGCCAGGCTGGAGTTTGCCAAAACTTACCTGAGAAAGCCTAAAACGTTTTTGAAGAATGTTCTCTGGTCAGATGAGACAAAAGTAGAGCTTTTTGGGCAAAGGCATCAACAGAGAGTTTAAAGGAGAAAAAAAGAGGCATTCAAAGAAAAGAACACGGTCCCTACAGTCAAACATGGTGGAGGTTCCATGATGTTTTGGGGTTGCTTTGCTGCCTCTGGCACTGGACTGCTTGACCGTGTGCATGGCATTATGAAGTCTGAAGACTACCAACAAATTTTGCAGCATAATGTAGGGCCCAGTGTGAGAAAGCTGGGTCTCCCTCAGAGGTCATGGGTCTTCCAGCAGGACAATGACCCAAAACACACTTTAAAAAGCACTAGAAAATGGTATGAGAGAAAGCACTGGAGACTTCTAAGGTGGCCAGCAATGAGTCCACACCTGAATCCCATAGAACACCTGTGGAGAGATCTAAAAATGGCAGTTTGGAGAAGGCATGCTTCAAATATCAGGGACCTGGAGCAGTTTGTCAAAGAAGAATGGTCTAAAATTCCAGCAGAGCATTGTAAGAAACTCATTGATGGTTACCGGAAGCGGTTGATCGCAGTTATTTTGGCTAAAGGTTGTGCAACCAAGTATTAGGCTGAGGGTGCCAATACTTTTGTCTGGCCCATTTTTGGAGTTGTGTGTGAAATTATCAATGTTTTGCTTTTTGCTTCATTCTCTTTTGTGTTTTTTCATTGAAGACAAATTAAATGAAGATAATAATACCAAAGAGTTTGTGATTGCAATAATTTTCAGGAAGAAACTGAGTATTATCTGACAGAATTGCAGGGGTGTCAATACTTTTGGCTACAACTGTATTTTTATCTTAAGCTTAAATGTGATCGGTAATTATGCAACTATATGACAACTGCTGCAAAAATTAAACAATATAACTGACACATATGAATAAGAAAATTCTCTTGTGCTTAAGGCTGGATTCACACGCTGTGTTAAGCTGCGTTTTTGCAGTGTTTTTTTTAGGATTCGTAAAACGGATGCGCTTGTACAAAAAACAGTACATCACCATTCACACGGTGCACTTTTCAGGATGTGCTTTTTTTAACCCATTCTACAATGGGGGCAATGGAAACGTGCATCCTTAAAAGCGCCAAAGAATTGACATGTTCATTCTTTTTTCCAGTGAAAACGCATCCTCAAAAATACGGAGCATCTGAGTGTTAAATCGTGAAATGCATTGCCTTGGCTGGGAAGCCAAAGGCTAGGGTCACACTGCCTTATGACCTGATGCGCTAAATACTTAGAAATTTTCTTCAGAAGCGCATAGCGTAAATGCTATGCACTTCTGGAGAACGCTGCCCCATAGCAACCCGTTATTTACCTTGACAGCTGCCGCACACAGAGCTGCTGGGCAGCCGCTTTTCAAAAGCGCACAGGAAACGCTGCAAGGTACATAACGGGGCAGCGTTTTCCAGAAGTGCATAGCGTTTGCGCTATGCGCTTTGGAAGAACATTTCTAAGTATTTAGCGCAGACCATTAAAATCAGCTCATAAGGCAATGTGACCCTAGCCAAACATTACTGCATTTCACTGGATTTACAGATCCTTAAAAAACAAAAAATGCTGCAGAAATGCAGCATGTGAACGTATTCTTAAACTGCAACACTGCTTGTTTACATTGGCTGAATGCTCATTGGAAGTAAAGGGTCCGTCACACACAACGATATCGGTAACAATATCGTTACAACGTCACTGGTTTGGTGACGACATTGTTGCATGTGACACCTATCAACGAATCATCCTTGATCGCAGATTTTTGAACCGGTTCATAAATCTTTTGTTGGTCGCCCGCTGAACATGCAGCATCGCTGCGTGTGACAGCGGGAGACCAACGATCAGTGAGCTCCCAGCGCCGCACAGCAACACTGGGAGCTAGTATCCAAGGTAAACTGCGGGTAACTAAGTGCCGCGCGGCGCTTAGTTACCTGCTGTTCACCTTGGATACCAGCGTGCTCGCTGGTCCGGATCGCTGGTGAGTCTGCCTATGTGACAGCTCACCAGCGATCAGCCTTCAATGTCCCAGCGATCCCGACCGTTGGTGGGATCACTTAGACATTGAAGCGTGTAACGGGGCCTTTAATGTGTGAGGTGTTGCTAACTTCCATTATTGTGGAGTCACACTAGCACATGACAAGAAAGTATTGCCAGAAAATTTCATACTGCACTCGGCCCAATGTTTGACAAAGGCTAGGGTCACACTTAGAAGGCACAATCCGGAAACCGCATCCATTACCGGATGCGGTTTAGGACTGTGCCTTCATACGTCTTAAAATTTGAAAATGCAATCCTCATTCCGGATCTGGATGCATTAAAGCATCCAGTTTTGGAATGAAGATTTTTGCTATATTCAAAACCGCAAGGTACATTTATACCGAATCCAGTCCCATAGGCAGCCATGTTGAAAAAAATGACAACCGCTCCGAAAAATGCAGCTTGCATGATTTTTACCGCAGTCTGCAAAACCGGATCCGGTAACCGGATTGCCATTTGGGCAATCCGTTTTTTCTATTGCAACCTATGGGCTGCGGGTCCGGATCTGGTTTTGAGCATTTTTAATGCTCAAAACCAGATCAGGATGTAAAAAAAAAAAAACACAAAAGTGACGCTAGCCAAAGATACAGCTCAGATCTGCAAGTTTGTCCTTAGGCCTAATCAGCCTGAAAAAAAATTGTGGCATTCTGCAGCTGTCAGCGAGTCAGTCTTGCATCATGCACACCCATAAAAGTCTACGGGTGTCAGTGAAACATTGCACTGCATTTGCATGTCATCTCAATGCAGCACAACATACGCTAAGGCCGGCAGTGGAGAAGATAGGGCAGTGATGGCGAACCTATGACACGCGTGTCAGCACTGACACGCGTAGCCATTTTCAGTGACACGCGGCCGCCGGAGAAACTACAAGTAGGATTCAGTACTTCTCACTCGCTAGACTCGCTATTTGGATAAAAACCATAGACACGGCAGCAAAAAACTGTTGCGAGTCGGGCTTCCGACACGGCAATGCGAGCGCTTTCCGAGACATCTGCGATTACAGGGCCAGGTGCAGTAGCTGAGGAAAAAAAAATGTGCTGGAGGTCTGTAGGCCAGAAGAGCGAGCTCCGGCACAGAGCGTCTAGTCCTGGGACTTCCGGTAGGCGGAACTTGCTGGTTGGCTGGCGCAGCAGGGAGCAGCGGAACGCTGTGGGGGACACATATCTGAGGCCCTGTGATCTCTGTCTGGAGGTCTGTCTGGAGGTCCAGTGATTACTGCAGCAACCATCCTCCAGTGAAAGGTTCTGGGCAGAATCTGGGCTGGGTGTCATGAATGTGTGATTGGCCATTACTGAGATAAGTGAGGGGGAGGCTGGAAGAGGCCTGTGCTATGGGTGCCGTTTCCCGCCATTAATTTACATAAGGAACGCCATCTTGCAGCATAGTACAGACTCCATTTCACCACTATATTATTGTTGCACACCCTATTAATCCCTATTTCTGCCCTTTCCTAAAAGACAGTTAACCCCTAATTGCCTGCAGGGCTATCTGTATAAATCTTCTGTCACTGCCCCTCTGATGGAGAAGCCAAAAAAACCAAGGTTAAGTAAAGGAAGTGGTAGTAGCCGACCCTTTCAAGAGACATGGACTGAGATGTATGGCATTATAGAAAAAAATGGCAGATCATTTTGCGTTCTTTGTAGTGAAACGGTAGTAAGCAGAAATTCAGCAACAAAAAAGTCACTAAATCAGTGATGGCGAACCTGTGGCAGTCCAGCTGTTCGCCATCACTGGAAGAATTCCCCCTCCCCCTCACTTATCTGACTTAGTTCATGACACCCCACACAAGTTAAATAACAGCAAGACCAACAAAAGAAACCAACTGACAGATTAACAAAGAAGTCACTAAGCAGGTAAGTTAAATATTAAACATATTTGTTATTTAAACTATAAATATCGTAAAATTAGGGTTTTTTTTCTCAAGGTGACACACCTCCCGATTTATGCGCGGTTTTTTGGCGAATTTTGACACACCAAGCTCAAAAGGTTGCCCATCACTGAGATAGGGAGATTAATTCGTCCCTCCTCTCCACACCTGTGATCCGATCGTAGCAGAGGCTGAGCTCATCATTAGCACATCACATCCAATGCCATACGCTCATCTGACCATGATATTAAAGCGTAACCATCAGTTTAATTTTTATTTCATAAATCAATAATACACAAGAAAATTAGCAACTTTGTAATATATCTTATCTGACAAATTAGCTTCTTTCTCTGCCAGAATGCATCAGACATCAAAATTCTCAATTCTGAGGTCAAATCTGTATTTGTTGAAGACTTTCCCATTACTGAGATAGATGGCAGAAGTTACTGATGAGAGACAGACGCTAGAGACAGAAAGGAGCTACAGGAAGAGGGAGAAGCTAGAGGAAAAGGGAGAAGCTAGAGGCAGAGGGAGAAGCAAGACGCAGAGGGAGAAGCAAGAGACAGAGGGAGAAGCAAGAGGCAGAGGGAGAAGCAAGAGGCAGATGGAGAAGCTAAAGGAAGAGGGAAAAGCTAGAGGAAGAGGGAAAAGCTAGAGGAAGAGGGAAAAGCTAGAGGAAGAGGGAGAAGCTAAAGAAAAAGGGAGAAGCTAGAGGAAGAGGGAGAAGCTAGAGGGAGAGGGAGAAGCTAGAGGCAGAGGGAGAAGCTAGAGGCAGAGGGAGAAGCTAGAGGAAGAGGGAGAAGCTAGAGGAAGAGAGAGAAGCTAGAGGAAGAGAGAGAAGCTAGAGGCAGAGGGAGAAGCTAGAGTCAGAGGGAGAAGCTAGAGGCAAAGGGAGAAGCTAGAGGCAGAGGGAGAAGCTAGAGTCAGAGGGAGAAGCTAGAGGCAGAGGGAAAAGCTAGAGGCAGAGGGAAAAGCTAGAGGCAGAGGGAAAAGCTAGAGGCAGAGGAAGAAGCTAGAGGAAGAGAGAGAAGCTAGAGGCAGAGGGAGAAGCTAGAGGCAGAGGGAGAAGCTAGAGGCAGAGGGAGAAGTTAGAGGCATAGGGAGAAGCTAGAGGAAGAGAGAGAAGCTAGAGGAAGAGGGAGAAGCTAGTGGCAGACGGAGAAGCTAGTGGCAGACGGAGAAGCTAGTGGCAGACGGAGAAGCTAGTGGCAGAGGGAGAAGCTAGAGGAAGGAGTTAGAGGAAGAGGGAGAAGCTAGACGCAGAGGTAGAAGCTAGAGGCAGAGGGAGAAGCTAGAGGAAGAAGCTAGATGAAGAGGGAGAACCTAGGGAAGAGGGAGAGGTTAAAGGACGAGGGAGATGCTAGAGGCAGAGGGAGAAGTTAGAGGAAGAGGCAGAGGGAGAAGCTAGAGGCAGAGGGAGAAGCTAGAGGCAGAGGGAGAAGCTAGAGGAAGAGGGAGAAGCTAGAGGGAGAGAGAGAAGCTAGAGGAAGAGGGAGAAGCTAGAGGCAGAGAGAGAAGATAAAGGCAGAGGGAGAAGCTAGAGGCAGAGGGAGAAGCTAGAGGAAGAGGGAGAAGCTAGAGGCAGAGGGAAAAGCTATGAGCAGAGGGAGAAGTTAGAGGAAGAGGCAGAAGCTAGAGGAAGAGGGAGAAGCTAGAGGAAGAGAGTGAAGATAGAGGCAGAGGGAGAAGCTGGAGGAAGAGGGAGAAGCTGGAGGAAGAGGGAGAAGCTGGAGGAAGAGGGAGAAGTTAGAGGCAGAGAGAGAAGCTAGAGGCAGAGAGAGAAGCTAGAGGCAGAGAGAGAAGCTAGAGGCAGAGGGAGAAGCTAGAAGCAGAGAGAGAAGCTAGAGGCAGAGGGAGAAGCTAGAGGCAGAGGGAGAAGCAAGAGGCAGAGGAGGAAGCTAGAGGCAGAGGGAAAAGCTAGAGGAAGAGGGAGAGTGCTAGAGGCAGAGGGAGAAGCTAGATGCAGAGGGAAAAGCTAGAGGCAGAGGGAGAAGCTAGAGGAAGAGGGAGAAGCTAGAGGCAGAGGGAGAAGCTAGAGGAAGAGGGAGAAGCTAGAGGCAGAGGGAGAAGCTAGAGGCAGAGGAGAAGCTAGATGCAGAGGGAAAAGCTAGAGGCAGAGGGAGAAGCTAGAGGCAGAGGGAGAAGCTAGAGGCAGAGGGAGAAGCTAGAGGCAGAGGGAGAAGCTAGAGGAAGAGGGAGGAGCTAGAGGCAGAGGGAGAAGCTAGAGGCAGAGGGAGAAGCTAGAGGCAGATCACCTCCCTTATCCTTCTTTTAACTGCATAGAGTCTTCACTGAATACAGATTTTACCTCAGAATTCCGAATTTTAATATCTGATCAATTCTAGCAAGAGAAAGGAGCAAATGTGTCTGATAAGATACATTACAAAGTTGCTTGTTTTCATGAGTACTATTGATTTATTAAATAAAACATAACATGACAGTTACACTTTACATTTCCAATTATTATCATATGTTGATGCCTCGAAACAGTAAAGTCATTGATCTCTTTTTAGTTAACAAATCTTACTTTTGTGCCCACGTGGATATTGGCTTCTTTGTTCAGCAAAAGAGTGACCATGTCTGTGTGCCCCTCCTGGGCTGCCAGGTGAAGTGGAGTGACGCCTTGCTTGGTGAGAATGTTGGTCTCTGCTCCGTAGTTTAGTAATGTTGTGGCAATCTGCATTTGATTCTTTTTGGCAGCGATATGAAGAGGTGTATAACCGTTCTGCAATATTAAAATGATCAAATTCAGTACTCCCCTGTAATGTTTGTATGGCACACCTCGTAATCCATGTTAAGTCATTAAAGGGAATCAGTCAACAGTTTTTGCCACCTAATCTAAGAGTAGCATAATGTAGTGCCAGAAACCCTGATTCCAGTGATGTGTAACTTACTGGGCTGCTCAGTATAGTTTTGATAAAATCACTGTTAAATCAGCAGGAGATTATCATTAGAGGACTAATTGGCCTGCTGCCAGGTAGTCCAGCATATTCATGAACTACTAAATCTGCAGCAGAGAAAGCAGCAATGCTATCAAAATAACAGCAAGCAGCTTGGATGAATAAAAGTCCACTTTTATTATTTGGTGGTGCTGCCTGATTTTTTTCTACTATATATATATATATATATATATATATATATATATATATCCCTGTCACAAGATATGTGGCCACAAATATGGAAATGATAAAAGAGTTTGTCTAAAGTTGTCTGTAAAAAAATATTCACCATACCACAAGCGCTATAACACTACAAACAACATGCAAGTAATTACAGTATTCACCCCTCATCGTACCCCTCTAATCAAGTTTTGTTTGTCTAATCAAGTCTAATCAAGGTCTGAGCCTGTAAAATACCAGCTCAGATGGCAAATGCTCACCTTGGCTGTGACATGGGGAGAAGCTCCCTTTTCCAGTAGCAACATCGCCACCTTCTGGTTGTCATAGTGAACAGCAACATGGAGTGGAGTGAGCCCGTTCTGCAAAGGGCGTGTTTGTTATGGGGGTTAAATCAGTTAGTGAAGAAGAAGCTTGAGACATTAACACTGTAGAAGATACTAACATAAAATGATTATTAAAGTAATTATGTAATTACATGATTGTGATGGGGCAGTGAGAACACAGCATATGGACAGTGACATAAACCAGGGAACACATATGAGAGTTTCTTCATGTAAATCTAACCACAATGATTTACCTTGCCGGCAGAATCTGGCGGTGCACGGCGCTGCAGGAGGAGTTTGGCCACATCTAGGCTTCCATACTTAGCAGCTACATGCAATGGGGTAAATCCCTTCTGCAGAAATAAAGACAAAAAATGGATTTAATAACAAAAATGAAAATCTAGTTGTTTTATATGCTAGAAGACAAACATTCTGACACTTTCTAAGTTAAGTTCCCTTAATGAGTTTTTGGTACGTTTTTGACAATGATTACTTTTGATGTGCAAAATATGCAGGGTCTTAGGGCTTGTTCACATGCAGTATTCTTGCGGCATCTTTTCTGTTCTTTTTCAGGGGTGAAAACACTTTACAGTTTCACCAAACATGTGCACAAACCCTAAAGGCCGCTTTACACGTCGCAACATTGCATGCAATTTCACTTGCAATGTGCTGGTTGCAGTGAAATCATGGACACATTGTTCTATTTTATTGCCGTGTATAAATGTAACAATGTGTCCATGATTTTACTGCAACCAGCAAATTGCCCGTGAAATTGCAAGCAATATTGCCGCGTGTGACGGTACCTTTAGAGGAGCTGGATATGTCATGGACGTCTATACCCCCACCATGGTCATGTCCCTATCCCCTAAATAATAGGAACCTTATATATCCTGGATCTCTATATCCCACCCTGGACATGTTTCTATCCCCTGAAGAAGAGGATATATCTTGTACCTCTATGTCCCACCCTACTCCTGTCCCCCTATCTTTTCCACTTGCTTTCGCAATGCTAACATACACTTAGTCCTGCCAATAAAGCTCATTTGAATTGAACTGAAAGAGGGAGCTAGGAATAGAGAGAGGGAGAGAAAGTGAGACGGAGAGCAAGCAAGAGGAAGAGAGACAGAGAGAGAGATCAAAAAAGAAAGGGTAGAGAGAGAGGAGAGATACAGAGAGAAAGAGAGGGTGAGAGAAAGGGAGGGTGAGAGGGAGAGAGAGAAAGAGAGGATAATGAAAAAAGGAGAGAGGATGGAGAGAAAGAGGGAAAGGAGGGAGGGGGAGACAAAGAGAGGGAGAGAAGAGAAGGAGAGAAAGAAAGAGGGGAAAAAAGGAGAGAGGGAGTGATAGACTATGTTCCAGAAACGCAGCCAAACCGCTGCTAAAAAAGCTACAAAACCTGATGAAAACCTTTACACAAAACTGCAGGAAGTCATCTGACAGGGAAAATGGTTTTAATCCTAAAGGATCAGAATTTGTAGCAGTTTTGCTGCAGAAAAACCCACAGCAAAACATAGTATACAAACATAACCTTAGGCGGTGTTCCCACGACAAGCGTTTGGCGAGTTTTTGATGTTGCAGAATTTCTGCATCATTTCTGCACCTCTTATGTAAAATTAGGTTACTGCCATTTTTTTTACTACATTTTTGAGCGCGTTATTTCACATTTTTATCAAGTTTTTGAGGCTGTTATTTTTTCCTTGCCCCTTCACATGTCGGTGCAAGTATAGAGTTCGGCATTGCTGCACAAAGCACATGCGACCAGATAATAACAGGTTATAGTCCCCTTAGGGCTTTATTAACCCCTTAACGACATAGGACGTTGTGCAACGTCCTGTGTTTCTGCCCGTTCCCGACACAGGACGTTGCACAACGTCCTGGCAGATTTGAGCTGCTGCAGCTCCTGTGAGTGGGGTCGCTCAGGTGTCACAGATGCTGCTGCTCTGTGACAACCTGCAGATGACCCCACAGGGGGTGGATTAACCCCCCCGTGCCCAGGACCCCTCCGATCGGCAGTTTAAAAGTGAAACTGCCGATCGGAGGGAATCGGAGGGAATCACAGGGATTCACCCCTCCAGATCTGATTGAAGCTCTCCAATCAGATCTGGAGGGGCGGATCGGCAAGTGCCCACCCCTCCACAGCCCCCTCCAGCACCAGGACCTACAGGGGCCCCCCCAGAACCGCCCGCCCCCCTCTATTGTTATGTATATGTCGGCGGGCTGCAGCCGCGGCTGCGCCCGCCGACCACAGTGCCTGGTCCCCTCCTACGGCTTCCCCCTAGGCAGGCTCCCCCTAGGCAGCCCCCCTCCAGGCAGCCCCCACCCCTCACCTCCTACGGCGGGCTGCACACATCGGTGCACCCGCCGCTGCGTCCGGCTGTGCAGCTCCTCTGCCGGCCGGTCGGTGGCCCCGCCTCCTCTCCCCGCCTCCTCTCCCGGCCTCCTCCTGCTGATCGGTCTATCAAGAGGGAGGTAAGTATGTATGTTTGTATGTATGTATGTATGTATGTATGCATGTATCTATGTATGTATGTATGTATGTATGCATGTATCTATGTATGTATGAATGAATTGATGGATGGATGGATGATGGATGGATGGATGGATGGATGGGTGAATGGATAGATGGATGGGGGGTGTATGCGTGTGCGTGCATGGACGTGAGCGTACATGAGCGTGCGTGGACGTGTGCATAGATGGATGTGTGCGTGGATGTGCGTGCGTGGATGTCAGCATGCGTGTGTGGATGTCAGCATGCGTGAATGTCAGCATGCGTGCGTGGATGTGTGTGCGTGGATGTGTGTGTGGATGCGCGTGGATGTGGATGTGCGTGCGTGGATGTGCGTGGATGTGTGCGTGCATGGATGTGCGTGCGTGGATGTGCGTGCGTGGATGTGCGTGCGTGGATGTGCGTGGATGTGGATGTGGGTGCGTGCGTGGATGTCCGCGTGCATGCGTGGATGTGGATGTGCGTGGATGTGCGTGCGTGGTTGTGTGCGTGCGTGGATGATGGGTGCATAGGTGGATGGATGGGTGCAACAAGGGATCAAGTGTCCTCTTGTTGTAGTCTCTGGGATCATAGTCATGGTGCACTGTATGACAGATCATTGTCATACAGTGCACCATAACTCTGACCCCAGAGGCTGTAGGAAGAGGACACTTGATCCCTTGCTGCAGTCTCTGGATTGAGCACAGGCGATCGAGCGTCGTGGGACCTTCGTTGTGGACTACGTCGGAGGCGATCGAGCGTCGTGGGACCTTCGTTGTGGACTACGTCGGATCTTTATAATAAAGATGGAGTCCGAATTTTGTTTGTGTTTTTTTTTCAAATAAAAAGATTTTTCTCTGTGTGTATTTTCTGACTATTTACCAGAGATTCCTAATGGCGGGTCTAACATTGGCCCTATATTATGAATCTCGGGCTTAGTGCCAGCTGCCAATAAAAAGCTGGCATTAACCCCTTTATTACCCAGTTCGCCACCGGCACCAGGGCAACTGGAAGAGTCTGGGTACAGCGCCAGAAAATGGCGCTTCAATGAATGCGCCATTTTCTGGAGCGGCTGCGGGCTGAAATTCGCAGCCTGGGGGGCCCAGAACGCTTGGGCCTCTCCATGCTGCGGATTCCAGCCCCCAGCTGCCTAGTTGTACCTGGCTGGACCAAAAATATGGCGGAGCCCCACGTAATTTTTTTTTCTAGAATTAGTTCTAGAAAAAAAAAAAAAGGGCTTTGCTGTATTTTTGGAAGCCAGCCAGGTACAACGAGGCAGCTGGGGGTTGGTGGCAATCCGTAGCTGCCAAGTTGTACCTGGCTGGACCAAAAATGTGGTGGAGCCCCACGCCATTTTTTTTCTAGAATTTAGTCCTAGAAAAAAAATAAAAATGGGCTTCGCTGTATTTTTGGTTGCCAGCCAGGTACAATGAGGCAGCTGGGGGTTGCTGGCAGTCCGTAGCTGCCAAGTTGTACCTGGCTGGACCAAAAATATGGCGGAGCCTCACGCCATTTTTTTTCTAGAATTAGTCCTAGAAAAAAAATAAAAATGGGCTTCGCTATATTTAGATGCATAGTGAACACTTTGAACCCCCAGGTGCTTCACAAATTGATCCGAAAAAAGAAAATTTGTGTGAAAAAAAGTACTTTTTCCTTATTACGGATCAATTTGTGAAGCACGTGGGGGTTGAAAGTGCTCACTATGCATCTAGATGCATTCCTTGGGGGGTCTAGTTTTCAAAATGGGGTCACTTGTGGGGGAGCTCCAATGTTTAGGCACACATTGGCTCTCCATATGCGACATGGTGTCCGCTAATAATTCCAATTGTTAGCGGACACCATGTCGCGTATGGAGAGCCCCTGTGTGCCTAAACATTGGAGCTCCCCCACAAGTGACCCCATTTTGGAAACTAGACCCCCCAAGGAACATATCTAGATGCATAGTGAGCACTTTGAACCCCCAGGTGCTTCACAAATTGATCCGTAAAAATTAAAAAGAAAATTTGTGTGAAAAGAAAAGTACTTTTTCCTTCTTACGGATCAATTTGTGAAGCCCATGGGGGTTCAAAGTGCTCACTATGCATCTAGATGCATTCCTTGGGGGGTCTAGTTTCCAAAATGAGGTCAATTGTGGGAGAGCTCCAATGTTTAGGCACACATGGGCTCTCCATATGCGACATGGTGTCTGCTAATAATTCCAATTGTTAGCGGACACCATGTCGCGTATGGAGAGCCCCTGTGTGCCTAAACATTGGAGCTCCCCCACAAGTGACCCCATTTTGGAAACTAGACCCCCCAAGGAACATATCTAGATGCATAGTGAGCACTTTGAACCCCCAGGTGCTTCACAAATTGATCCGTAAAAATTAAAAAAGAAAATTTGTGTGAAAAGAAAAGTACTTTTTCCTTCTTACGGATCAATTTGTGAAGCCCATGGGGGTTCAAAGTGCTCACTATGCATCTAGATGCATTCCTTGGGGGGTCTAGTTTCCAATATGAGGTCAATTGTGGGGGAGCTCCAATGTTTAGGCACACATGGGCTCTCCATATGCGACATGGTGTCCGCTAATATTTCCAATTGTTAGCGGACACCATGTCGCGTATGGAGAGCCCCTGTGTGCCTAAACATTGGAGCTCCCCCACAAGTGACCCCATTTTGGAAACTAGAGCCCCCAGGGAACATATCTAGATGGGTTGTGAACATTTTGAACCCCCAAGTGCTTCACAAATTCATCTGTAAAATTGAATAAGTACTTTTTTTTCCACAAAAAATTTCCATTTTCATTTGTACAGATTATGTTGTGAAGCACCGGGGTGTTCAAAATGCTCACCACCCATCTAGATAAGTTCCCTGGGGTGTCTAGTTTCCAAAATTGGGTCATTTGTGGGGAGCTCCAATGTTTAGGCACACAGGGGCTCTCCAAACGCAACATGGTGTCCGCTAACAATTTGACTGAAAAATCAGCTCAAATTGTTAGCGGACACCATGTCGCGTTTGGAGAGCCCCTGTGTGCCTATACATTGGAGCTCCCCCACAAGTGACCACATTTTGGAAACTAGAGCCCCCAGGGAACATATCTAGATGGGTGGTGAGCATTTTGAACCCCCAGGTGCTTCATAAATTAATCCGTAAAAATTAAAAAGTACTTTTTTTTCCATAAAAATTTTCTTTTTTCATTTTTACAGATTAATTTGTGAAGCACTGGGGTGTTCAAAATGCTCACCACCCATCTAGATATGTTCCCTGGGGTGTCTAGTTTCCAAAATGGGGTCACTTGTGGGGGAGCTCCAATGTTTAGGCACACAGGGGCTCTCCAAACGCAACATGGTGTCCGCTAACAATTTGAAAAATCAGCTCAAATTGTTAGCGGACACCATGTCGCGTTTGGAGAGCCCCTGTGTGCCTATACATTGGAGCTCCCCCACAAGTGACCCCATTTTGGAAACTAGACCCCCCAGGGAACATATCTAGATGGGTGGTGAGCATTTTGAACCCCCAGGTACTTCATAAATTAATCCGTAAAAATTAAAAAGTACTTTTTTTTCCATAAAAATTTTCTTTTTTCATTTTTACAGATTAATTTGTGAAGCACAGGGGTGTTCAAAATGCTCACCACCCATCTAGATATGTTCCCTGGGGTGTCTAGTTTCCAAAATGGGGTCACTTGTGGGGGAGCTCCAATGTTTAGGCACACAGGGGCTCTCCAAACGCAACATGGTGTCCGCTAACAATTTGACTGAAAAATCAGCTCAAATTGTTAGCGGACACCATGTTGCATTTGGAGAGCCCCTGTGTGCCTACACATTGGAGCTCCCCCACAAGTGACCCCATTTTAGAAACTAGTCCCCCCAGGGAACATATCTAGATGGGTGGTGAGCTTTTTGAACCCCCACGTGCTTCACAAATTCATCCGTAAAAATGAAAAAGTACTTTTTTTTCCACACAAATTTTTTTTAGCCTAAATTTTTTCATTTTCACATGGGGAACAGGATAAAATGGATCCTAAAATTTGTTGGGCAATTTCTCCTGAGTACAGCGATACCTCATATGTGGTCATAAACCACTGTTTGGGCGCACGGCAGGGCTCAGAAGGGAAGGAGCGCCATTTGACTTTTTGAATGGAAAATTAGCTCCAAAAGTCAAATGGCGCTCCTTCCCTTCTGAGCCCTGCCGTGCGCCCAAACAGTGGTTTATGACCACATATGAGGTATCGCTGTACTCAGGAGAAATTGCCCAACAATTTTTAGGATCCATTTTATCCTGTTGCCCATGTGAAAATGAAAGAATTGAGGCTAAAAGAACATTTTTATTAGAAAAATTAAAATGACCATTTTTTCCTTCCACTTTGCTTTAGTTCCCGTGAAGCACCTGAAGGGTTAATAATCTTCTTGAATGTAGTTTTGAGTAGCTTGAGGGGTGCAGTTTTTGGAATGGTGTCACTTTTGGGTGTTTTCTGTCATGTACACCCTCAAAGGGACTTCAAATGTGATGTGGTCACAAAAAAAATGGTTTTGTAAATTTTGCTGGAAAAATGACAAATTGCTTATGAACTTTGAACCCTTATAACGTCCGAACAAAAATTTTTTTTTTTTCCAAAATTGTGCTGATGTAAAGTAGACAAGTGGGAAATGTTATTTATTAACTATATTGTGTCACATACCTCTCTGGTTTAGCAGAATAAAAATTCATAATTTGAAAATTGCAAAATTTTCAAAATTTTTGCCATATTTTTGATTTTTTCACAAAGAATCGCAAAAATTATCGACCTAAATTTAATACTAACATGAAGCCCAATATGTCACGAAAAAACAATCTCAGAATCGCTAGGATCCGTTGAAGCGTTCCAGAGATATAACCTCATTAAGGGACAGTGGTCAGAATTGACAAAAATGGCCTGGTCATTAAGGTCAAAATAGGCCCGGGGGTGAAGGGGTTAAAAACAGTAAAAAATGTAAAAAAAAAAAAAAGTTTTAAAAAATATGTTAAAACCTAAAAGTTCAAATTTTTTTTTAAAAAAAATACGCGTGGCATAACCGCTTCAGAAAAGTCTGATCTCTCAAAATATAACAATAATTAACACGATTGGTAAACAGTGAACGGAATAAATTCTAGAACGGCAAAGGTTTTTGGTCGCTGCAATGTCACAAGAAATGCTCTAATAAGAGATTAAAATGTCATATCTATCCCAAATTGGTATCAATAAAAACATTGTCTCACCCTGCAAAAAATAAGCCCTCACAAAGCTCCATCAACTGAAAAATCAAAATATTACTGGTCTTGGATAATAGTGATGCAAGTCCTACATATATTTTTACAGCAACAAAGAAAAAATAGTAGCGGCACTCACCGGGCGTATTTCAAACTTTCTTTATTAGGGTACCCTCATTCCAGGGTCCCACACCGAAGGGAGGGGGTGCAGAGACAGCAGAGATGACGGATCTCCGTCGGTGTGGGACCCTGGAATGAGGGTACCCTAATAAAGAAAGTTTGAAATACGCCCGGTGAGTGCCGCTACTATTTTTTCTTTGTTGCTGTAAGGATTGTGTTTACATAGCTGGCACCCAGAGGCGTTCAGCAGTGTTCCACCTCATATATACCCGTAAATCAAGAAAGTGAGCACTTCTCCCAGACTAGTAGTGCCCAGTAACTGGATCTTTAATTATTGAACTACATATATTTTTGTAAATGTCTTATTTTTTTTTTCACCACTAAAATAATAAGAAGAAACTGGACATGTTTGGTATCGCCATAATCATACTGATGAGGGGAATCATTACGAGGTCATTTATACTGAAAAAAATATATACTGTAAATACAATTCGTAAAAAAAAAAAAAACATGTTACTTCACAATTTCTTAACATCTGGAATTTTGTCCCCCATTTTACTGCACACAACATGGTTAACTGTATGGTTTTTGTCGTAGAGGGCGTACAGACAACAAAAAGCCTCACTTGTATTTATCTTTTAATATGAAAACAACACAGGACTGCTTTGAAGGATGGTGAGTGCCGCTGAATTTTTCTTCTCTTATTGATTTCTCTGAACTTTTTCTACCAGTGAAGCCCCACATTCCTTGGTTTAATTGCCTTATGGTAGTGAAAGTCTGCCTGCATAATGCATATGAGTAGTGCTGGAATTTACCTCTTTTGGATGACATAAAATGTAAGGCTTCATACAAAAGTACATTTTACACGTGTGTTTGACTGTTTTTTGTGATTCAGTCTTTTGGTGGTGTGAACACTGTCCTATAGACGTGTTCACTGTGTGCATGGCTCATTTGTTTTTGTCTAAATTGTTTATTGTTTTCCACCCCTCCCCTTGAGCACTGCACATAAAAAGCCGTCATCTGCATTCAGTCGAAGTCAGACATTGGACCTGTCTGGATCCTGCTCATTTAGGTACCAATACACATGGTCAGGTTCTAAATACATCAGATAGGGACTGATCTGATATGGGTTACATTGAAGTGGTAGAGCGGCTTTGTATACATTTTTTGCAAAATACGTATCAACTAAATACCCTGTATTTTACTACTTTTTCAGCAGCACTTGCTTTTTACTGTGTTTTTTTACAACAGAGTATTTTTACTCGTTTGTTTGTTTTTTGTGATTCAAAAGTACATTTTATCCTGCAAAACTCAAGCCCTTACAAGTCTATGTGGACAGAAAAAAAGTTATGGCTGTGGGAAGAAGGGAAGGAACAAATAAAAAACGCAAAAATGAAAATTGGCCACGTTGCAAAGGGGTTAAATAAAGCTGCTTTGTTTTTAATGCTTTCTGGTATTTGGCTTTGACAAAACTTTATTGATACAGTCATGTGACAAGTAAATGCATTTTTAGTGCGTTTAAGCAGCATAAAAGCACATGTGAGTTTTTTCGTCTGCAGAGTTTTGTTTTAATGTAAGTCTACGAGAAAAATATGCACATAAAACTCAGCGCACTCTCTGTAAAAATGGACATGTTGTGGATTTGATACACGCACCGCCAGTCAGTTTACATTGAGTAATAAATATGTACAGTGGGCAGGAGCTTTCTATAAATCCCATCCATTTTGCTGGAACTTTAAGATGTTGGGTTTTTGAAACAGTGAAAATAAGCAGCATCAAAAACTCATCTAGGGCAAACAGCCTAATGTTGAATTCAGACAGAGCGTTTGTGCTCCTTTTTTGGTGATCCAAAAACAAATCCTCTTTTGCAAAAAAAGCATCACAAACACATCAGCCATTTGTGCTGCTTTCTTGCTCCGTTTTCTGGTAACACAGACAAACACACAGAGGGAGACACAACACACACTTGCTAAGGGTATGTCCCACGGACGTTCTGCATCATTGCAGACCGTCAGAAAACGGTGGAGAATTGCAGAAACTGAGTTTTTGACCTCAGCAGTGTGCCATGTTTTTTGAGCGGTTTTTGAGCGGTTTTATAGCGTTTATACAGCGTTTTGTCGGCGGTTTCTGCGGTTTTTCTTAGCGTTTTTAAGACTGTTTTTGGCACTTGTAAGCTGAACCGCTGGAAAACGCTCCAAAGAAGTCACTTGCTCTATCTTTGAAACCGTGGAAAACCGGTGAAGAAACTGGAAAGGAACAAAAAAACGTTCTAATGTACACAGCGTTTTCTAAAATCCATTGACTAGCATGTTAATCCAACCGGTGTTAGGATTAACATAAATTAACATAAAACTCAGCGGAAAACGCCGGCGGAAAACGCTAACAAACAGCCCACAAAACTTCCAATGTGCACATACCCTTACCCTCCACGGTGAGCTCCAGCGATGTCTTCCTCCCAGGCACTGGCAGGACTTGTGGATAATACAAGTACTTACAGGACCTGTGCCCATTGTGACTCTCAGGCTGCCACATGGGTAGGTCCTGGAAGTACTGTACCTGCAGGTCCTCCCAATGCTCGGAAGGAAGACATCAACGGGGCTCATTGTGGGAAAGTAATTGGATGTTAGTGGTGCAGAAAGCACATCAAAAAAATTGACATGATCATTATTTTCTGGATGCGCTATCTGCACCACTAACTCAGCAGTCAAAAATGCTGACGTCTGCACTGCAAATTGAAAATCACATTCACTTTGCTGGCAGATGCAGTGACTGATACGTTTTTGGTGCAGTTTAAAAAAAAAGAATGCAGCATCAAAAATGGAACACAAACATCCAGGATGACAGTGTGAGCATAGCCTAAAGGTTCCAGAAAACTAGATGGGTTTTATAGACATCTCATGCCCACTGTGTTTTTTTTTTAAACTGACCTGCAATGCACTTTTAAAGTCCATACCATAGCAAAGCAGATTTATTTAAAGCATGTCATACCAAAAATAAACAAATGCCTTTGCATTATGCAGAAGACAGTATCAAGTATACTACCGGTTACCCTTTCTACATAGGTTTATTCTTCAGTAAAAATAACTCAGTTTTCAACAATTCGTCTGGCTTTCTCACCCTGGGGATAAAGGGATCTGAGGTCGTACAGAGCGCGGCCTGACTATGAAGAGGTCCGTAGTAACCACAGTATTGTCTCATACACACACACAGAAAACCCAATTTTCTGTAGCATGGCGGTGTGTTAAAGGAGAAAAACTCACCCATTACCACACTGAGCACAAATACTCAATGTGTGCCCTGTAGTGCTATGATGACACCATACTCAAAGGCTAATTAAGTGTCTTTATATTGCCCTATGCTGTACTATCACCATCAGTGCCTATCAACCCACATACATGCACCAATTCACATCCTCATGAGGAGACATATGAATAACCCAAGAGCGAGCTTTTCAGGAAATCAATAGTGTCTCAGATACATGTGGCGCCCCTCTGGACTGGTCGCCGCAGTGATGCTGCACCTACTCCACAGGTGTGGTATCACAGTTCTCAGGTGAAAGGGGTCACAAACCCAAAACATGGAATTGCACACAACACCATCCTGAATTCAGGCTAGGGGTTCAGGCAAACCCTTTTGAGGGAGGGCCCCATCTCCTAGCTGGAGGAGGGGCTAGCAAGAGTTAGTGAATAAGAAGAGGAAGGCGAATGTGGGAGGAGAGTGTCGAGGGCGGACGCAGGTAGGAGGGGTCCTAGGGGACACGGGAGTGGGGTATCCACCCGTGGGCCTCGAATCTGGCCTGACACTAGTTGGGCAGAGGGACAGGTTGTCTGAGGTGACTGGCCCTGATCTAGTGGCAGTGCTGCACGCCTCAGCCAGAAAAACCAAAGGCCATCGTTTCTGCATGAGTGGTGGCTACCAACGGTGGATATTTGTCGGGACAGTGGCTAACACTAGGGTCTTGGCTATGAGTGTTGTCTTGGCGGAGTGACCCTGATCATCTGAGAACTAACCTGTCTGCACTTTGGAGAAGCACAGCACCTGGCTGGGTGAATTTGATTGAACATCAAGTAAAGGTAATGAACTGCACAACTTGTGTTTGCCTCCTTCTTCCTCACCCTGTGATCTTCCTCACTAGCACCACCACGATAGACTGTTCACACCATCCCTGGGGCCCAGCTCCACCTGTGGGGAGCTTTACCATCCCAGCTGCACTACCATCAGCCCCAGCGATCATATCCAGCAGCATCGGCCACCCCTGGGCGAATACCACAGGTGGCGTCACAAATATCCCCTGTAAATAATCCCTTTTTATTGCACATCCAGGGCCATGGAGCCGGGTCACCGCCACCGTGACCTCCCCCTGAGAATTGACTGGCCTGGTTCTCCACGGCCCTGCCGGGTGACGCAGACACGACTATACATTTTATTTCTTTTCATAACAGGAAAATAGAAAATGGCTGGAGAATAAAGGACTAGATCAGATTTACTATGGAAGTATCTCTCCCACATTTCAGATTAGGGTTTCTTAGGACGCCCACTTTTGACAGCACTGTAAATGCTTGTGTTATTTGTTTGTTTTCCAATTTGAAAATTAGAGTATTAGAAAAGTGGAAATAAAATTATTTAATGCAACAGTAAATGCTGCTACTTCCCAGCATGGGTCTCAGACCCAGATCCAAGCATGGTCCATTTACAGCATTAGGGTATGTGCCCACAGGACGTTTTTCTAGCAGGTCTGAACGCAGCAAAAACTGCTACTGGTTTCAAGTATTTCTAGAGTCCTTGCCAGGAGATTTGCTGCATTCAGGTCCGGCGTTTTTATCACGTTGTTTTGCGCATTTTTACGGTGTTTTTGCTGCGGTTGGGATACTGTGTTTTTTGCATTTTTGCCATTGTCTGAGCAAAAATGCAGGAAAAATAGAACATAATCAATCTTTCCCATTTGCAGCAAAACTGTAGGTGTTTGAGAGTATTTGACACTGGCAAAACCAATCTGTGGGCACACAGCCCAACCGCAGGAACAAATTACCATACATTAGCATAAAACCAAGGGTAAACTGCATGAGGAAAACGCTGGAAAAACATCCTGTGGGCATATACCCTAACAAGAGACTTCTAGAAACAGTAAAAAATGCAGAAATTGTTTCTGCTTTCTCCAAAGCTGCACGGGCCTTTCTATGAGATTGTATTCTGCTGCCCTCTAGTAGACAAAAACATAAAATGCAGAATTTGTAGTAGAAAAATAATGCTCTCAATGAAAGAATATCTGCAAAAGTGAAAAAACTATACTGGTTGTGACCACGCTCCTAATCCACTGTGTGCCTTTACCACGCCAAAACACAGCAACTTCTTCACATAGTACAACCATGTCCTGTACACCCACAGCCCAGGAAGGTAGTCTGTTCTCTTTGTGCTCTGATCTGTTCTGCTGGTGTTTTCCTTCCCCCAACAAGGAGGCCAGATCTGGAGGGCAAGCTGATCCCTATTACAAGCCACTCAACATATACAACGGTAACTGAGGGCACAAAGTGGGTATTATTATTACAAAGAGCAAAAATTAGGGTACTGCCATAGTACTCTTGGGCACAAAGGAGGCATTTTAAATTTGTGGTGAGCACAATCGAGGAGAAAATTACTGTGAGGAAGAACTATTAACTTGTTTGGCACTAGTACAATGTTAGGCACAAAGTGGGGCACTATTACTGTATGAGAGGAACTGAGGGGGACACCATTACTTAGTGAGAGGAACTGAGGGGCACTATACTGTGTGAGAGGAACTGAGGGGCACTAATACTGTGTGAGAGGAAATGAAGGAGGCATTATTACTGTGTAAGAGGAACTTAGGAGGGCACTATTACTGTGTGAGAGGAAGTGAGGGGGGCACTATTACTGTGAGAGGAAATGAGGGGGGCACTATTACTGTGAGAGGAAGTGAGGGGGGCACTATTACTGTGAGAGGAAATGAGGGGGCACTATTACTGTGAGAGGAAATGAGGGGGCACTATTATTGTGAGAGGAAATGAGGGGGGCACTATTACTGTGTGACAGGAAATGAGGGGGCACTATTACTGTGTGAGGAACTGAGGAGGGCACTATTACTGTGTGAGAGGAAATGAAGCTGGCACTATTACTGTGTGAGAAGAAATGAGGTCGGCACTATTACAGTGTGAGAGGAACTGAGGGAGGCACTATTACTGTTGGGAGGAACTGAGGGGGGCACTATTACTGTGTGAGAGGAACTGAGGGAGGCATTTAACTGGTGAGTGGAACTGAGGGGGCACTATTACTGTGAGAGGAAATGAGGGGGGCACTATTACTGTGTGAGAGGAAATGAGGGGGCACTAGGTGTAGCAGCACAATGGGGGTGTGTGGACTTCTTGTAGAGATTTGTCATGGCCTGGAGAAATCTTCCTGATACACTGATCTTTTAAGATCCTACAAATGTCTCTGAGGCTGCCACTATTACTGTGTGAGAGGAAATGAGGCCGGCACTATTATTGTGTGGGAGGAACTGAGGGAGGAACTATTACTGTGTGGGAGCAACTGAGGGGGGCACTATTAATGTATGAGAGGAAATGAGGCCGGCACTATTAGGGTATGTGCCCACATAGTGGTTTAACGTCGGTTTAGCAGCGAAAACCGCGGGCGGTTTAGCATAGGTTTTATTTAAATTTATGTAAATTCTAAGCAGCGTTAGGACTTACATGTAACCCTATGTAATTTAGAAAACGCTGTGCACACATAGTGGGTTAATGCGAGCGGATCTGCCAGAGGTTGAGCGGTTTCCTAGCGGTTTAGGAGCATACAACATGTCAATTCTTCTCAGCGGTTTTTGATCGTTTTCATGAACAAAATCCTCCATAGAAAACCGCCGGAAAAACCACCGGAAAAACCGACTGAAAAACGCTGTGCACACACTGAAAAAAACGCTGGGAAACCGCTGGGAAACAGCTGGAGACTTCAGAGCTCAGAACTCTAGGCTCCTGCAAATTTCCACGGTTTACTGATGGTTTGAACGTCACTAAACCACTATGTGGGCACATACCCTTACTGTGTGAGAGGCAAAATAAGAGAGGCACTATTACTGTGTGAGTGGAACTGAGGGGGCACTAATACTGTGTGAGAGGAAATGAAGGAGGCATTATTACTGTGTAAGAGGAACTTAGGAGGGCATTATTACTGTGTGAGAGGAACTGAGGGGGACACCATTACTTAGTGAGAGGAACTGAGGGGGCACTATTACTGTGTGAGAGGAACTGAGGGGGCACTAATACTGTGTGAGAGGAAATGAAGGAGGCATTATTATTGTGTAAGAGGAACTTAGGAGGGCACTATTACTGTGTGAGAGGAACTGAGGGGGACACCATTACTTAGTGAGAGGAACTGAGGGGGCACTATTACTGTGTGATAGGAACTGAGGGGGCACTAATACCGTTTGAGAGGAAATGAAGGAGGCATTATTACTGTGTAAGAGGAACTTAGGAGGGCACTATTACTGTGTGAGAGGAAGTGAGGGGGCACTATTACTGTGAGAGGAAATGAGGGGGGCACTATTACTGTGTGAGAGGAAGTGAGGGGGCACTATTACTGTGAGAGGAAATGAGGGGGCACTATTACTGTGAGAGGAAATGAGGGGGCACTATTACTGTGAGAGGAAATGAGGGGGCACTATTACTGTGTGACAGGAAATGAGGGGGCACTATTACTGTGTGAGAGGAACTGAGGAGGGCACTATTACTGTGTGAGAGGAAATGAAGCTGGCACTATTACTGTGTGAGAAGAAATGAGGTCGGCACTATTACAGTGTGAGAGGAACTGAGGGAGGCACTATTACTGTTTGGGAGGAACTGAGGGGGGCACTATTACTGTGTGAGAGGAACTGAGGAAGGCATTTAACTGTGTGAGTGGAACTGAGGGGGGCACTATTACTGTGTGACAGGAAATGAGGGGGGCACTATTACTGTGTGAGAGGAACTGAGGGAGGCACTATTACTGTGTGAGAGGAACTGAGGGAGGCATTTAACTGTGTGAGTGGAACTGAGGGGGGCACTATTACTGTGTGAGAGGCAAAATGAGAGAGGCACTATTACTGTTTAAGTGGAACTGGGGGGGTACTATTACTGTGTGAGAGGAACTTAGGAAGACACTATTACTGTGTGAGAGGAACTGAGTAGGGCACCATTACTGTGTGAGAGGAAATGAGTTGCATTATTACAGTGTGAGAGGAAATGAGGGAGGCACTTAACTGTGTGAATGGAACTGAGGGGGGCACTATTACTGTGTGAGAGGAACAGAGGGGGGCACTATTACTGTGTGAGAGGAAATGAGGGGGGCACTAGATGTAGCAGCACAATGGGGGGGTGTGGACTTCTTGTAGAGATTTGTCACGGCCAGGAGAAATCTTCCTGATACACTGATCTTTTAAGATCCTACAAATGTCTCTGAAGCTGGCACTATTACTGTGTGAGAGGAAATGAGGCCGGCACTATTATTGTGTGGGAGGAACTGAGGGAGGCACTATTACTGTGTGAGAGGAACTGAGGGGGGCACTATTAATGTATGAGAGGAAATGAGGCTGGCACTATTACTGTGTGAGAGGCAAAATCAGAGAGGCACTATTACTGTGTGAGTGGAGCTGGGGGGCTACTATTACTGTGTGAGAGGAAATGAGGGGGGCACTATTACTGTGTGAGAGGAAATGAGGGAGGCACTATTACTGTGTGAGAGCAATTGAGGGGGGCACTATTACTGTGTGGGAGGAACTGAGGGAGGCACTATTACTGTGTGAGAGGAACTGAGGGGGGCACTATTACTGTGTGGGAGGAACTGAGGGAGGCACTATTACTGTGTGAGAGGAACTGAGGGGGGAACTATTACTGTGTGAGAGGAACTGAGGGGGGAACTATTACTGTGTGAGAGGAACTGAGGGGGGCACTATTACTGTGTGAGAGGAAATGAGGTGGGCACTATTACTGTGTGAGAGGTAAAATAAGAGAGGCACTATTACTGTGTGAGTGGAACTGGGGGGCTACTATTACTATGTGAGAGGAACTTAGAAAGACACTATTACTGTGTGAGAGCAATTGAGGGGGGCACTATTACTGTGTGAGAGGAAATGAGGGGGCATTATTACTGTGTGAGAGGAAATGAGGGGGCATTATTACTGTGTGAGAGGAATTTAGTAGTACACTATTACTGTGTGAGAGGAACTGGGGGGGCATTATTACTGTGTGAGAGGAAATGAGTGGGGCACTAGATGTAGCAGCACAATGGGGGTGTGTGGATTGCTTGTAGAGATTTGTCATGGCCAGGAGAAATCTTCTTGTTAGTCTGATCTTTAAAGATCCAACAAATGTCTCTACTATAACTGCATTACTGGTTGAGAAATTAGGCTGAAAGTTATGGATAAGCAGCGGACTGTGACCATAAAGAAAACGTGCTCAGGGTTTTGCGTTAATACCCATAATAGGGTCCTGATTCGGCAAGAAGAACCTGCTCAAGGGGCACACTGCTATAGTTCTACTTTTACGCATGACAATTGCATAATTAAAAGCAACAAATTATTAACTATAAAATACCCAAAATTCAGAGTGAAGATCTGATCAGTGTTTTTAATAGAGGCTTACAACATTTTTGGAGATGGGCACTTATATTGACCACAAGATTATAAAGTAAAATACTGCAAGTCATATGGTCTGTATATAATATACAGACCATATGACTTGCAGTATTTTACTTTATAATCTTGTGGTCAATATAAGTGCCCATCTCCAAAAATGTTGTAAGCCTCTATTAAAAACACTGATCAGATCTTCACTCTGAATTTTGGGTATTTTATAGTTAATAATTTGTTGCTTTTAATTATGCAATTGTCATGCGTAAAAGTAGAACTATTATAAACCATTGAATCTAAAATCAGCTCTTACCTTGGTAGGCATGGAGTGGGACGCCCCAGCTTCTATTAAGACTGATGCCACATCCACCTGTCCCTCCCGGGCTGAGATATGCAGAGGGGTATATCCATTTGTGGTGGCAGCATCTGGATGGGCCATGTGTTGCAGTAAAAGCTGGACAATTTCTGTTTTGCCCAGACGAGAGGCAATGTGGAGTGGTGTCTGCTCCTCCTGCACAATAGAATAGTGCATAAAATAAATCTGCATACATTTATTTAAATCTACTAATAAAGTATATTTTTGTGATAACCATGGGAGAAAACTTTAACTAATTCAGTTAGCCAGTGGGCAAATCTGCAGTGGAAGTTTGGCACGAGTAAAAGTAATGATCATACATAAGATAAAGGCCATCTACATTAGTGCTAGGTAAATATGGACAAGGATGGGGTTCACAATTATACCTCAGATAAACATCACATGAGACTAAGTATAGCTCAAGCCTAGTGGGACAAAATATGGCTATGTGCCCACTGAGCGTTTGTGCTGGTTTTTTTTTTGTTTGTTTTTTTGACTGCATTTCTGCAGGCTCCTCTTATCTCAGAACTTTGATTTTACCTCCCCAGCTCCTCTCCCCCTCCCAAGCCTGACTCTGCTTTAAGTCACCTGTCGTATTTACTGCATCATCTCACCCTACTTATGTATATATGTGTGTGTCTTCAGAATTTGTGTTATTAGCAGCCTGTTTGAAAGGGCCATAGTGTCCCAAAAGCTTGCTTTGCTTACTATCTTTTCAGTTATCCATTAAAAGGTGCTAACCACTGAGGACTCTCAGATTGTAATATCTTTCTGTGCCCACTATTTGCATTTGTGTTGGTGCATTTTTCTGCAGAAATCTCCTGCTTTTACAAAAGGTCCCTGTCAAACATGCCCATTTTTGTGCTGTTTTCCTCAAACAAGCATCACAAACAATTGTATTCTCACAGCCCATTTGTGATGCTTTTTTACAGTGATTTCCAAAACAAACACACTCCAATACTCACCCTCCCTGGCGATCCCACAGTGATGTCTTTCTCCTGGGCACCGGCAGAAGCTGCGTGCATCGTATTTCCAGGACCTGCACCTCATGTTACACAGCTTCTGCTGGTGCCCGGAGGAAGACGTCACCAGGGAATACCAGAGAGGGTGAGAAAGTGTATGCGTGTCTATGGGCCGTTTACACACACCCAACTTCTGTGACCAACTTCTGAACAGATCTCTGGTTGCAGTGAAATCATGGACACATTGTTACATTTGTACACAGCCACAAAATGGAGCAATGTGTCCATGATTTCACTGCAACCAGAGATATGTTCAGAAGTTGGTCACAGAAGTTGGTGTGTGTAAAGCGGCCCTATGTGTCTGTTTGTGTCCCCTTATTTGTGCTGCATTTGTAATGTGCACAAACCCAGCACAAACGCACTACATTTGGGCTGTTTTTATTTTTACACAGGTGTGTTTGTGCAGCCAACAAACGCAGGACAAAAAAAATATGTCTAGTGAGCACATAGCCTATAGCATAAAACTGATACTTAGCTTCAGGATAATACAAATGGCGCCAATGTGATTCAGAATCAACAAATTACAAAGAACCTGTATATAAGACACGTTGTAGTTTTATATAAAGGGTGAATTCTTCTGTTGTGCAGGTCTTGTTCTGAAATTCCTTATACAATATACCACAAATGTGCAAAATTGTAGTATTATATTTACTCATTATAGTAATCATCATATATAATGGCTAACATTTACCCACTAGATACAGACACTCAATTGATAAAATACAATCTACACGTACCCGAGCTCTAGCATCCACAAGGGCACCATTTCGGAGAAGGCAACGGACCACTTCAACCTGCCCTGCACGAGCAGCCATGTGTAATGCTGTCTCTCCTCGCTGGAAATACATAGATAAAGAATAAACACATTGATATATTTTAGCGTTAATCCTGTATCTTTGCTGTAAAGGTAATAATTGGATTGTTATTTTCATCCATATCGTCTTCTTCCAAAGCCAATACAGTCCACTAAGTAACTAAATAAATAATAGACGTAAATCACGTGTTATCCCTGTATGATAGGGTTACATCGCTGTTAATACACATAACTGTTGATTTCATTACTGTTTTAAAGATCTCTGCTTACTAGCAATGAATGTAAGGCTCTTTTCTCATTGAACCTAGTGCTCCTCATGGGTTTATACATTGAATATATAATATAGGCTTGGGACTTAAATACGCAATCATTCTATTTCACAGCAGATTTGTGAATACTTACAGCGCACACAGTGCACACTGTTAGGATTTTCCAGTGCTGGAAGCCAACTGTTATGTGACTGTGAGTATGTGATTTGACTAGACGTGTCTGGCTTCGCTCAATTACCTTGTAGTGAGCGAGGCCACGCTCTCTGGTTGCACTTGACTGAATGTATGCAAATTACCTGGCACCGACACCGGAGAATCCTAAACACATCCATAATTCTGCAGGCATATAGAATGACTAAAGACTTTAACCTCGAGTCTGACCAACTCCTTTAACCATGGACACCTTATTTGACCAAGCGTAAATTATTATTATTATTTTTTTTTTTTAAGGAAAGAGACAAAAAAAGCCAGTATAATATAGTGGCAGAGACTCTGATTCCAGTGATGTATCACTGGTGTGTGCTGTCATTTTGATAATATCACAGTTTTATATGCTGCAGGTCTATCAGTTCTTTGTAATATAGAGCTCTGTATAACCCCACCCCTACCACAAATTGACAACTTTCTATGTTTACTCTGCATAGCCAAAAGCTGCCAACAGTGGTGGGTTTATTTGTTTGACTACCTGACAGCAGGTTTACTAGTCATCTTGTGATATAATTTACTGCTAATAAAACTGTGATTTTATTAAAATTACAGAAAGCAGCCTAGTACGAAACACACCTTGCTGTTCTCAGATTAGTTGGCAAAAACCTGATGACAGATTCCCTTTAAAAGATCAGATACCCTGCCTTGAAAAAGTATTTATACACCATGAACTTTTCCATATTTTTTTTAGACTACACTCACAAAGTAAATGTATTTTATTGGGATTGCATGTGATATACCAACACAAAATAGCAACCATATGTGAATTGTAAAGGAACTGACACATGATTTTCTAAATATTAAAAAAAATATATAAATCTGAAAATTGTGACAAGCATATTCAATCGCCTGTTTTCAGATACCGCTAAATAAAATCATGTGTCCAACTACCTCCAGAAGTCCCGAACTAGTAAATTAAGTTCACCTGTATGTAATTTATTCTCAGTATAACTACAGCTGTTTTGTGAAGGCCTCAGAGGCTTGAGAACATTGGAGATCAAATTGTATCAGGAAAAGCAAGGAACACACTAGACAGGTCAGAGATAAAGTTGTGGACAAGTATAAAGCAGGGATAGGTTAGAAAAAACAATAGCCCAAACTCTGAACATCTCACGGAGCACTGTTCAACCCATTATAGAAAAACAGCAAACCCCCTAAACTGATAACCAAGGCAAAGAGAGCACTAATTAGTGAAGATGCACAATAGGCCCATAGTCGAGCTGCAGAGATGCACAGCTCACATAGTTGAATATGTCTACAGGGCAACTATTAGTTGTGTAGTCCATAAATCGGGTCTTCATAGAGGAGTGGCAGGAAGAAAAACATTTTTTGAAAGCAAGCCACAAGAAGTCCCATTTACAATTTGCAGAAGGCCAAGTAGGGAACACAACTAGCATGTGGAATAAGGTGCTCTGCTCAAATGAGACAAAGTAGAACTTTTTGGGCAAAATGCAAAATGCTATGTAAAATAACACTGCACATCACCCTGCACACACCATCCCCACCGTCAAACATGGTGGTGACAGCAACATACTGTGTGAAATGCTTTTCTTCAGTGGGGACAGGAAACCTGGTCATAGTTGATAGAAAGAAAGATGGAGCTAAATACATGGCAAACCTAGTGCTAAACCTGTTAGAGGCTGTAAAACACTTGAGACTGGACAAATGTTAACCTTACAGCAGGACAATGACCCTAAATGAATAGCAAGAGCTACAATGGATGGGTGATATCAAAGCATATTCATGTGTATGAATGGCCCAGTCCCAGTCCAGAACTGAATCCCATTGAGAATCTGTGGCAAAACTTGAAAATTTTCTTCATCCAATCTCACTGTCTAAGGAGGCATTTTGCAATGAAGAATGGGAAACATATTTTTAAAATATTTAGAAAACCATCTATCATTCTCTTTACACTTTATAACATCAAATATTAAATCATTTTCATGTTTAATAATAGGCTGCATTCACATTTCTGTTGTCTTTTCTATCTTAAGACAAATTTAACTAATATTTATGGTAGAACTGTTGCATAAGGCTTGGGTCACATTTGGAAGGCACAATCTGGTAACTGCATCCATTACCGGATCTGGTATTACCGTGTGCCGTCACATTTGGCATCACATTGCAGATCGGGATCCAGTAATGGATCCAGATCTGCAATGAGAAAACACTGTGGCACCAAAATTGGATCCGGTACCTCAAGGTACAGTCATGTACCTTGCGGTACCGGATCCAGTTGCCATAGGCAGCCATTATAAAAAAACGGATCCGGTTTTTCAACAGATCCGAAAAATGCAGCCTGCATGATTTTTACCGCAGACTGCAAAACCAGATGCGGTACCGGATTGCATTAAGTGCAATCCGTTTTTTCTATTGCAGACTCTGGCTACGGATCCGGATTTGAAAAAAAAAAACGCAAATGTGACCCTAGCCTTACTGAAGCAAGTGACTTTTCTTTCAATTCTAAAAAAGTGTGCACAATGGAAACTAATCCAGATTGACCCAATAATAAAGACCCACAAAGAACCTACATTTGTCAGTTAATTTGCATAAGAATTCAGCAATAGTAAGCCCCTTCATGTATTTTGATACACATGAAAGTCAAAAGTGGTGTTTCTGCCTTTGCTGCGCGCTCACAAGAGAAATTGACATTTTGCAGATTTAAAAAACACACCACAGGTTAATTTACATAGCGGAAAACAAAGCACATGGGGAATGATATTTTTAATAATCCCATCCAGCTTGCTGGAGTTTTTACTCCATGTGCACGTGATAGGTTTATATATCTCAGTATCTGTAGGTAAAACCAGGAATAGGTAATAAATACGGAAGTGGTGACGTGTTTCTATTATACAGTACTTTTCCTCTGATTGTACCACTCCTCGGATTGACTTCCAAATACTTTGGTAAAAAAAAATCTCACCAAGCACTCAATGTGTGCACATGATCTATAGCCGGTTTCACATTGGCGTTCGGCGCTGCAGTGTATGGATTGCACACGCCGCCGCAGCGCCGAACGCAGACATTTTGATGTGAATACTGAGCTGATTGTCTGCTTACGTTCACATCAAAATGTTCATGGAAATATATTGACCGCCGGTCCGGGCACAGTAAAGAGCAGTCGGGAGAGGAGGACGAGAGGAGGAGAGATGGATTTCCATGCATGTTTCTATGGGAACGTATGCATTCGCTTGCTCGGCCTGCGGATGGCACTGCATTCCCATAGGAATACATGCATGCTTTGTGCGCTCACGGACCCTTCCGTACAAAACAAGCTTTCTTGTACGCACAAAGAATGCAACAAGATGCATTTTTTGTGCGTCCGGGAGATCATGGTTTGTAACCACGAGACCGCAAGCGAACGCTGGTACAATTCGTCCCGATGGTAATCATAGGGACGCTCCACTCATGCGGCGCCATATGCGTTCGGTCGGCTCTATACGCAGCGTTCTAAAACGCTACTGTGAAACTGACCTAAGAGTATTTGCACATGTTTGGGTCTGTTCAGCATATAGTTCTGCACCAATAACCTAATGGTGCCGTCACACCTGGCGACGTCGCTAGCGACATCGCCGAAAAAGTGACGTATCAGCGATGTCGCTAGCGACGTCGCGCTGGGTAAACGAGCGCGCGACTGTGTTTTATCGCTGGTCGCAGGTTGACAGGTTTACGGGAAGAACCGTAAACCTGTTAACCGGCGATCTGCGATAAGGCTGGATCGCGCCGTGTGACATCGCCAGAGCGATGTCGGCGGCGATCCAACCTATACCGCAGCGTTGCTGCGGATCGCTCGCTGGGCTGAGCCCAGCCCAGAGAGCGATGTCACCGCCCGCATCGCTGCAGTGTCGCCGGCCGCAGCGATTCTGTGTGACAGCTGGCCAGCGATGTCGGAACCGAGCGGGCACCCGCACATCGCTTCCGACATCGCTGGCCAGATCGTGCTGTGTGACGGCACCATTAGTGTTGGCAGGAAAAAATTAGCATAAATTATGCACTGTCAAATACTCACCAAGAACTCATTGTGTGAACTTATCCTAAAGCTACACTACACAATAGGGAGATAACAAGTGTTATGGTCTTTAAAGGGAATCTGTCACAAGGTTTTTGATACGTCATCTGAAAGCAGCAAAATGTAGGGGCAGAGGACCTGATTCCAGTGATGTATCACTTTATGAGGTGCTTGATATTACTTTGCTGCAATCAAATGTTTTATGTGCTGCAGAGCTAGCAGTTCTCTGAATGTTGATCTCTACAGCCCCATCCATATCACTGATTGACAGGGTTCTGTAAAAAAACAGTATACACAGAAAGCTGCAAATCAGTGGTGGCAATGGGGTTATACAAAGGTTGTGAGAATGCTGGAGTACCTAGTTGAAGATTTACAAGTCCTCTAATGAGGATCTCCTCTGATAAAACAATGATTTTATCAAATATCAAAACTAAACTAAGCAGCCCAGTAAGTAATGCATTGCTGGAATAGGGATCTCAGCCCCTACATTAAACTGTGCTCAGATTTGGTAGAAATAAACCTGATGAACAAGACTAACTTTAACCTAATAAAAGAAAATCAAATTTATAAGTGGAAAAAAGACATATTATATTGGCCAACCAGGAAAAGAAAATGTACAGTGTTTGCACATTGTACTTAGATTGATACCACATGTCCAGTTTTGAGGGTAAAAATTAGTCAATCACTACCTTTGGGTAATTTGGTTAGTAGCACAATTAGAACACACCTAGTATCAGTGCCTCCAGGTTAGGCCGGCTTCACAACGCGATTTTCTGCTGTTAGGTTCTGTCCGGTGTTTTGCAGGATGCATCGGACAGAACCTGACAGCTCCAGAGAAGCAGAACACTGCTTTTTGCCGGCTTCATTGCTGGCGCTGTCCAGTGCTGAAATTTCAGCACCGCGGCTGCAGGGGAGTTGACCGCGGTGCTGAAATTTCAGCAGTGTAGCTCTCCAGGTGCTGAAATTCAGCAGTAGCTGCTTTTAACATCCGCCGCTCTTTCAGCACCAGGCGTCCAGGAACCGACACGATTTTCTGCCCGATTCAGCGCTATCCGGCGCCTATAGACTCCCATGCTATGGGCGTCGGATCTGGTTTTGTCTAATTTTTGCATTGGACACAAAAAATTATGCAGACTCCGGTTTTGTGTCCGATGCAAAAATCAGACAAAACCGGATCTTCCCGGAAAACCTGCAAATCGGAGTTCATATAAGGTCAATCTGGCGCCATAAGGATACATGGGGCGTAAATTCGTATCCTGAACCGGACAGCCCCGGACTTGAAAAACCGTGGTGTGAAGCCGCCCTTAGTTGCACCACCTATTGTCCAGCTCACCTGGCTCCTTTACATATACCCCATGATTTTACATTGCGGATCCACATGTTCAGATTGACTGCTGTATGTAAGCACAAGCCCAGCAATGGAGAGCTCATTTCTACTGTAGCAGTATAAGAATTATTATAAACTGAAATCAAGTGAACCAAATTAGAAAATAAAATGTTTTAGACAGTTGTCACATAGATAGTAATATTATAGCTTCAGTAATGGTCAGATTATATGAGCAGATTTCTGCCCACAACGAGCGTCAGTCAATAACATGACCAGTGACGTTCATGTATTGGCCATTTACACGGGCTGATATCCAATGTTTGTGGATAACTGATGGTTCACCCCATCTTTCGGGCCCATTACAGTCTGCATTTTGCTAGCAGTACGTTCCCTGTGTACACCAGAAGATGTGGTGCCGAGAACAATTATATTAAGGTCGCATGAAAGATGCAATCGATTAATTATTGCTCATTCATCGGTTGATTGCGGTCTGCTTACATGTGACCATGGTCCCAGTATTCTTGTAACCACTGGTTTATCCGCTTCAGCCCATAGTGGGGCATTTCAGGGCAATCCTGGACCATTTAACCTATACATAACTAAGCGATTCTCCATATTTTGCCCTTTCCTTTTTCCTCCCCTTCTAAGAATTATAACTTTATTATTCGTCCATCAACATAGCCATATGAGGGATTGATTTTTTCTGTGGGACGGGTTGTACTTTTGAATGACATCATTCAATTTATTTTATCATGTGATACACTCGAAAGCGGAACAAAAATTCCAAAATTCCAAGTGCATTAAAAAAAAATGCAATTCCACAATTTTTTAATTTCTTTTATTTACCAGATTCCATATGTGGTGAAACTTACTGGACAGTATAATTGTCTAGGTCAGTACATTTACATAGATACCAAACATGTATAGTTTTCTTTTTATTTAGGTGGTGAAAACAAAATTTGCTTTCAATTTCCGAAACATGGGTCTTGGTAAGAGATTTTTTTTTACGCCCTACTTCCATATTTTTCTTAATTGTTTTGGGGTAGATGTGTGTTTTTTTCTCCTCTTATTTTACTTTACAATGCAATTTTTGCAATGCTGTGGCAGCTAAAAAAAAATGCAGTTTGGCATTTTGATTTTTCTGCCCATTACGATGTTTATCGATAATTAATTCATTTTATGTTGTGATAGATCAGACTTTTACAAACACAGCGATACAAATCATATATATTTTTTATTTTTCCTTCAATATAGACATATGAGGGCTTATGTTTTGCGGGACAAGTTGTACTTTCAGATTGAATCCTTTATTTTACCATATAGTGTACAGGAAAATGGGAAAACAAATCCAAGTGCAGTAAAATTGCAAAAAAAAAAGTGCAATTACACATTTATGTTTTGGGCTTTTATTCACCATGTTCACTATATGGTAAAACTGACATGTTTGTATGATGCCTTGGGTCGGTATGAGTGCGTAGATACCAAACATGTTACTTTTACTGTTATTCAAGTGATGAAAAAAATCTGAAGTTTTTAAAGAAAAAGAATTGCACATTTGTGCCATGTTCTGCGACCCGTAGCGTTCTTATTTTTCAGGATCTGGGGCTGTTTGATGGCTTATTTTTGCAGCTTGAGCTGATGTTTCGACTGATACTATTTTGGTTAGATGTAATGTTTTGATTGCCCGTTATTGCATTTTATTTCAATGTTGCAGCGACCAAAAAAAACGTAATTTTGGCGTTTTGAACTTTTTTTCCATTACGTAGTTTACAGCTCTGATTAACTGATTTTATATTTTGATAGATCGGGACATTTATGAACATGGCAATACCAAATGTGTATTTTATTATTTTTAGTAGTTTTATTTTCAATGGTGCAAAAGGGGGGTGATTTGAACTTTTATGTTTTCTTTATTCATACTTTTAAAAACTTTATTTTTTGTTTTTTTCATTATTTTACATGGCCCAGTAGAGGGCTTCAGTGCTGCACACTGCGATCGCTTTTCCTGTTTTTAGATGAGCTACTGCTCATCTAAAGGCAAGGAGAATGATCACTCCCTGCCGATGATTTCACTGGGACATCACAGACAGGAAGTGAATCAGGACAGCTTCTGGGATCATTACAGGACCCCAGGCTGCACAGGTAAAGTATACAGGTCCTGTGATTGCTTCCTGCGATCACGGCGGGGAATAGCATGATCCCAGCCGTGAGGCTTTGGATCGTGCTGTCAGTCACTGACAGCACAATTCAAAGGGTTAACAGGCCGATCAGATGTCAGATCTGATTGGCACTGTTAGAAAAAAATCTCAGCTGATAAGATCAGCTGAGATGTGAGGGGAGGATGTGAGCTCTCAGCGTAAGCTCGTATCAAAGGGTAGAAGGCGGCCTATGACGTACATGTACGCCATAGGTCATAAAGGGTTTAATCAGTCATCATTTGCCGAAAAAGTAGCCTTTGAAGCACATGTAAGTCAAAGGTTGTAAAGGGGTTAACACATGTTGACATGACAGCCTGCGAATATTAAATATATGAAGTACTGATATCAAGAAATCCAACCTATTCAACAAATTGAAACTTAATTCCAATTTATGGTTACAAAGTTGTGGCCAGATACCATGACTTTAATAAAGAGGTGGCTACTTGCAAATTACACTGCTAATATTAAAACTGCCATGGTAGCTTCTTTGGGCAAAGTGTGAGAAAAGGAACAATTTAGAGCATAACCTATGGATGTGCCATATACAGTGCCTTGAAAAAGTATTCATACCCTGTGAACTTTTCCAAGTTTGGCTAGTATTTGTGAAGTGTAAAGGAAATGATCCGTTTTTCTAAATATTTTAAAAATATTTTTCTGAAAATTATGACATACTTTTGTATTCCGCGCCCCTGAGTCAATACTTTGTAGGACCACCTTTTGCTGCAATTACTACTGCAAGTCTTTTTTGGGATGTCTATACCAGCTTTGTCCATCTAGAGGTTGACATTTTTGCCTATTTGTTTCTATTGCCAAAATAGCCTCTGGATCAGTGAGTTGAAGAATAGTGAGAATGGAGAGCATCTGTGAACTGCAATTTAAGTCTTGTCAGAAATTCTCAATGTCATTTAGGTCTGGACTGTGAATGGCCCATTCATACACATGAATGTGCTTTGATCTAAACTATCCATTGTAGCTCTGGCAGCATGTTTAGGGTTGTTGTCCTGCTGGAAGCTGAACCTATGCCCCTATCACAAGTCTTTTCCAGCCTTTAACATGTTTTCTTCAACCAGCTACCCTGTCCTTGCGTAAGACTAGCATACTCACAGCACGATGCTGCCACCGCCTTGTTTGACGGTTGTGATGGTGTTCTCAATGTGATGTGCAGTGTTAGTTTTAAACCACACATAGCTGTTTGCATGTGGCCCAAAAGGTTTTACATTGATCCCATTTGAGCAGAACACCTTCTTTTACATATTACCCGTGCCCTCTAAATGATATTTTGTGAACTGCAAACAGGAATTCTTACGGCTTGCTTTCAAAAAAGGCTTACGTCTTGCCACTTTTCCACAATGGCCAGATTTGTGAAATATATGTCTACTAGTTGTCCTGTAGACAGAATCTCCCACCTGAGCTGTGGATCTTTTCAGTTCCTCCAGGGTGACCATGGGTAACTTGGATGCTTCTTTAATTAGTGGTCTCTTTCTTGTGATGTCAGTTTAGGTGGACAGCCATGTCTTGGTAGGTTTGCAATTGTGCCATACTCCATCCAGTTTAGATGCTGGATTGAACAGTGCTCTGTGAGATGTTCAGTGCTTGGGCTATATTTTTATAATCTACCTACCACAACATTATCCCTTACCTGTTGGGTGTTTCTTGGTTTTCATGATGCTGTCTCATCTGTAATGTTCTCAAACAAACCACTGAAGCCTTTACAGAATAGCTGTAGTTTGACTGAAACTAAATGGCATGCAAGTGGACTTCATTTACTAATTAAGTGATTTCTAATGCAACGTTTTTGGATCCGGCAGAAAAATCCCACTTCTCCAGAATTCATCCGGCGAGATGGCAGCCGGATGGCAGATAACTGCCATCCGGTTCCATCCAGCTCCATCCAGCCCGATAGTATCCTATGGAGCAAAAATCCGGTCCCGGGCTGTCACCCCTGACAGCCCCGGACCAGATCACGCCGCAATGTGAAGCCAGCTTAAGAATCTTATTTAGGGATATCAGACAATAGGGAGCTGAATACAAAGGCAAGTCACAATTTTGATAGTTATGTTGAAAAAATATTTAGAAAAGTCTATTTAACTTACACTTCATAAATATTTGATACTTTGTTTTAGTATATCACATAAAATCTAATAAAAATCAATTTATGTTTTTGGGTGTAACGTGAATAATGTGGAAAAGTTAAAGATGAATGAACACTTTTTCAAGACACTCTAATTCATATTGCTTTACCAGTCTAAATATTACATTATTTTATAAAGTCCTGCTATGCTACGAAGACAGAATGTTTCAATGGATTATTGAAAGCACACAAGACAGCAACATGTAACTAACATACATGAGTACACTACTGACTCCTTCAGTGAGCAACATAGAGATGCATGTTGTACTAAATTCTATTTCTGGGAAGATTTAAAGGGTTTTTCCTGTCTAAAATGATAACTGTGCGGTCACTCTATGTGACTGCAGACTTATCGATCCTCCCAGTGCACGTACTGTGAATGGACCGCAGTTATGCAGTATGCATGTTCCCTGCCAGAGCCTCCGACTAATGGGCATGGCATAGCTCAATACAAGTTATGTAGCAAGGCTGCGCCCACTAGGAGGGCGCTTCCACTAGTCAGACTCGGCCGCTCCATACTCTTGTATTGAGTGAGGCTGCGCAGGCTAGTTGTGTTGTTGCCAGAAACATGCATGCTGCATAACTGCGGAATGTTCCCGACATAGAAACCGGTCAATCCTCATCGCAGAGTACATGTTCTGGGAGGACTGATAAGTCTGCAGTCACATAGAGTGACTGCACAAGTAACAGTTTTAAGCGGGACCACCCCTTTAATACTGTTTGTTAGATAATTAATCTGCAGGTTCAGTCTAGACTATACTTATTATGCATTTGTTTTCACTGTGATGCTTCTATGACACCATTTATCATGATGTGTTTTAAAGGAAATCAGGTTTTTGCTACCCCATCTGAGAGCAGCATAATATAGGGGCAGAGACACGTAGTGCAGTAATCTATCACTTACTGGGCTACTTGTGGCAGTTTTGGTAAAATCACAGTTTTATCTGTTGCAGATCTACTAGTTTCCTGAGTGCTGAGCTATGTATAACACTGCGCACACCACTGGCTGGCAGCTTCCTGTTTACACTGTGCATAGGTAGAAATCTGCCAATCTTGGTAGGAGCATGATTATACAGTGCTCATGAATATGGAGGACTACCTGTTAGCAGGTTTACTAGTCCTCTAGGGATAATCTCCTGCTGATAAAACGGTCATTATATCAAATGAGCACTATAAGCGTTTTCTTAACACACTAGAATAGAGCTAATGACATGCACATCAAGAAGTTAGCCAGTTTTATTGCATACACAAACTGAGTGAAATGAATTATCAAACAGGCTGCATAATGTACAGTAAATCCGGTTATTTTATTTTAAGACATACTCACAATGTTAGTGACATCTGGAGAAGCTCCATTCTGCAGCAGAAGGAGGACTATGTTCAAGTGGCCCATGAAAGCAGCCACATGTATTGGAGTGAGACCAGACTGTGAAACAAACCAACAGGAATTTTACTCCCCTGCACAAGACTAATGGGGCGTCCACAGTTACAAATCAGCAGATGTTGGAGAGGATAGAGAGAGGTGGCAGTGAATATTTTATGGAAGAGGAGACACAGAGACAGGACAGGGGAAAGCAGGAAATGGCTAGATGTATTCGAAAGCTAAGAAAACCTGTTCTACCTCTGTAATAGCCTGGATTGAAGCCCCATATTTCACTAGCAGTTCCATAACTTTGATACGGTTTTTCTTGCAGGCAATGTGCAATGGAGTAAAACCATTCTGTTCAGAGAAACAACTTGTTAGCAAAACTCATGCACGGATTGAAGCCTGCAAATCATGCAACCCATGCAAACCTCCCAAGAGCCGTCATATATACTGAACTATCAGAATGAGCACACAATGACCACACAATGGGGCACATTAATCATATGAAATACACCAAAAATAGGCATAATGTTCGTAAGAAAAAAAAATGTGATTATGAAAGATGTGCACCATTCTTCATCTTGTACTGTGTCGTATAACAGATTTACATGAGATATCATATAACTACAAAATCATCCAAGATATAATATAATGAAGATCAGACATTTTATTATTTATACTCGTTAATGTCAAAATAAATTAAGGAAAATCTGCCACAGCTTTTTGAAAAAGCTTCATTTAAATGACTCTCAGGCTCCAATTGAGCAGGTTTTTTTCAGCAATGTTTTCCAGGGTCCTTTCAGGCTTATGGCCACTTTACACGTCCCAACATCGTTTCGATATTGTATACAACGGCACGGGAGCGCGCATTTTTTTGGATGAAATCCAAGATCGCATAGGAGCTGTCACACAGGAAAATATCGGCAGGCAACACAACTGCGATGTCTACGCCCCTTTGTACGCGCGAACCTGGGAACGACCATTCAACATGGGAGTTAATAGGGGAAGGTGCTCTCCAAGTCGGTGTTGGGCTGTCACACAGAACGATCCTGCCAGATCGTCCATCCAATAACGGGCAGTTGGAGAGCCTGCACAATTCTTCCCCGATATTGTTTTGGCATCGTTATTGGTCATTTACACCACACAACGCACTAACGATATCGGCGCCAACGCACGAACCACGTGACTTTTTATCGAAGTTGGACGACGATATCGGGACGTGTAAAGTGGCCATTAACCATTTTTGGGTAATATTGCACAGAAGTGAGTAGTAGCTCACATAGCAGGTCAATCAGCTATCAATTAGTAGAGGCACTGCTGAAATATTTATTTCATTAGGTTGGAGCTCAAAACATTTCCATGATTTGCAAAGTGCTGTGGAATATATTGCCGCTATAGAGGTAAAATTATGTTCTTATTATGAGCAGCGAATTTGATTACATTACATAGATTACATTTACAAGAGCATTTTGGTGACAGATATTCTTTAATAAATTGGTTCAAGGATACAGATATGAAGAATTTAAACTAAAAATCCAAATTTCTCTAACTTTAGTACATTTTATTCAACTAGCATATTTGATGTAAACTTTATTGGATTTAGAATTAGATAAAGATCTTACCAGGGCACGGGCATTTGGATTTGCCCTCTTGTCAAGAAGAAGTTTGGTTACTCTGTAATGTCCACAATGGGCTGCAACATGTAAAGCTGTCAGGTAATCCAGTGTGACGTCGTCTACAGGTGCCTTGTGTTGGAGCAGGTGCTTGACACATTCCACATGGTCTCCTTGGGCAGCCATATGAAGTGGAGACAGCCCATTCTACAGCAAAAACAAAAAACTAAACAAGTGAGCCATTAATTGAGTAAAGATTGAGTAAAGACCCTTTATGCTAAGGCTGAAATCACAATTTCAAGAGACTCACGCACGTCTCGCACCGCACCACCCGGCACGGCGGCCCGTTCTCCGGACAGGAGCGTACATCTGAACAGAAATACAAGCAGCTGTCCTGCTCCTATCTGGAGAACAGGCGGCCGTGTCGGGTGATGTAAAGCAAGAGTTGCACAAGTCTATCGAAAGTGTGACTCCAGCCTAAGGAAGATCTTCACGCTTACACAGTTACACCAACTTCATAATTCTTTATGACAAAGTCAACTGTGATTTAGGTTAAGTTTATGAAAAGTTACTTTACCAGCCATTTACCAGCTAATATCTCTATGCTGTTCCATCAAAACAGTAAACCCCAAATAAAAGGAAAGTTTCTAATTTCTGCTATAGGGCTACAATTGCCTCAATTGTTTTAGAAGAAAAACTAGATGTTTGTATCATCAGTATAACAGAAAGACAAATTAAATCATCACTTGCCTTGGTCCTTGCAAGCAGTGGTGCTCCTCTCTCTAGAAGAAGCTCCACCGCTGTGTCATGTCCGCTACGTGCTGCACAGTGCAGTGGTGTAAGCCCATCCTGCGACAAAATAACAAACCAGGACATTTTAGACATTTAATAATAAATATCAACGTATTTGACAGTTTAGAAACACTGTAGAATCAATGTAGAAAATTTGCAAAAAAGTGAACCAACTACTCTATCTTTACACAAGCTGCCATATTAGGTAGGAGGTCCTGTGTTTCGTTGCAGAGACAAACTCTTTAGGGAGAAGAAAGGTACTAAAGCCACGCTTTTCTACCTGAACAGTTATTTCCTTACGGTGGCTGGAGCAGTCATGGTTACATGTGTGCATAATGGTTGTGGCTCCCACAACCCTCCAAGGTGAGCCCCCCATTGTGTTTTTACCACACAGTCCATCAAGGATAAGAACCTATTTTGTGCTCTTTATCTTTTCAGCGTATTTCAAACGTTGCAGACACTGACAACTTTTGGGTCAGGCAATGATTCCTGGAAAAACATATGTAAATAAGCTCTGCCAAGTGGAAAATAAGCTCTTTATCGCCACCAAATAAAGGCATATTCACAAGCTATTTAAGCTTTCTTCCTTCTGGAGGAAAGCTTATTTAAAAGCATAGTAACTAAAAATTCTATGAGAATTCAATACCTTCAAATATATTTTATACATCAGGTGCAGGCATTAAAATAAATCATTTTAATGTAATAATTTTTGAGGGACTGTCTAAGAAGCTTTATCTAAACTGGACTTTGGATATTTATCTGAACACATTTAATAGTAATGGTCCTTTATAGAGGTGATACGAACCAACAAATGACTACCAATCACCCAAAAACAAGCTGTTATTAAACATCTAGTCATAGTCTGAAACACTGTATAGTGCTATAAAATGTAATTATGAGTAGCAATGTAGTTATCCAATAACATAATCCACTTATTTTGCCAAGCAGAGAATACACAGTAATAACAAGAACCAGATAAGGGTGCTTTCACATCTGCGTTTTTCGTAATTCGCGGCAGATGCGGTGAAAAAACCGCATCTGCCGCGTTTACCGCATAACCGTTCCACTTGCGGCGCGGTTGCGGTTTTTTCTATGCAAAGTATAGGCATACTTGCGGCAGGTGCGGCAAGTGCGGTTTTGCACTTGCGGCAGGTGCGGCCGCGAAAAAAAACCGCGGCTTACTGCGGTTTTTTTCGCGGCCGCACCTGCCGCAAGTGCAAAACCGCACTTGCCGCACCTGCCGCAAGTATGCCTATACTTTGCATAGAAAAAACCGCAACCGCGCCGCAAGTGGAACGGTTATGCGGTAAACGCGGCAGATGCGGTTTTTTCACCGCATCTGCCGCGAATTACGAAAAACGCAGATGTGAAAGCACCCTAAGGCACATAATAATTTATTATTTCTTTACAAGGTCAGTTAGTAATTTAATTGACTCTATAGCTACCAACATTTAAAATGTGGCGCCCCTGCGTTCAAGAGGCCACAAAGGGAACTGCAGCCAGGCAGGTAGGACAATAGTTGAACACCAACACTCTCACTGCCCACACAACCCACGTACAGTAGATGGCAGCATCCAGCCCGGAGCCTAGGAACTCTATGCAGGCGAGGGGTGGTGGGTTTAGAGGTGTGGGTTGGGCACACACGTAGTCAGGTGACTGACAGTAGAAATAGTGAAGGGGGAGGAGGAAGGAGTCAGTAGGCCAGAGTGAGCCGACCAGACAAGACCAAGAGTAGGCCCAGGGTGCCGAGCAGCAAAGACACAGACCAGCAGCAGGCTGAGGAGCACGGCACAGGCCGAGAGACAGCAGCAGGCCAAGTTAAGCTGAGCAGGAAGAAGGAACCACACGTCCTGGCAAAGTGGGATGTAAGAAGCGCGGAATCTGTACCAAGCCATTGTGAGCCGGAGGAGAGAGAAAGCCTATCCGGAGCCAGTACCCCCAGGAGTGTGAAGGAAGAGAGGGACGGTGATACCCGGGCCCTAGATTTACAGCTGAGACGACCGACTGCAGGCGGAGTAGCCCTCCTATGACACTGGAAGACACAGTAGAGAGAGCCTGGTAGAGCCTCACACTGGAGGACTGCTGGAGGCTGAGCTGAGTAGAGTGTCGGCTCTAGAGGGGACTGTAGTTTTACCCGGCATCCCCAGACAACCGACGGGGGACCACAGCTACACGTTGGGGTCCCTACCCCAAAGGACAGGCAGCTCAGTGACAACCAGGAGGACCCACAGGGGCCCGAGTCACCGCCATACTGTCCGGAGTCACACACAACTAAGTGAAGACAGAGAACGTTAACAGCCCAGAAAGGACACAGAGACAGAGTGAGGGGTCCCAGAGAGAGAGACCTGGCTGCAGAGAGTAAAGGGAACCCCGGAGGGGAAAGTGTGCCTGTGTACTGAGACTTGTAACCGACTACTTGTTGCGTCCCTGGTGCGCGCGAGAGCGTGTGATTTGTGCACAGACATCCGCCTGCGCACAGATCACATATGGCAGTGAATGGGTGCGCACGGTCATGCGCAGTCAAGCGCAGCACCGTGCGCTCCCATTCTAAACATAGGGGCTTGCGGTGCTGCGTTCACATTGCGGATCCCCTCTGCAGAACGCTGCGGAGGGGAACGCTAATGTGAAGGCACCCTAATCCAGTATGTTTGCATTGTATGTAGATAAAGGTATTTCTGTGTAGAATTCTGTAAAGTGAAGTGTATTGTGCTCTGAGATACATTATTTGAGCTAATACCTTTTGCACTGTATGCAGATAGATATATGCATTCTGTATAGAATAGAGCCTGCTGCAGTGACCTTTACCCTAGTTACTCATGTTGACTGTAACCTGTTTTATGATTGTGTTAGTGCTCTTTTCTTTAATGCACTCAGTACTGACTATGATTATTCTGTACTTGTACTCTAGTTTTTACCACACACATTATCGTTCACACAATCAAGTTCATCACCTCAATAAATATAGACTCCAGAAGTCCTACAGTCTGTTCCTTGGGAAGTGAACGAGGATTTAGCTGTATGCTGGATATCCACAGCTCCACATGTGGAAGAAGGCCTATTATGTAGCACTGTGTTCCTACAATTGCTCATTTTTCTCTTTTACCCACCTAATTCTTCTCTTTTCCATTAAGTCTATGAATGAATAACTGTGGGATAGAAAGCACAATAGGGTCTTATCTAATAAAAAAGTAATCTGAAATGAAACTGCTCACTTTGGAGGGTTGTGGCACACATAATCAGCATAAAGGCTCCAAACAGCTGCTGTAGTATCCACAGGCTGAAGCAATAGTAGAAAAAATAGAGGAAATATGTGGAATCCAACTGTGCTGCTGTACAAGTGACCATATAACAAGGAAATCAGTGAATAAAAGTGGCTTTATTCAAAGCGATTCAAATTGTATTCCTGACCTCTTTATCAGGACAACCACCAAAATTTGGTGGAAAGCCACTTGCATTCACTGATTTCCTTGGCATATGGTCCATTGTACAGTAGCACAATTGGATTCCACATATTTCCTCTATTTTTTCTACCATTAGGTCAATGACATCACATGATTAAAAACAGAATAGCTGAATCCTTCTAAACTCTATGTAGAAACAGGAAGTCTCTTTTTCCCTGCATTAGTTAACCCTCTCTTCAATTCCTAAAGCAGCTGCTCACTTTGAAGTGATGAATCATGTAGGGAAAAGAGACTTCCTGTTTCTACATAGCGTTCAGCTTGTCCGTTTTTAATCACTTGATGTCGTAGATTTAACTGAAAAGAATTTACTGTTTGGGCAAAATGAATACTTGTATGTACACAGTGCTATATAATATGATGACTACAATATATTAATAGGATAAAACATTTGATGGGAGTGCTTCATTAAAGGGGTTTTCTGAAACCAAAAAGAAGTTAGAAAAACAGATCCAGACTTAAAACTAAATTATTGAAAAATCCAGACTTAAAACTAAATTATTGATAGATTCCTTATTTTCAAAAGAATGGATGCAACTTTATCATTTATAATTAATTGCTCAGCAGATTTATATCTTCATTATGTTGTGAATTATTTAGGGATCTCCAAAACTAAATGCTTAGATTACTCATTCTCCATTAAGCTTAGAGGAGTAAACTCAGGAGACATCTAAGGAACTGTATGTACTTCTCTGATGATGTGCTAGAACCAAAAGGTATTAAAGAGTAATCATTAGGATAGACAACTGAAAATAAATAAAATGTACACTAATATGTACGATATGTATAAGAATAAGGCTATGTCTGACATTTGTGTTTTTGCAGCAATTTTATTAATTTTTTATGCAAATTAATAGCTGCTTTTTACATTGTCTTCAAAAACTATGATATTTCAGAAATCTCATGCACAGACTCATATTTTTTCCTGGTTGAATTGGAAAACTGCAGTTTTTAAATCTGTCACAAGTCAATTCTTTCACTGTTTTTGCAGCATTTTTCACCCTTAATAAGCATTTTTTCGCAGTGGTTTTGGTGAATACAATTTAGGGTCCTTTCACATCAGTGTTTTTCGCTGAATGCCCTATGTCATCTGAGTGCAGTGTGATATTTGACAAAACTGGCACTGCAGAAGATGGAGAAATCATTCTCTCCCTCCTCTCCGCACCCGTGATCGCAGCAGAGCCTCAGCTTAGTGTTATTAACATATTGCATCCGATGCTCTCGATTGATGCCATACCATACACTAATTTGACTCCAGAAATATGTTCAAATAATGTGTTAAAAGGCATTTACTGAGTAAAAACGTTCAAGCCTACATATGTTGCAGAGAAAACACTGGTTACTTCTTACCCTGGTTTTGGCATCAATTTGTCCTCCCCGGTCAAGCAATAATTTCACCATATTGGTATTTCCTCTTTTGGAAGCCACATGTAATGGGGTAATTCCATTCTGTGGGGTAAAATGTACAACATTAGTTAGCACAGGAGTCCAGAGAACAATGCATTTCATTTCTATTTTTAAATGAAATAGGTGGCACGGTGGATAGCACTGTTGTAACACAGAAGTCCTTGGTCCCAATCGGACCCATAACAATATCTGTATGGATTTTGTATGTTCTCACTGTGTCTGTATGGCTCTCCCTTGGGGTCCCTCATACGAGTATATGTGAAAGATTAGGTTATAAAGCGAATTGGGGGCAAGCACTTATGTGAACAGAGACAATCTCTGTACAGCACAACAGAATTTGTTTGTGCTATATAAGAAACAAGGAACTACAGACAACAAAAAATCAAGAATCTTTTTGACCTCTTTTCATCTTTCTCGTTAATGTTACCATCTCTACCATTATGGGTGAGGTGAGAAGAACTACAGCCACCTACAGCAGGGTTCCAAAAACAGCCGAACAAAGCTGATCTCCACTCTTGCGTATCTACCATAGAAATGAATAGGAGTTGTGGAACCAGCTAAGATTTATGCCAACAGTGTAACTCACTGTGTTACGCTACCTCAGCACTAATACTTATTTCTTTCTGTGCAAATAAATGCTATGCTTGGATGTTTCCATTACCTGGCTTATGGTGACTGGTCCTAGTAGGCATCTTGGCATTGAAGGACAAGATTGGCCATCATGCCACCCTCCTTACTGATGTGGAATATAGGAAAACTCAGATCACTACACACTATTGATGAAGACATTCTTGCATGTCTTCTTATCCATCTCAACTCCTGGACATAAAGATTTTTATTTCTCTAGCATGTATAGCAATTGTAATAGCCTAAACCTTAAAGGCATGCCTCTACTTTCATGAAGGATTTGCTCTTAGCTTACATGATTATCCTCATAAAGCAGTGGAAATGTGTCCTGCAGTATTAGAAAATTCATGGGGGTGTATTATTAAACATATTATCCTACTCATGCACATAGGAAAATGTGTTCTAATACAGTAAGCAAAATGTGTCCTTCTAAGAGTGGAATTCACTGCTCGACATCTGTTCAAGCCAAAATAATTCAATAAGGCAAGGCATGAAAAAAAAGGAACAATATAAAAAAACTGCACCACCGAAGACCATTAGGCTACATGTAAAGTGTAAAGTATGGCATGTCATATCTTGTATGTCTTAAGCACGGCTCCACAATCTCGTGGCTCAGGTCATTATTCGTGCCATATTTAGATGTCATCAAAATGTTTTGGGTTTGTGTTACATAATACAGGGTGGCCATTTATATGGATGCACCTAAATAAAATTGGAATGGTTGTTTATATCAACTTCCTGTTTGTGGCACATTATATGGTAGGGGGAAAACTTTTCCAGATGAGTGGTGATCATGGTGGCCATTTTGAAGTCGGGCATTTTGGATCCAACTTTATTTTGTTCAATGGGAAGAGGGTCATGTGACACATCAAACATACTGAGAATTTCAAAAGAAAATCAATGGTGTGCTTGGTTTTAACGTAACTTTATTCTTTCATGACTTATTTACAAGTTTATGACACTTATAAAATGTGTTCAAAGTGCTGCCCATTGTGTTGGATTGTCAATGCAACCCTCTTCTCCCACTCTTGACACTCTGATAGCAACAACGCAGAAAAATCTAGCACACGCTTCCAGTATCCATTATTTCAGATGCTGCACATCTCGTATCTTCACAGCACAGACATTGCCTTCAGATGAATGATGAGGCAAACTTTTTTGTGAATGGTGAAGTTAAACAAAATCACTGCTATTGGTCTGACACTAACCCACAGTGGATAGATCCCTCCAAGACTGTTGGAACACAAAAATTGATGGTATGGTGTGGTATATGGGGTACAAAGGTATGGGGCCATTCTTCATCAATGGAAACCTCAATGCCACTGGATATCTGAAATTGCTACATGATTCAGATATCCATTGGCATTGAGGTTTCCATTGATGGTGAATGGCTCCACTATCTTTGTACCCCATATACCACACCATACCATCATTTTGTGTGCTCCAACAGTCTTGGACGGATCTATCCACTATGGGTTAGTGTCAGACCAATAGCGGTGGTTTTGTTTATTAACTTCACCATTCACAAAAAGGTTTGCCTCATCACTCATCTGAAGTCTATGCTGTGAAGATACGAGATGTGCAGCATCTGAAACAATGGATACTGGAAGCCTGTGCTGGCATTTCTTCTGCGGTGCAGTGTGTCAAGAGTAGGAGAACACAATGGGCAGCACTTTAAACACATTTTATAAGTGGTCATAAACTTGTAAATAACTCATTAAAGAATAAAGTTACATTAAAACCAAGCACACCATTATTTTTCTTATAAAATTCTCAATAGGTTTGATGTGTCACTTGACCCTCTTCCCATTGAAAGTTGGATCCAAAATGGTCGACTTCAAAATGGCCGCCATGGTCACCACCCATGTGGAAAAGTTTTCCCCCTCCCATATACTAATGTGCCACAAGCAGGAAGTTGATATCACCAACCATTCCCATTTTATTTAGGTGCATCCATATAAATAGCTCACCCTGTACAAACTGCAAATCTGTATCTGCTTACAGCACCATACACATGGATGGGTTTAACAAAGAGATGCCGAAAATTGCCCTTTATTCAATTTGTCACCAAAAGGATAAATAAATATTGGTTTCCTTTTTTTCTTTTTGTGGTCAATCAGGTATGTTTTCTGCCATCTTTTTGTGATTTCACTGTCAGGTCAACGATACTAAAGGCCCAGTTACACACACAGATAAATAATAGTGCAGATATTGGTCACAGATCTCTTGTTGCAGTGAAATCATGGACACATTGCTCCATTTGTACACAGCCACAAAATGTAACAATTGTCCATGATTTTACTGCAACCAGAGATCTGTGAACAATCTCTGCACAATTATCTGTGTGTGTAACTCGGCCTTAACGCTATTATGTAAATTAGATCACTTACATTTTTTTATATGTTTTGTAGACGATTTATTTAACATGAGTTTCTACTGCGTGTTTTGTCTCTTGTTGGTATGTCATGTTTTAACCCTTTAAGGCAAGGGTATATAACTCCAGGCCTGGAGGGCCACACAAAGTGCAGATTTTCAGGATTTCCTTAGAATTTGACAGATGTTAATGGAGTTTGAGACCCCTGCCTTATGGTGTGTGATCAAGATCAGGAATTGCAGCATTTTGCATGCAGCATATTGCAGCTGCATCCAAAACGTTGGTACAATACAAGCATAGTAGATGGGATTTAAAAACAAAACATGCCCACTGTGCTTTTCCCAACCACAGCATGTTTTCAGCTGCGGTGCGGGTTTCCGGACTTTTGCATCTCGGCAGCATTTTATTGCATGCTGTGGAGTCGGAACAGATAACCATCGGGTGCACACAGTGAGAAGCCCCCTGCACCCACTGCAGATCGTGGGCACAAGGTAGCTGCGGTCTCTCTGCATTCATCTGCGGCTACCCGCAGGTTTGGAGGCACTGCGTCCAACACACAGTGCCTCTGGATCGTGAGCACACAGCCTAAAGGCCCCGTTACATGGTACGAGATCGTGAACGATATCGCTCAAATGTCACAGGTTTGGAGTTGTTCAAATGACATTGTTAGGACGTTGTTGTGTGTGATACCGAGATATGACTACGATAAATCATTGGATCGTTGATCGCAGATTTGAGAACATGTTCTCAAATCAAACGATCCACGATCAGCCAACCTGCTGCATCGATGTGTGTGATAACAATGTCATTAACGACTTCGCCTATTCACAACAGTGAACAAGTATCGTTCGCTGGGTTGTGCAAATGATAGCTACTCACTACATCGTTGGTGCGTCATCCACGATATCTAGACGTGACATCTCCCCAACGATGTCAAAACGATGTCCTAACGACTGCGCGCCCATGAGATCGTTAGTGATATCTTAACAACATTGAAGCGTGTAATGGTACCTTTTAGTTAGCTAATTTATATAACACTGGGGAACACAATTTTTTAGGAATTAGGTCAGACAACTGTTCTTAATTAATTTTTGGATGCTGAATCCAGAAATGATCTCAGTTTTTCTCTATCACGTCAGGTTTTTGAACTATAGGATTTTTGTCTTCTCAAAAATATGTAAACTACTGTACCTAAAAAGTGTTTTGTTTTTTTTAAATAGTACAAATATGAACAAAAAATGAAATATATAAGAAATAGGCATGACAAATATGTTTTTTAACACTATCATGTTTTTTACAAACATATATGAGTCGAATTGTAATCAGATAACAAGTCTTATTACAGATATCAGTGCAATTGTGCATCTCTGGCATGTAAGTTGTGGAGGAAAAGCTTGACGTGATAGAAAAAAACTGACTACATTTTTGGAATCAGCATGCCAATTTTAGTATAAATCAGCTCAAAAACCAAACTCAACAGAAATTTTTTTTCAAATTGTTCCCCAGTGTAATAGATGCAGAAAATCTGCAATATCAAAAACTCATGATGAGTTTGAACGTAGCCGCAATGACTCTCCCCCGGCCGGCATTTTATTAATATACATAAATAATATTCAAGTCAGTTATTGTTTAAAATACTGTACCAAATCCCATGCAGGCGTGCAGAATAAATTTATTGTATAACTATAGAGCATACGTAACAAAAATGTTACATACTATTAAATACTGATGATTACACAATATTCTTGATTTATCCATTCCTCCATAGCCAGGGGCTGGTATATTATATCTTAACCTGTGCAGCTGTACATTCAAAAGATTCGGGCAGGAAATGAAAGGGACACTGGGGGACGCCATGGCAAATTTGTAACAGCAATTTGTAAAGACAGTGCATTTTGATTATGGCTAGGGTCACATCTCCGTTTTTTTTTTTTTTTAAATCCTGATCCGGTTTTGAGCTTTCAAAAAGCTCAAAACCGGACTAGGAAACGCTCCTCATAGGAGCCTATGCTAAACACCGGATTGCTTCACAAGCAATCCAAGTCATGAAAGGGGCGGGGCTAAGTTCGTGTCCTACCGATAGCCCCACCCCTTTCATGACTCTGCCGCCCTGAAAACAGGATATAGGCCACAGGGGGCGGGCATCATGATTTCGCGGGCGGAGGCAGGAGCACACAGCCCCGCCCATGGAGTGATAATGAAACTTTTAGTTTTGGGCATAAATAGGGAGACTTATAAAAGAGGGGTGCAGGCACCCCTCTATAGAGGTACAGGGGGGGGGGAGTTTGGGGGACATGTATGGAGCTCGGAGGAGCCCGTGGCATGGGGGCATTGTAGGTGTAGCCCACCTGAGTGGGCGTCCGGCCTCTAGGGGGACTAAGCCCCCCTAGAGACCTCAAGCATTCTTTTATTTATTAAAATTTACACTTTACAATAGATAGAACAGTTTGCTCATGCCGGCAATAGCGGGGATGCGCAAACTATGCATTAGCCGGATTGCCTAGGATTACACATCCTGAGCCATCCGGTTACTGCAGTGCGGTATTCTGCACACATTTTTGAAAAAAAATGTGTGTGACTGGTATTGCGTTCACCACATCCAGATCTGGATGCGGTGAACGCAATTCAAGTTTTAAGTGTGACCCTAGCCTATGTTAATTGAAAAATTATTGTTTTGTGCGATCTAATAGAGAATTGGGAGATGTAATCGTGGCACACCATTCTAAATCTTTATGCTTAGAAATAAATACATTTGGCTTTAAAGAATAATAGTCTTACTCTTGCTGTGAAGTCTACGGCAGCTCCTCTGTTCAGCAAAAGTGTTGCCACATTGACGTTTCCATAATGAGCAGCGATGTGTAAAGGTGTAAAACCACTCTGCAAAATCCAAGAAAACAATAAGGTGAATCATAAGCAAAAGCTTTCCCACTGCATCGTGTGAGGAAGCATTAGCCGGCAGTAAGGAACATCAGCGGACGGTCTGGTGGGTCAGTACATAAGAGAAATATGTTAGGCAGCAAGAAGCCAAATTAACTTTAGAAACAATTGGACTTTCATTAGTAGAAGGTATTTTCTGGAGTATGTCAAAGTGCCAAGGTACATCAGGAAAATGGTCCTAAATTACATGGCAGCGCAACGAGTTTTGGAATACAGTGGACATCATAGGTGTGTGTTCTGAACAATCCTGCACTAAATTGAAATGCTGATTTTCATTTTAGAGGGGTCATCCATGACATATATTTTGCACAGGCAATGGTCAGCCATACAGGTTTACTTCCTGGCTGCTGCAGTCTATCTGCATGACCACTGCAGGTAATCCCTGGCCTCTGTGCTCTGAAGACACAAATACAGCTATTACCTGCAATTGGCAGCAGTGGTCACATAAGCAGATAGCACATGATCAGCACAAAAATGGAGAGGTAAACAGAGTGATAGATAGATAGATAGATAGATAGATAGATAGATAGATAGATAGATAGATAGATAGATAGATAGATATGTAAAAAAAAAAAAAAGGAGCAGCACTGCACTATATGGTTAGGTGCCCGCAACAATCGCCTCCCTTGTTGAGGTTTCCAATACATACGGTAAAAAAGTTGCGGCACTCAAGTTCTTTAATGTACAAAGGGCTCTTTATTACAGCATGGCCACAGCGACGTTTCGGGTACATACACCCTGGCTGGAAGAAGGGTGTGTGTACCCGAAACATCGCTGTGCCCATGCTGTAATAAAGAGCCCTTTGCACATTAAAGAACTTGCGTGCCGCAACATTTTTACCATATAGATAGATAAAAGGTGAAAAATCAGGCAGCACACAAAAAAATTAGTGGTGAAAAAGGACTTTTTAATGAGCCCTTAGGCTACTTTCACATCTGGGGTTTTTGGAAAAAACGCAACTGCCGCATTTACCGCATAACGGGAGCACTTGTGGCAAGCCCCATGCATTGTCTATGGGGCTTGTGGTAAGTGTGCAACAGGTCCAGCAAGTGCGGCTCTGGTAGTGGTGGCAGTTGCAGCCGCGGAAAAAAAAAGCGGTCAGCGGCATGGGGCTTGCCGCAAGTGTGCCGCGAGTGCGGCCGTTATGCGGTAAATGCGGCAGATGCTGTTTTTTTACGGCAACTGCCGCATTTTTAAAAAAAAACAGATGTGAAAGGGGCCTTAGTGACACGACGTTTCGGTGGTAAACCAGCTTTATCAAGTCTCACACCGAAACGTCGTGCCACTAAGGGCTCGTTAAAAAATCCTTTTTCACCACAAATATTTTTGTGTGCTGCCTGATTTTTCACCTTTTATACTTTGTTGCAGCTGGACACTGTTTTTCAGGATTTTTTGCACCAAATATTGATCTATAAGGTTGTGCTGTTCTATTTTTTCATTTATTAGATAGAGATCTAATAGATAGATAGATAGATAGATAGATAGATAGATAGATAGATAGATAGATAGATAGATAGATAGATAGATAGATAGATGGATGATTTACTATATCCATTGGGAAAAATAATTATATTGTTTCATTAATGTATTTTCATAAAGGTATGCCAATAATATGACTGCACAAATTGATTATGGGATAGATGAATGTCTGGGGATTTGTCAGCATTGTAACCTTTGTAATGTGCAGTTTGATGTTGAAGCCTGTGTTGTAGGCTTTCCGCAGAAATGACTGTGTGTGCAGAACTTGTGCTTATCCACCTCCCTGCAATGCAGCACTAGAATGTGCTGCATTAATGCACCCAGAATCTGCACTGAATGGTATGGGATAGATATAAGAATAATTCCACATTGTATACAGATTGATGTATGCAGCCTTGTTGTAAATCTGCACTCTGGAAAACCTCTGATGTCAGACAATGTTGGTACATGACATTAACTCTGCCAATGATTCTAAAGTTGTTTGCTGAGAGATAATCAATCTGATTGTATTGGGAGGGGACTGTATTGACATCTGATGCAGTTTGGTTTCAAAGGTTGTGTATATGGCAATGTGTGGACATGATTTATACACATGTATAAACACCCTCAAGGTGGCGTTACCCTTTAAAAGCAAATGTCAAAGGCTAATAACTGCTACCATAGAAAAAAACTATTGTCTTGTAATCAAAACACAGATATTATCCACTATCGGAGCGTCTGGGCATCATAGAGGGGAGTCTCCATCTTGGAACCATCTTCTCTGAGTTGAATGTAGGGCCAGTATATAGGATCAACTCCGGCTGTGGTGGCCTGTACCGTTTCCATCCATACAGTATAAAAAATGTGGGGCCAGACACTAGCAAACACTGAACCAGTGGTGATCAGCTGATTGCAAAGCCAGCCTCCATTTATTAGACAAAACGTCTAGACCATCTGAAAGCTCATTACTTATATTCAGATTTGTGTAAAATCCACAGGGTACTTGACAAACAGTAAAAAAATCAAGACTGGCCTTGTGTTCTTAAGGCAAAGTTCTTAAGGCAAATGGAGCAGTGGTTGGAACTCCAACTGTTTTATAGCAAGTCCTTTTGTCTACAGATGTAAGATTTGTGTTCCAGGTGATGATAAACGTACTTGTAATATGCTTTTTGCTAAATCTTCATATACAAGATACATATTAGACTAATGTTGACCGCACCCACTTATGTCCATGGATATCCCCGACAGGTTAATGTCGGGCAGGCAGCCTCCGACCAATGATGTTGGGGCAAATAAAGTTTGGCAGTATGAAATTGCACATGCTGGATCCTTTTGTTCCATGTAGAGATAAATTGCCCCCAAAATTATCTGGCAGTAGATCTCTCATGGCCACTTTACACGCGGCAACAGGAAGATAGAAAACGGCAGGTGTCGGAGACAATTGTACCTTTTACCTTCAAAACACCTTGAAGTGGCTGCGTGTAAATCAGGTATCTGCAAGGTGTTTTGAAGGTAAAAGGTACAATTGTCTCCGACACCTGCCGTTTTCTATCTTCCTGTTGCCGCGTGTAAAGTGGCCATCATAGATAAGACAGGAGAGCCCAGCCCAGCTAGTGTTCCCGTGTATGAAGGAGTCAGGCGAGATAGCTGCCAACAGAACAAATGGCTAAACAGCTATCTATAGTATATGAGCTTATAAGATGTCAGTATGTATGTACAGTGACATAATCATAGGGTATACACTGTATAAACAATCTGAGTGTAGCTGTGGCCCCTGAAATCATCTCTCAGGAATGGAAAATAATAATGAAGCTAAAGTTATGTAATGACACGAACACCATTTTACCACCCAAATCGATTACATTTCTTCCTTGCTCCTTATTATTTCATACATTTTTCTAGATACTAAATGTAACTGTGTTGATCAGGGTGTAACACAGAGATTTTGCATTCCCTACAAATGATAAATCATAAAATGCTGAAAACATTTTCTACTCAGACCTAACACTGGGGTCTCTGTGGTTAGAGTGCAACTGTGATACAAAAAAGCCTGCAGCGGATTTCACCTGTATTATTAGAAATGTATTGCCATTTTGCTCATTGCTAATGGTCTCGTACTTCTGCGTCCATTAACAATAAACAAGCACTGTATTGTAATAATACAGCTGATAAAGACTTATATAAAGCATCACAACCACACCTTGGACATGTGTTGACCACTTGCTGATGGCTAGGTGAGACCTTTGAGTACCAGAAATATCAAGTAAGGTCCATTTCTCATCAGCGTTTTTCGCTGATTGCGTCAGATCCGGCATATTTACCACACTTGCGTCACACTTGCAGCAAGCCCCATGCATTGTCTATGGGGCTTGCGGCAAGTGTGGTATTGCCACAAGTGCCGGATCGTGGCAATGCTGCACATGCCGCACTTGCCGCAAGCCCCATAGACAATTTATGGAACTTGCCGCAAGTGTGCTGCAAGTGCGGATGTTAGGCGGCAGATGCGGCGCCACCTGCTGTATCGGCCACAAACAGCGAAAACCGCTGATGTGAAAGGGGCCTAAGGCTGCTTTCACACTTGCATTTTTTTCAAATCACGAAGATCAGTAAGACCCCTTTCACATCAGCGTTTTCGCTGATGTGTGCCCATTCCGGCAGGTGGCGCCACATCTGCTGCATCAGGGTGGCTTCACACCACGGTAGGGTCCGATCTGGGGCTGTCTGGTGTAAACCAGACAGCTCGGGACCGCAATTTGACCCCATAGTATCCTATGGGGCCGGATGGAACCGGATGGCAGAGAGTTTCCATATCTCTGGAAGAATCCGGGAGAATTCGGATTTTTCTCATCGGAGACAAAAACATTGCTTGCAACGTTTTTGTGTCCGGGGAGAAAAATCGCCCCAAATTTCCATATCCCGGATTTTCCCGGATCCAGTGCAATCCGGCGCTCCCTAACATAGGAGCCTATGGGGCTGGATCGTCCCGGTCTGGGAGGATCTGGGAACCGGACACCTTCAGCTGCACTCCGCTGTTGTTTCAAGACCACGGCTAGCTTCCCGCGAGCCATGGTCCTGATTCATCAGCAGCTGCAGCTGCGGCACACCGGACCAGAGGGCACATTTGGCTCTTCGGTTCTGTGTGCTGATCGGACCTTACCGTGGTGTGAACCCCACATAACGGCCGGCCGCACTTGCAATCTGTATCCGGCAAGCCCCATGCATTGTCTATGGGGCTTGCGGTTCAGTGCAGCAACTCCGGTTCTGCTGGATGTGGCAGATCCAGCACTTGTGGTCGCGAAAAAAAACGCTGCTTGCAGCTTTTTTGTTCACGACCGCAAGTGCCGCACCCGACTCCAAGACCCATAGACCGTGTATGGGGCTTGCCGGATCCAGGCCATAAATGCGGCCGTTAGGTGGCAGATACGGCAGATGTGGTAAATCTGCCGGATCTGCCGCACATCAGCGAAAATGCTGATGTGAAAGTCCCCTTATTTCAGTTAAAAACCTGATTCTTACAGGATCCAATTTTTTTGCCCATTCACTTTAATGATGTCAGGTAGAATCCTGTTGTGTTGCTTCAGGTTTTTTCCTGACATCATTAAAGTGAATGGGCAAAAAACTGGATCCTGTAAGAATCAGGTTTTTAACTAAAATAACTGATCTTCCTGATTTGAAAAAAACCACAAGTGTGAAAGCTGCCTAAGGCCCCTTTCACATCAGTGTTTTTCGCTGATTGCGGCAGATTTGGCAGATTTACTGCATCTGCCGCCTAATGGTCACACATGCGGCACACTTGCGGCATGCCCCATACATGGCCTATGGAGCTTGCGGCAGGTGCGGCAACTGCGGTATTGCCGCGATCCGGCACTTGCGTGAAAAAAATATGCGGTCAGCAGCAGTTTTGTTTTGTGCGGCCGCAACTGACGCAAGTGCCGGATCGCGGCAATACCGCACTTGCCGCAAGCCCCATAGACAATGCATGTGGCTTGCCGCAAGTGTGCCACAAGTGCGACCGTTAGGCGGCAGATCCGGCAGATATAGTAAATCTGCTGGATCTGCCGCAATCAGCGAAAAATGCTGATGTGAAAGGGGCCTTATTTCAGTTAAAAACCAGATTCTTTCAGGATCCATTTTTTTGCCCATTCACTTTAATGATGTCAGGAAAAAACCTGACGCAACAGGACGCTACCAGACAACATTAAAGTGAATGGGCAAAAAACTGGATCCTGTAACAATCAGGTTTTTAACTACGGTAAAATACCTGATCTTCCTGATTTGGAAAAAACACAAGTGTGAAAACAGCCTTAAAATATTATAATTACTAGATCAGGACAATACACAACCTAGAACCTCAGTTGCCGCCACTGATTGGCTTGAAGTAGAGCTGCGGAGCTCTCATTTCAGTGGGACAGACCTCAGATATTAGAAGGAAGTGAGCAAGCAGCTGCAGATTAGAGACAGCTGATGTTACATGAGTCATGGGAAACCCATAACTAGAATGGCGCCAGTACAGGAGGAGAGTACGGTATGTGTTATTTTTATTTTACATTGAGGAATATAGTACTGAACTAGGGCTCCCTTAGTAGTGGACAATCCCTTTAATATTTAATTCCTTACCAGGCATTACTACAGGGATGGAATTCAAAAGTGATGCCTCCACCTGGTGATCTTCAGTCTCTGAAGTTCTTCTGTGGTGTGTGGTGGCATGTGAAGTGTGTGGTCTGGCATTGTCAAGCTAAAGGAAAATATTTGCTTTTTTCTTTTAGACCCTTGTTAGTCATCGTTTAAAAGTTTGCAGTGTTGTGATGAAACGCTCTGAGCTGATTGTTGTTCCGCATTCATTGATTGACTATCTGTGCAGGGTTCCATTTTTGACAACGTAAAAACACAACCATTTATTGCTAAGGCTTTCCACCAACTGGAGCTGAAGAGGAGAGTCTACTGAACAGTCCAGTACCTGCTGCATACCAGTGCTGCCATCTGCTGATTAGTTATGATGGTGAAGGCATTATGTTTTTGTCAACCCTTGTAATTTGGACATCTGAGGGGCCACTCATAGTTTTATATCTCCTATGCTAACTTGCATCCTGTGTTCTTTTCCCGCTGTGACAATCACCTTTACATTGAGGAAAGCTATATTGAAAGCCAGTACTTTTCATTTCATTAAAGTGTAAAAAATAGTTGCATACTGTATACAAATTAGAAAATAAAGGAAATACAACAATAATATTTTCAGTGACAGCAAAGATGCATGCAACATATCAACAAGAAGGAATGTATTATAGATATACCTCTGTCGTTCTATTCACCATCATCTGAAGTAGCATAATTTGGAAAGAGAGCACATATTAGATGCAATTGAAAAGTCATCACATTCAACATGTTTTGTATAGCTAATAGGTGTAGGAGCAACTGTCATAAATACTTATTCTGTCTGTAATGTAATATATATATATAGTCCAACAGCAATACAACTAAACAGTATAAGACACTGTATGTCTCTAACCTTTGAAAATGAGGTCCAGTCTGGCGGCACCATGTTATACAGCAGAGTAAGCGGGGTAGACTGATACATAGTTTTGTGAGAAAAGTTTCAGTATTTTCGTAATTTGAACTTGTGCTCTTTTGGAATATGTGGACCAGTGGGCAGTCCTACTAGTGATTGACAGCTCTCTATGCACATTTGTACAATAATGCTTTCAATCACTGGATCAAAAATCCCAGAAAGTGCAGACGTTGAAATGATTTAAACACAGGTTATACAGAATCTACTGTCACAAAACTCTATAGTATTCTACTTGGCTAACACTGCCATATAATTTGGTGCTTATAGATCTGGCTGCATTTTAGTGGTGACAAATTCCCTTTAAAGACTGGACACTATACACTATTCTCTATGATCCATTTTTTGTTATGGTATAAATGATCAGACTATGACCTCCAACAGGTGGCAGTAAAAGGGTAGCTTTTGGAGGGTATCTAATTTGCATAACTTTTTTCCAGGGTGAATTGTCTGTGTTTTTACTCTACTACAGCGCCTTGGCTAACCAGTAAGCTGCTCAGATGGGGGATCACAGAATGTAAGTTGCCGTTCTGCAAGTAGGGTATATAGGCCCCCTATTATCGCATAGTTCAAGATAAACCAAAGATTAACCTCTCTCTGCCAATCCCCCAGCAAAAACAGTAAGCTTTAAAGTTTATTCACTTACATGCAATCTAACTGAAAGTGGGATACTGCTTTAATATGAGAGTGGAACCCCTAAAGTATTGGTGCCCCTGTGCAGCTACACAAGTTACACCAATGTTACGCCTATATGTCAGTCATGAAATGCAGTAAGAACCCTGAAATGACTGTAGATTTATAATTTTTTGGTTGAAAGCAAGAGCGAGATCTTAACTTTCGAAAAGATCAATATGAGATCAGTGTGGGGGCAAGTACTGAATGTAGTCCAGTACTTTGCAACAGCTAATAAAATGCACGGTGTGGCAATATACCACTCGTATATTGTTTTTCTTGTAGGTCAACCTATTTAACAATTTATGAAATGCATGTCTCCATAAACACAAACTGGGCGTTGTAGCTTCCTAAATGGGATCACTTTGTGAGTTTTTTACAGTTTGGGCACCACAGGGTCTTGCAAGTGGAACCTGTAAACTATTCTGGTCAAATCTGCTTGTCAAAAGCCAAATCATGTTTCTTCCCTTCTGCCATGTTACTCAAAGGCTAGGGTCACACTGGGTTATGGGCCCACGTTTCCAGGCCGTCGCTAATACCGGACAGCATTAACGGCAAGCGCTGCCTGGAAACGTAGGTCCATAGAAACCCTCTGCTTACCTTAGTAACAGCGCACACAGAGCTGCTGGGCTGCCGCTTTTCTTCAGCGCACAGGAAAATGCTGCAGGCAGTGTTTCCTTGCACTGAGGAAAAGCGCACCTCCTGCCACTCTGTGGACCTACGTTTCCAGGCAGCGCTTGCCGTTAATGCCGTCCAGTATTAGCGATGGCCTGGAAACATGGGTCTATAACCCAGTGTGACCCTAGCCAAACGGTAGTTTCTGACTACATTTTGGGTATTGCTGCCTTCAGGAGAATTTGCTTTACAAATTTTGTAGTCTATTTTTTTCTACAACTCCTTATCAAAAAGAAAAAATTGAGGCTACAATGTAATTTTATAAGAAAAAATGACAGCTTTCATTATCCTTTGTATTATCATGTCTCAGCATTCAATTCTTTGAAGCATCTGGATTCAAAATGTTCTTTACACCCTTAGGGGAATTTATTTTAGAGTGTATTTCCAAAAATGGGTTCTGGCAGTGTGGAGGCTCTGCAAGTGGCACCCACAGATTATTACTGCCAAATATGTGCCCCAAAAGCAAAATAGCATTTATCTCCTTCTGAGCTCTGTACTGGGTCCAAACACTGTTTTGGACCACATATCAGGAATTTCCAACTTTGGGAGAAATTGCTTTACCAAATGTAGGGTCCAATTTCTCCTAATTGCTCTCTGTAAGGCTATGGTCAGATGTGCGTCAACATTGTAGCTGACAAATCCGTTTAAAACTTAGACTTCTGCAGCCTGAGCGCATAGTGTTAACGTAATGTTAAAAAAACCAAACAGCTCTTCTTCCCTTCCGTTCCATGCTGTGTGCCCAAGCAGTAGATTACAACTAAGGGTAAAGTCACACTGGCGTGAAAAACGGACAACTGCAATGTGTGATTTCCACGCACTGCACTCGGACCAATGTTAGCTAATGGTATAGAACAGATTATCGTGTGTCAAACGCTTTTTTCTCAGTCAGAATTCCAGAATCTGGTCATGCCAGTCTGACCTTACCCTAAATATAGGGGGACCACCACACTGAGTAGAATTTACGCAACCATTTTTTTATTAAAGCATTATTTTAGTGGAGGAATGTGTTTTTCTCCTGTTTTCTTCTATTTTCAAACTGTCACAAAACAAACTTGGAACCAATGTGGATTGGAAGAAGCATTTCAAAGTTATAATGACATGAAATGACGTGAGATTCGGAAAGAATAGGGTTCTGTCAGAAAGGTGAAAACGTCTTTGGTGGAAATGGGTTAAATGAATACACAAAAAACATATCATGATGTTGAATACGAAGGCTTTAGGCTAAGTGCCCACTGTGCTTTTTTTGCTGCGTGTCTACACCAAAAACGCAGCACCCACGGCTTTGTACTGAAGGTCAATGTGTTTTTCCAAAAGCTTTGCCCATATGTGTGTTTTTGGGTGCTGCATTTTTGTAGCACAAATCACCTACACTTTTTGTATGTCCCTGCAATTAACCTGCCCATTTTAGGGCTGTTTTTTTCACCATAGACTCCATTCTAACCCCCCAAAAAAGCATCACAGACAGATTGGTATTCCCACAGTCCGTTTGTGGTGCTTTTTTCCTGCGATTTCCAAAACAAAAACACTGCCATACTCGCCCTCCCCAGCAATCCAATGGTCATCTCCGGTGATTCTTTCTCTGTGCAGCGGCGGGAGATGTCTTTATCTATCTGCCAGAACCTTTTGCACCATGTGACTCAGCCTGTGACATGGTGCTCAGGATCTTGCACATAGTGAAAAAGATCTCCTGTCGCTGAAGAGACAAAGAATCACCGGAGGTCACCATGGGATCTCTGAGGAGAGTGAGAAAGTGTCTGCGGATGTCTGTTTGTCTGTCTGTGTTTGTGTGCCCCTTATTAGTGCTGCATTTTTGTGATGCGTTTGTATTTGCACAAATGAAGCACAAACGCAATAGGTTTGTGCTGCTTTTGTTTAAAGACACAGCTTTGTACAGCTGACAAACACAGCACAAACGCAAGACAAAAAATGTGCACAGTGGGCATATAGCCTAGCCTTCACACAACTAAATCATTTGTGTAGAGTTTAACGCTTCTGCATCCGAAATCTTGCTGCATCTTCAGATCTTTATCATTTTAAGAAAAGCTACATCTGTATATCCAATATGCAGCAAAAAAGATACAGCGGTCTTATTGGGAAGCAGCTAGTTTACAACCAATGAACTGTTATACCTATTACACATTTTGTTACACATGTTTATTTCCTTTGTGTGTATTGGAACAACACAAAAAAAAAATCAGAAAAAAAGGCAAATTGGACATAATTTCACACAAAATTTCAAAAATAGGCCGGATAAAATTGTTGGCATCCTCAGCTTATTATTTTGTTGCACACTCTTTGAAATAAATAACTGCAATCACTTCCAATAACCAAGCATTAGCTTCTTACACCTCACAACTGGAGTTTTGGACCACTTTTCTTTTGCAAACTGCTCCAGATCTCTCATATTTGAAGGCACCTTCTCCCAACAGAAATATTAAGATCTCTCCACAGGTCTTCAATGAGATTTAGATCTAGACTCATTGCTGGCCAAATCAGAACTCTCCAGTGCATTCTTTCTATCCATTTCTGGGTGTTTCCTCGAGTACGTTTGGGGTCATTGTCCTTCTGGAAGACCCATGACCTAGGACACAAACCCAGCTATCTTACACTAGGCACTACACTGCAACCTAAAATCCTTTGGTAATCTTCAGATTTCATGATGGCTTGCTCAACCTCTTTGAGCCTTCACCATGTTTGACTGCAGGTACTGTGTTTTTTTCTTTGCAGGCCTTATTCTATTTTCAGTAAAACAGCAGAATGATGTGCTTTACCAAAAAGATGTATTTTGGTCTCATCTGTCCACAAGACACTTTCTCAGAAGGATTTTGGCTTACTCATGAATGTACATTTCGTCAAACTGTAGTCTGGCTTCTTTATGGGTCTGTGTCAGCAGTGGGGTCCTCCTGTTTGTTCAAATGTTGACAGATAGTTGGCTCTCCGGTAGTAATACAGCTGATGCTCCCAGAGCATGCAGGAAAGATCGAATTACTTTGTAACTTGATTGGGGGCTGTTTATCCACCCTCCAGACTATCCTGCATTGCAACCTTTCATCAACGTTTCTCTGCCGTCCACATTTAGGCTACACATGCGTTATAAACTTTTTGATTATGTAGCGCATTGTGGACAGTTGAACACCAAGACCGATGGAGATGGACTTGTAGGCTTGGGATTGTTGATATTTTTTAACAATTTTGGTTCTCAAACAGTTATCCTTCCTCTTTGTGTTATCCATGCTTAGTGTGGAACACACAGACACACAATGCAAACATTGAGTCAGCTTCTCCCATATTTATCTGGTTTCTGGTGGATTTTCACATTGCCCACATCTGTTATTTGCCACAGATGAGTTGAATGAGCATCACATGCTTAAAACAAAGTTGTTTACCCACAACTTTGAAAAGGTGGCAGCAACTTTGCCTTTGCACTCTTGGGGTTTTGTGTAAAATTATGTTCAATTTGCATTTTAATCTCTGTTTGTGTTGTTCCAATTGACACAAAGGAAATAAATATATGTATGCCAAAACGTGTAATTGCAAGGATACTTCATTATCTGAAACACTTTCAAGGGTGCTACTACTTTCGGTCATGAATAATATGAAACACATCAATTGTATAATCTGAAATCACATGTAGTTTCCAGAATGGCACAGAAGATGAAGAATACAGTCACTTCTTTCTCTTAGTGAATTCTACAACTTCACTTTATTAGCATCATTTTTAAGGGGAATTTTCAAGTTATTAAATTGCTTTAATTTGTTAGACAGCATTAAGGCTGGGTTCACACTTGCAGACCCCTCCGCAGCGTCCTGCGGAGGGGATCTGCAAGCTGAGCGCAGCCACCGCAAGCCCGACATGTCACGTTCCTGGTACGGACGAGAGTGTGTGATTTGTACGCAGGCATCCACCTGCGTACAAATCACACAGGCAAATGAATGGGAGTGCCCAGTCATGCAGTCAAGCGCAGCACCGTGCGTCCCCATTATAAACATAGGGGCTTGCGGTGGCTGCGCTCACATGGCGGTTCCCCTCTGCAGGACGCTGCGGAGGGGTCCGAAAGTATAACCCAGTCTTAAATAACCAAACTTGCAAATTACTTGGTTTTTCTGACTGATATCATTCTCCTTCAAGGACTGCTTTTATCTTTTAAATTGTAGAGCTGGTTTCCATGGACCTTGGGGTCTCCAAACCTTGGACAAGTGTGCATAGTAGAGACACTTCAGGAAAGAAGTTATCTGCTAACATTCCAATCAACTTTTTTCAGCCATTGATTTCTATACAGCAGTAGATAATTCTATTACCACCCTGACCCTCTCAGCTCCAAGATAATCTGCTCTTATCAGTCCTGTGTAATTGCAATCCACCAACACCCAGCATAAACATGATACTAACCTTCTGGAGCCGTGGGCTTGCATCTCTACATGCAAAAACAGTTCTAAGGGCCCCGTCACACTTGGCGACGAACCAGCGATCCCGACAATGATCCGACCTTGTAGGTGCGCCGCTACGTGAGATGTCAAACAGTCAGATCTCACAAGCGACGCAGCAATGATACAGTGGTCGTTGGGACCCTGTCACTCTCGGGCTTAATATTGACATCATTGCTTGTTGTCCCTGTCAAACACAGCGATGCACGCTGCCCAGCGGGAGCGCAACGACCAAAAAATGGTCCAGAACGGTTTGTAATGATCAGCGATCTCACAGCAGGGACCTGATCGCTGCTACGTGTCACACATAGCGAGATCGCTGTTGAGGTCACTGTTGCGTCACAAAACTTGTGACTCAGCAGCGATCTCGCTAGCGATCTCGCTTAGTGTGACAGGGGCTTAACAGTGTAGATTTTAGAATGAAAATACCGTTAGCTGAATGTGTATTTCTATTACTTATGCTCTTATGCTACAGTTATAACACTGACTAGAACTGTCACTCAAGGAGGAGTGCCTGACCTGTTGAAAACCAGGATATAAGGAGACTGCAGAGTCGTGAGCTGCTCAAGAGACAACCTGAGAATACCCTTAAAAGCCTCTGACACAGCTGTTTCTGTTCCAAAAATTGAGTTTCAAGCTACATATGAAAATAATGATCATTATCACCTGCTTGGTATAATTAGTTGCTCATATATATTAAAGTTACAGGGAAGTACACTCAACACTCACTCATAATCACCATTTCGTTATTCAAGTAGAAAATCCCGGCACCCATCGGCCTATAGGATAATGTTAGCACCGTCAAAGAAGAAAAATTCAGAATTTTCTTGAATTAAAATCTTCAAATTTTTATTACAAAAAATGGAGTCAGGGAAGGTTCAGGAAACAGCATTTAATGTTTTAATCGTACCAGACGATGTCATGTCATAACGCATCAACTGCTGTTTCCTGAACCTACCCTGACCTGATTTTATGATATATTTGGAATAAAGATTTGAAGATTTTAATTCAAGAAAATTATGGATTTTTCTTCTCTGATTGTACTTGCTCATACAAGTGTCTATAATCCTACAAAATCCCTGACTTTATTCAATTGTACTAAGAAGGATTCTTTCTGTTTTGAAGACAAATGGAGGTCAGATAAACTACTGATCAAAATTTCCCTTTTGTTCATTCATTTTTCAATTGATAAAGATAAACTATTAATGGTTTCACACTGGCGTTCCCCTCCGCAGCATTCTGTGGAGGGGAACCACCATGTGAGCGCAGCCAGCGTAAGCCCCTATGTTTATAATGGGAGCGCACGGTGCTGCGCTTGACTGCGCATGACCGTGCGCTCCCATTCACTGCCATATGTGATTTGTACGCAGGCAGATGCCTGCACACAAATCACACACTCTCGTCCGTACCAGGAATGCAACATGTCGCGTCCCTGGTGCGGACGAGAGTGTGTGATTTGTGCGCACAGATCACATATTGCAGTGAATGGGAGCGCACAGTCATGCGCAGTCAAGCGCGGCACTGTGCGCTCCCATTATAAACATAGGGCTTGCGCTGGCTGCGCTCACATGGCGGTTCCTCTCCGCAGAACGCTGCGGAGGGGAACGCCAGTGTGAAACCAGCCTATCACTTGTTTTTAAATGCATTGTCATTTTACAGCATTTTACCACACCTGCCTAAAACGTTTGCACATATTGTATATTAATATATCAAAAAATCTTAACACTGCACGCAACAAAAAGATGTAATTTAATGTATTTGTTTGATAGCATACCTTAGACTGCACATCAGCATTGTGGTCATTTTGCAGTAAGAGGGCTGCTGATTTGGTGTCATCCTTCCTGGCTGCAATGTGCAAAGCTGGAAGTCTAACCTTGCCCTTTGTATCATTCTCCAAAAGAATTGCAACCACCATGTTGTGTCCTTGCTGCAGAGCAACAGCCAGTGGAGTGAAGCCATCCTGGCGGGGAAACAAATAACACCCAGACTTTAGAGTATTGATGTGTAAAAGTTGTGCGATGCGATATTACAAAGTTGATATTTTGTGCATTTTAATAATTTACATAACTTTAGAAAATATGTTACATTGAAAATGCTATAAAACACATCACATGAATACATCAGGAAAATAAATCCTTTAAAATAACAAAAACGTTAAAGGCTATGGATACCTCTGAAATTAAACAAATACCGGTATATAAATTTTACATAAGTTAGTGGTTACATTTAGATGAAATCATTCAGAAAATCTTGTTCCTTTGTTTATTCCCAAACCTCTTGATATAGCTTGCAGCCTAATCTATATTCCAGATTTGTTTCTTGTACGAGTGTTCCTCTCTGAAATACATGCTAGATGTGAGGACTATGTGTATTCAGGGTGTCCATACTAGCTTTCATGTATCAGCACTAGGGATAGGAAGTCCCATGGATATTTGGGTTTGCTGGGTTCAGTCGAACTTTAGTTAAAAGTTCAGTACCCGGACTTTACCTGAACTTGAGTCCAGACCCCAAACCCAATATAAGTCAATGGGGACCTGAACTTGGATGCAGTCAAATTGCTGTAAAATGGTCATAGTCAGGGCTACGGGGCTGCAAAAGGAAGCAAAATGGGGGTAAGAGCAGGACAATTGCCCTGTAAACAACAGTAGATAGCGAATAAAATTTTAAAAAATGACGTGTGGGTCACCCCTACTATTGATAGCCAGGCATGGTAAAGCTTTACCTTGGTTGTTCATCAAAAATAGAGGGGACCTCATAATCATTTTTTTTTATTATTTATATAAATGATAAAAAAAAAGAACAGCATAGGGTTCCCCCTATTTTTGGTAAGCAGCCTAGGTAAAGACAGCTGAGTGCTGGTATACTGGTATTATCAGGTTGGGAAGGCCCATGGCTATTTGGCACTTGAGAGCATAAAAATTGAAGCCCTCAGCCACCCTAGAAGTGTAGCATCCATTAGATGGGCCAATTCTGGCTCTGCACCACTACTTTTCCTGTTTGCCCTGGTTTGGTGGCAGTCGGTGCAATATTTTGGGGTTGATGTCAGCTGCGAAGTGTCAGCTGGCATCAAGCTGAAGGGTTCATGGAGAGGGGTATATCAGACACTCACCATTAGTCATCTGGTAAGTGTAAATTAAAAACAAACAGATCGGATTTCAGTAGGGACATGTATGACCCTGATAGAACATGCACCGAAGAATCCAGACAGTGTTGAAAACCAAAAGGTAGTTTACAAAACACTATTAAATTAGTAAAAATGCACTTCACTAAGGAAGTTGAGAAACTCCCGTGCCACATTTAAGCAGCTTCCTCAAAGTCATAATCGCTTTCCTACAAGCTTTTAATATAACTAAGGGATTTGTGCCAGATCAGAACCCCAAACTACAGACGCTGCGTTTCGGGGTACCTGCCCCTCATCAGTGTAGTGTGTGGGATATTCTGATCTGGCAGAGTGAGTGGGCTAAGACAAGGTCTGGGAACTTGCTCTCAACCTTATGGAGAGAGCGAAGTAGGTGAGGAGATTGTAAGCCACTTCCCTCCTCTCAGATATATGCAAATTTGCACTTCACTAAGGAAGTTGAGAAACTCCCGTGCCACATTTAAGCAGCTTCCTCAAAGTCATAATCGCTTTCCTACAAGCTTTTAATATAACTAAGGGATTTGTGCCAGATCAGAACCCCAAACTACAGACGCTGCGTTTCGGGGTACCTGCCCCTCATCAGTGTAGTGTGTGGGATATTCTGATCTGGCAGAGTGAGTGGGCTAAGACAAGGTCTGGGAACTTGCTCTTGTCTTAGCCCACTCACTCTGCCAGATCAGAATATCCCACACACTACACTGATGAGGAGCAGGTACCCCGAAACGCAGCGTCTGTAGTTTGGGGTTCTGATCTGGCACAAATCCCTTAGTTATATTAAAAGCTTGTAGGAAAGCGATTATGACTTTGAGGAAGCTGCTTAAATGTGGCACGGGAGTTTCTCAACTTCCTTAGTGAAGTGCAATTTTGCATATATCTGAGAGGAGGGAAGTGGCTTACAATCTCCTCACCTACTTCGCTCTCTCCATAAGGTTGAGAGCAAGTTCCCAGACCTTGTCTTAGCCCACTCACTCTGCCAGATCAGAATATCCCACACACTACACTGATGAGGGGCAGGTACCCCGAAACGCAGCATCTGTAGTTTGGGGTTCTGATCTGGCACAAATCCCTTAGTTATATTAAAAGCTTGTAGGAAAGCGATTATGACTTTGAGGAAGTTGCTTAAATGTGGCACGGGAGTTTCTCAACTTCCTTAGTGAAGTGCAAATTTGCATATATCTGAGAGGAGGGAAGTGGCTTACAATCTCCTCACCTACTTCGCTCTCTCCATAAGGTTGAGAGCAAGTTCCCAGACCTATTAAATTAGTAAAAATTTTAATTTTTAGCAGAAAAACAGTTACAATGCAGTGGTTTGACAAAAACTAATCATATGCCAACTAGTCAAAATCAAATTTATGCATGAGATAGCCAAGATGATTGTCTATAAAATGAAGGTAGGGTGACGCTCAAAGATGTAGTGGATGGTGAGATATGGAGCCTGAAAGTCAAAAGTACAAAACATTTTCCCCTTTTTTTATTAGAGATAACCTTTCTTGTTATCTCCAACACTGAAAGAAAATAGATGAAGGACTTCCAAATTCTTTGCAATTGCAAAATGGAAGAAAATTTTTAACAAAGACTATTTAGACTGTTTACCTTTGCTTTTAGGAATAAACATTGTTTAATACATTGGTATTGATGGAGGTTTAATTCACAAGGTTGCAATAAATATAATCAACATGAATAAAGATGAGCAAATCTTTTGAAAGTCAAATTTGCCAGCTTTGTTAAAATTTAGAGAAAATATTTGATTCTTAGCGAATCAATATGCTGTTAATTACAACTAAGCCCAAAATTGCCTATACACACAATATCGCAAACTCAGCCTAAAGCAGAGATCTTAAACCCCAGGCCTCTAGGGCCACCAACACTGCGGGTTTTCAGGATTCCTTTAGTATTGCACAGGTAATAATTTAACCACCTGCACACAGGGGCGGACTTACTTTGGTGCAGCCTGTGCAGCCACACAGGGGCCATTTCTATCTCCAAAGAAGGAGGAATTGTGCATTTTCATGAACCTTTGGGTGAGCAAAAGGCTCATATACTGTTTTTGCACAGGGGCCCTTTACTGTCTGAGTCTACCAATGCCAGCACAGGTGATGGTTCGAACCTCTGTGCTTGGCTAAAAAAAAAAACATGAAAACATGCTCTGTTGGCAGCCCATAAAGCCTGGAGTTTGAAATCCATTGCCTAAAGTATCCTTAACATAAATGGCTATGGGTAAATGGAAGGGAACAGTTCTTCATTGCTGTGCTATCACACAATACTTGTAATGTTTATTCAGAATGTTAAATCTTTCTCTCCCTATTTCTAGTCTGTGTTGTCCTCACTGAATGAATTCACTACAAAGCAGCTGCTGCATTCCCTGCCTCTGCTTTTACACAGGATATGGTCCCTTCTCTTCTGATTGACTGTGCTGTTACAATCAATTACCCGAGGTTATGTGAAACGTCTGCTGTGTGTAACATGGCATAGAACATTTTTTGGAGACTCATATAAATTGATTCACTGTTTTTCTAAATTTGCAGAGTGCAGCAAATTTATTAAAATGAAACACACATTTGATATCAAATTCATTTGCTTATGTGTACCCATGAATGCAATCAGTAAGCGGCAATATACCGGTGCCAAAAGTGACGTTCCACTTACTTCTGTGGCAGTGCTCTGATTGGCCCCATTTTCGAGCAAATATTTCACAACTTCAAGATGGTTCTCTTGGGCAGCCATGTACAGAGGGGTAAATCCATTCTGTAAATAAAGGCAAATGTAACAATTTTAGTTTTTCTTTACCTATACTTTTCATGACAGAAAGCATTATGTCTAAAATTTTAGGTTTTCTAAAACTTTATCTGTACAGGTCAAAATAGAATTTAGATACAAGCATATAAATAGTTGTAAGTCGGTTACATAAGGTAATTGATACATGTATTAAGTTTCAATATGCATTAGCTAACTTCTCTTTTTTTTCCCCCTCAATATCATGAAGCAGTTTTCTGCTGTGCTTGTATACCCTAAGCACATTGAGCAGCTTTGCACATAGCCAGCCATGTATTCACTAGCTAATATGCTTTATCATATTTTTGCAGTGTTAGTGTTGCAGCCGATATCCTTTCTTGTTGATGTTTTTTTCTGGCTAGAACCTTTTACATATAGCGGTGTCGCCGGCAGTCTTTTTAGCGTCAAAAACCTAATATTGAAAGTAAATAAAAATATTACATATACAGAAGCTCAGTAAATATACTTAATCATTAATAAGTAGGGTTGTATCTGTACCAGACGTCTTTGAGTCATCTTATTTTGGCCCTATGATTGCACATAGATATGATTTGTAGTTCTCTAATCTGTTTTCTCCACTATGAGTATGATAAGTAGTCTTGGAATACAGCAGGCTGTAGTGTCAAATATCTCTTAAACACCACTAGACTCGTGTCCCGCTACAACGGGACTAAAAAATCTTTATACACGTCTTGCAAGCTCTGGTTTTCTCATTAAGCACCTGCCTTTTACGCCACAGAAACATGATCCTCCATAGGCAGACAGTCTGAACTCTTTGCTCTGTTTCATCATTTACAGGTAAATAATCTTGGTGAAATTTAAGAGAGTAAATATTTTTATGACTCTGGAATTTGTCGTTAATCTCATTGAAGTATAGAAGTGGTTTGACCTTGCGTTAATTTATGGAATATGATGCCATCCTCACCAAATTCCCTTATTAAACTTGCCGGATTTTTGTTAATTGTTGGATTCTGATTAATGCTCTCCAGTCCACGGTTGTCCTTTGCTGTTAGGATTTTTTTTACAATATTCTTTTGTTTTCTTAAATTTCAAAAACCACTTAAACTTGTCAAAGTAAATACTCTATAGAGCGAAAGTGGTGGGATTGTAGTCATATAAATTGCTCAGATAATATTAAGTGTGAAAATAATACTCTCTAAAAGGAAATCTGTCACTAGTTTTTTGCCACATAATCTTAGACCAGCACAATATAGAGACAGAGCCCCCTGATTCCCACGATGTGTCACTTCCTAGGCTGCTTGACACTTAGGTAAAAATGGCACTTTATAAAGTTTTACGGCATGCTTAAGCTCTCTCCGGTCTAACATTCAAGATATTTGCTAACAAATATAGAAAAGAAAAGCAAATATTAATTTACACCAAGTTTGGCATATAGGTAGATCGGGTTCTTCAAAACGTTTTAAAGCGGGTGTCAGCTCTCAAGAAACAACTGTACTCCAGATATTCAAGCCATAGCCCAAAAATGGAACGACATCACAAATATCGGTAACAAAGTTTATAGCCATACAAACAACAAACAAAACAGAATTCTAAAAACACCGGTGTGAAACTGGGTAACTCTATCATTATACATGTATGTATCTTTATCTATCTATCTATCTCAGGGGCGGACCGTCACCCCCGGGGGCCCTGGTGCAGGTGAGGACGGGGAGGGGGGGGGGGGGATGGGATGATGGGAGAGCAGAGCTCTCTTACCTGCTGCGCCGGAGGGTCGTAGGAGCCAGAGAGGAGGGGCGGGATTAGGCAAGGGAAGCAGGAAGCTCTCTGCTACCCTTGCCTGGCCCTCCTCTCCTTTGACGGCGGCTTGTGGGGTCGGCTGGGGCCCCCTCCAGGCTTGAAGGGGCCCCCTAACCGGTCGGGGCCCTGGTGCAGCTGCACCAGCTGCACCTGTGTAGCTCCGCCCCTGATCTATCTATCTATCTATCTATCTATCTATCTATCTATCTCTTAGATCTCTATCAGTTATCAGTAAAGATTCCTTTTTTAACTTGTCATGATACAGAGATACAGAGATTAATTGACTTTTTTGTGGGATTCCAAGCTTTGTATTTTTATTGCTCTATACACTTTTTGCTTGAGTTCACCACTAACTTTACTATAATTTTATATGGTGATAACATTTTTTCAATACAAGACTAGATATAAACCATGGCCAAGGAAGAAAGCAGAAAGGATGCAAAAAGACAGCCAAACAAAATAAATACTGGTGTCACGGCATTTCCCCATCTTTGGCCTTAGTGGGGGAGTTGCTTGGATAGACGTCACTTCCTTCAGCAAAGTTAGCTGTCTGCCAGGAATGCTAGGGGGGAAACCCCTGGTAAAAGAACCCCTTAAGAATAAGTGAAAAGTTCTATATCAGTAAATGTATATCATATAGAGCAAAGTACAAATAAAACGAAAATGATATGGGGCAGATAGGCAATATATGGCAGTATACAGAAACAGGATGTAGGGAAATTTTTGTATTTAGAGAACTCAGGCTCCTTTTGAAAGAACACAGAAATCAAAGTAAATCATAGGAGATCATTTGATTCATACATTATGTGCTGTGTAGGACGTTTTTGTGCTTGGTATTGGTGGAATGTTGGCGCTAGAAAGGTAAGTTTAGTAACTGTGTGGAGGTGTAGACAACAAAAGCTGACCACTTTATTACGTACATCCATAATTCATATATAGGTCATTGCTTCGACTTTGGAAAGCCAGAAATAGATTAGTATGTTAATATTCTACTGTATGTGAGGCACTGGTGAATGTAATGAATGGGCAAAAGAAGAATCTATGCAAAAAGAGATCTATGTTTTAAACATATTTTCTTTATTTTGGTGCAGCAAGGAGTTAAGGCTCTTTCCTTCATAGTAGTTTCTGGTTAGTTCTATCTCAGGTGTAGCTGGTTTGCAACTACTCTCCTTCCTTTCAATAGTCACAGTCCCATCACCTGATGCCAGATATAAAATATCTTCATTCTGAAATAACCACCATGGAGGGAGGAAATTCTTAATGTTGCTGAAGGTGAGTATCTGGCAGCCCTGGCGGTTGGCTGCAATTTTTGGTGCAAATCCTTTTTGTCTATGGCCCCTTTTGTCTTCCTTCCTCTGTGTCTTATTATCATAGTGGTGAAGACTAGTGCACTCACTGGCCTCTGCACTACTTAGGGTGAGTGGATGGACAGACAAGGACTAGGTAAGTGATGGCGATGGGGGAAGGACATGTATAGGGACATTAGGGAGCTCAGTGTGTAGAGACAGGTAAGTGTCAGGAGGGGTCCCTTCTTGCCTCTACCGTTTCTAGGTCCTTCCTCCCCTTATCCTCCCCATTGTTACCATTTGTGTTGCACCACACACTGGGATCTGAATCTCCCAGCGTGACAAACTTTCTTTAAACATGCACAAACAGGCAAACTATGTATGATTAGAATGCAGCATTGTGGAGATTCGCCTTCTTTATAGTGGCCAGTGTTGCATCCCCACAGTGACAGATCCCTGAATCTTACACATATGCTTTTGGATCACATTGGAGTGTTAACAGACAAAATGTCAGTTCTCGCACTTTTTGACTGATTAACTCACGATACTCAGCCTGTATAAGGCACGCGTGTATAAGCCGACCCGCTCTACTTTTCCCCAAAACTGGGAACCTATTGACTACGGTATAAGCGAGGGGTGGACAGCACAGTATACAGCCCCCGAGGTTAAACAGGGCAGGACACCAGAGGTATTATAAGATAGCCCCAGCAGTGTGGTATACAGGCAGCCCAGATGTGATACAGGCAGCAGCCCCAGGGTATTATACAGGCAGCAGCCCACCAGAGGTATACACAGCACCCCCAAGTAGTATATCACATGACGATTAGCCCAAGGTCAATTGTCATTTGACGCCAGGTGTATTAATGCAAGCACCCTAGGTTATATAAGCAAGCCTCCAGAGTAAATTATTACAGGCAGGCAAGCAGGTTATACGGCAGTGAAACACCCCAGAGAGATATACAGCAGCTAGCCCAGATGGAATTACAGCAAGCTTGCCCCAGAGATATACAGGTCAGCAACGACCCCAGAATGGTATATACAAGCAGCAAGAGGTATATACAGGCAGCAGCCCAGAGTATATCAGCACGCAGCCAATGGTATATTACAGGCCATGCCCCATGATAATAACAGGCAAGACCAGCCCAGAGTAGATTACAGGCAGCAGCCTCAGATTAGTTATATACAGGCAGGCCCAGGGCACTCGCCCCACAACTGGCAAGCCCACCTCCGAGCACTATTTCTTCAGACGTCCAGCGGGCAATCACAGCGGCGGATCTCCTCCATCCTCTAGCGCGCTGTTCGCGTCTTTTGTAGACCCTGTCGGTCCCAGGGATGACGTCCCTCGCCGGTCCCATGAAGCGAACAGACGTAAAGTAATGAATGTGAAGGACGTTGTGAAACGCAAACGTTTGATGTAACATAATGCATCGAGATGTGCGGGGCTCTGCACAGTCGCGGGCGGGGTGCATTGAGGGCCTGCTGTTATGGGTGACTTCAAATGGCCCCCCAACATGAAACATCACATGAGGGCGTATCACGGGTCCCCCTCCAGCTGTTAGGCAGGGGGGCGTGAAATCTAATGAGCGGCCCATGTGGGCGGGCCGGCTCTGTCAGGACTACCAGCACAGCTTCGAATCCTATCCCAGCACAGCACTGGAAACCAAGGATTACCGTATTGACCCGTGTATAAGCCGAAGGGGGTGACTTTTCAGCCAATTTTTGGCTGAAAAACTCGGCTTAACATGTCATTTATCGGTAAATAACAATTTGCTCTATTTTATGACTGTATTGATTGTAGTTCTCTACCTGACAAATACAACTATTTATCTAAGCAACTTGTGTTCTTAAAATTAGTGTACTCAGACAGGGAATGAAGGCGCGTGCAGTGTAATCAAATGTACTGACCAGACTCTCTTTTCTGCTATGTGAGATGAATTACCACTAAGTGCTTGGTAACCAGTACACAAACTGGTATGCAAACGATCCCTGTGACATATTGGGTACAATGCTAAAAATGTTTGACGCTAATGTGACATCTAATGAATGAAATGATAGAGCAGCTGAATATGCATTAATTGATGTATTCTACATAGTGATCCCCATTGACAGTACCACTGAATAACAAAAATGCATATACCATGGAAACTTAAGTAGAATCTTAACAAAATAGTAAAGTAGATTTTTTAATTAAATATTCATCAGAACAAAGGAGGCCTACATAACTGTCAGAGAAAGCCAAGAACACCATTCGGCTATTTCCAGACGTTCTATAGACAATGAACGGGGAGGAGATCTAGCATGCACACCTCTACCTCCATTCAAGACAGAACCTTAAATCTAGAGCTACCGTTTCAGGATCTTCAAAGGACAGACCCTAAATTCTCAATCTCCTATCCTAAGGAGAGATTATAAATTTCAATTACGGTATATTATAAATATCCATTTAAGAACAAAAAAAGTTTTAAAGCAGGTTATACACTGTAGATGAACATCGGCAAGGCCTACAGACTCCACCCCAATGCAGGAGTGAACCTAGCCTCTCTGCTGCCTGAGGTGAACTTCAAAATGGCACCCCCCCAAACACAAGTATGACAGTGCCATCACGTGCACATACAAGAACTACACTGAATAATCCAGAACAAGGATCTTTAATGGCAATGGAAGGCTTGGAACAAGCATATAGACACACAATGATGGCTGGCAGAGCTGTGATCCTGTAGGCAGACACAGTTCTGAATCCTTATAGCACTGGAGGCAGCACTGATTGCCAACCTATTATCTCTTAAGGACCAGTCACACACACACATAATTGTGCAGAGATTGTTCGCAAATCTCTGGCTGCAGTGAAATCATGGACACATTGTTCTATTTTTTGGCTGTGTACAAATGTAACAATGTGTCCATGATTTCACTGCCACCAGAGATCTGCGAACAATCTCTGCACAATTATCTGTGTGTGTAACTGGGCCTTAAGAGAGGTGAGAAAGCGCAATAGGGTCTTATCCCAACATTATGTGTAGGGGTTTCCCTTGTTGCTGCTCACCTGGGACAGTTGTGTAACCCACAACTGGTATTAAGGTGCGAAGATGGCTGCTGCAGGATCCACACTCTACCCACACAGGTTGTCAGGAGCGAATACAGTGAAGAAAAGACAGAGCTTCCTGGATCCACGCTGCCGACCGATCAAATGAGTTGGAAAAACCACAGTTTTTAGTGAAATGATGGTTTTAATTCCCGACGTGTTTTGGAGCCACATCCAGGCTCCTTCCTCAGGGAAGCCACTGGATCTGTGCCCCGCTCTGTACTGCAGGAGATAGAGAGGAGCATTGGCTCCACTGTGCACAGAGAGCCGGCTGCTGTGGTATAGATAGGATCGGTTCTCTGTGCAATGGAGCCGGTCATGTCTATGCACAGAAAGACGGCGGCTGCAGTCCTCGGCTCCACTGACAGTGGCTACAGGGGACTAGGTGAGCACACACCATACTACAGGGCATAAGGGTGAGCGCACACACCATATTGCATACAGTGGTCCTCTCTTCCACTGCCAGTGTACCGAATCTCTGTCTCAGCTGCAGATTCGGCACATTGTGTCAGTGGAGGGATCGCTGTATGCAATGGGGTAGAGTGGTCATATTAGGGGTTGTGGCGGGCCTGTAGGAGCCTGGCATACTAAGACTGGGGAGGGAGCTTGTTTGGAGTCTGGGCGTAACATCCAGTTCTGCATTTACATGCAGGCTCCAAAGGTCGTTCCCTGGCAGACGCAAAAATGGGATAGCTGGGTGACAATGCAAAATGTTGACAATATGTAAATTATAAACTGTCAACATTTTACAGCCTAGATACATATAGAAATTATCCAAAAAGCCCGGACAACCTTTTTAAGGATATGAAAAATAAAAGTTTGAAAATTGCAACATTTATGCCAAATTTTCATTTTTTTTTCACAAATAAAAGCAAAAAACTGTCTTCACTTGTCAGAATTGAAAAAAATGGTCTGGTCTTTAGGGTACAAACAGGCTGGGTGGTGAAGGGGTTAATCTACAGCTACATGGAAACAGTACACAACAATCACAATGTGGTTTTCTCTAGATTGAAAGCTATTACAGATATGCTATAAAGAGAATTTTGTTTACGTACCGTAAATTCTTTTTTCTTTAATCATCAATGGGAGACCCAGACAATGGGGTTTAGGGCACTGCCCTCCGGAGGTCACACTAGGTACTACAAGTTTGTAGACACCGCCTCCTCCGCTTATAAACCCCTACCGCAGGGAACATCCTCAGTTTGGTCTACAAGCTGCGAGGAGGAAATAAACCACACCCGAAACATCGGGAAGAATGCCGTGCACAAACGGTTCAACAACCCGGCAAACACTGTCTCAACAGAGAACAGAGCCAATGCAAAACATGCAAAGGAACAACTGGGTGGGTGCTGGGTCTCCCATTGATGATTAAAGAAAAAAGAATTTACGGTACGTAAACAAAATTCTCTTTTTTCTGGTCATCATAATGGGAGACCCAGACAATGGGGATGTCCTAAAGCAATACCCCAGGGCGGGAAAAGTTCCTCAACAAGACGGATAACACATGGTTCCCTTTTAAAGGTGGGCAACCGCCGCCTGGAGAACCCGCCTGCCCAAACTTGCATCCGCAGAGGCATGGGCATGCACCATATAGTGCTTAGAGAAAGTGTGCAGGCTGGACCAAGTGGCCGCCTGACACACCTGTAGAGCAGACGCTCTATGTCGCAAAGCCCAGGAGGCACCTACGGCTCTGGTAGAGTGAGCCTTCAATCCCACCGGGAGAGGCAAACCAGAAGTCCGGTATGCCTCCTGGATGGAAGCCTTAATCCATCTGGCCAATGTCGATTTCGACGCCGCGGACCCCTTACAGCGACCTGTCGTAAGAACAAATAAGGAATCCGAACTCCTAAAGGAGGCGGTCCTAGACACATAAATGCGTATAGCTCTCACGAGATCCAGAGTATTGAGGTCGCGTTTAACCTGATGAACGGGAGCGGGGCAAAATGATGGGAGAACAATCTCCTGGTTCAGGTGGAAAGTTGAAACCACCTTCGGCAAGAATTCTGGCCGTGGACGCAACACCACCTTGTCTTGGTGAACCACCAGAAAGGGTGACTTGCACGATAGTGCAGCCAATTCTGAGACCCTCCTCAGAGATGTAATCGCCACCAGAAAGGTCACTTTCTGGGATAGACGAGATAGAGAAACCTCCCTCAGAGGCTCAAACGGCGGTTTCTGCAATGCCGCCAGGACCATGTTAAGGTCCCAAGGGTCTAGAGGTCTCTTGTAGGGCGGAACCATCCGTGACACCCCCTGCAGAAATTGACGGACCTTCGGGAGTAGCGCCAATCGCCTGTCAAACAGCACTGAAAGTGCTGATACTTGGCCTTTCAAAGAGCCAAGGGATAACCCCAATTCCAAACCCGACTGTAGGAAAGCCAACAACGTCGGGATGGACAAGGGCCACGGAGACCGTCCGCCAGAGGCACACCAAGTAAAAAAGATTTTCCACGTTCTGTGGTACATCTTCCTGGAAGCTGGCTTTCTAGCCCGATTCATAGTGGCAACCACCGTAGGGGAGAACCCCCTGGATGTCAGCAGCCAGGCCTCAAGAGCCATGCAGTCAATCTGAGGGCCCTGGAATTGAGGTGGAAGAATGGGCCTTGCGCGAGTAAATCTGCGCGTTCTGGAAGAGCCCACCTGTGTCCGCCTGACAGTTGCCACAGGTCCGGATACCAGGACCTCCTGGGCCAGTCTGGAGCCACTAGAATGGCTACCCTGCATTCCGACCTGATTTTCCACAGCACCCTGGGAATCAGAGCCAGAGGCGGGAACACATATGGTAGATGGAATCTGGACCAAGTCAAGATCAGGGCGTCCGCTCCCAGAGACTGGGGGTCCCATGACCTCGCCATGTATTGCGGAACCTGATGATTCAGCCGCGAGGCCATCAGATCCACGTCCGGAGTGCCCCATCTGCTGCAGATGTCCTGGAAGACGTCTGGATGAAGAGACCACTCTCCGGCGTCCATCCCCTGCCGGCTCAGATAGTCGGCCTCCCAGTTTTCGACCCCTGGGATGTGAACTGCGGAGATCAGGCAGTTGTTGTCCTCCGCCCAGGATAGGATGCGGTGGACTTCGGCCAGAGCCTCTGCACTCCTGGTTCCTCCTTGATGATTTATATAAGCGACGGCCGTCGCATTGTCGGACTGAACCCGAATGGGTTGTCCTGAGAGGAATCTCTGAAAAGCCAGGAGTGCCAGATAGATCGCCTTGATCTCCAGTACGTTGATCTGCAACGCCGACTCCGACTGAGTCCAGAGGCCTTGGGCCCTGTGGTGTAAGAACACCGCTCCCCAGCCCTTCAGACTGGCGTCGGTGGTCACCACTAACCATGACGGTTTGATGAAGGACCGGCCCCGAGACAAGTGATGTGGCTGTAGCCACCACTGCAGGGAATCCCTGGTCGGTAGGGAAAGGGTCACCAGCCGATTCAGAGAGATCGTCCTCTTGTCCCACCTGCGGAGAATCTCCAGCTGAAGAGGACGGAGGCGAAATTGTGCGAACGGCACCGCCTCTATTGCTGCCACCATGCGCCCCACCAGCTTCATCAACACCCGTAGGGATGAGTGTGGTGACAGGAGGACTGCTTGTACTCCTGATTGGATCGCCATCTGTTTGACTCGTGGCAGAGACACCAGGGCTGAGGCTGTGTTGAAGTCCATGCCCAGATATGTCAAAGACTGGGTCGGAACCAGCGTGGACTTCTGAATATTGAGAAGCCAACCGAACTGTTCCAGGGACCGCATGGTCACATCCAGGCTCTCTTGACAGAGGTGTTCTGATGGCGCCCTGACCAGCAGGTCGTCTAAATAGGGAATGACGGCATGTCCCTGCATGTGCAGGAGAGCCATCATGGAGGCCATCACTTTTGTGAACACCCGCGGTGCCGAGGCCAACCCGAACGGCAGCGCCACAAATTGGAAGTGTTCTTCCCCCACTGCGAATCGCAACCAGCGCTGATGAGCCGGTGCAATGGGGACGTGAAGGTAAGCGTCTCTGATATCTATGGACGCTAGGAAGTCCCCCTGTGACACAGCTGCGATCACGGAGCGCAGTGATTCCATACGGAACTTCCGAACCAACACGTGATGGTTGAACAACTTCAGGTCCAGTACTGGGCGGAAGGATCCGTCCTTCTTCGGGACGATAAAGAGGTTGGAGTAAAAACCCCTGAACCTCTCTCCGGAAGGCACCGGGACCACCACTCCGTCTCTGCGGAGACCCTCCAACACCTGGTAAAAAGCCTGAGCCTTTTCTGGTGATGGGACCGACCGATGGAATCGGGATATCGGCTTTGACGTCAGCTCTATCCTGTAACCTCGTGAGATCACGTCTCGAACCCACTGATCTTGAACGTGAAGTAGCCACTTGTCCTGAAAGCGAGACAAGCGGCCCCCCACCTGTGGGGAGGCAGGATGAGAGAGCGAGTCATGTAGAGGCGGGTTTGGGGGTGGCAGCTGCCGCCCCGCCGGCTTCTTTGGACGACTCTTAGAGCGCCACTGAGAAGCGGGCTTTCCCCCTCGGTCCGTGCGAGCGGACGGTGCTGATGACTGCGAGCTGGAACGAAAGGACCACTGTTTTGGGTTCCTTTTAACGGTATACCGTGGCTTAGGCTTATTCTGCGGTATCTTAGACTCAGCAGAATCCTTTATCAGCTTGTCCAGTTCGGTGCCAAAAAGCCTGTCACCAGCAAACGGAAGATTCTGCAAAATCTTCTTGGATGTGGCATCTGAGTCCCAAAGACGCAGCCACAACAACCTGCGGATCGCTATAGCATTGGCCGAAGCCACAGCTGAGCGAGTGGCAGTTTCCAGAGTCGCCGTCCTGGCGTAGTCCGCATAGGCCCTTGCCCTTTCGGTAAGTGCTAGGACCTCTGGACTGGATCTTGCCAGGTCAGAGATACCATCCAAGCAGGTAGTAATCGCTTGTAAGGTCCAGACCGTGGCAAAATTAGGGGCAAATGAAGACCCCACAGCCTCATAGGAAGACTTGGCGAGTTGCTCGACCTGTCTATCCGTCGCATCCTTCAGCGAGGAGCTATCAGAGGCAGAGAAAAGGGAGCGTGCAGCAATCCTGGTCATGGAAGCGTCCACCTTCGGGGACTGCGACCACTCCTGAAGCACCTCCTGGGAGAAGGGGAAGCGATTGTCCTTGGGTTTACGGACATAGCGCCGCCCAGGATGTAACCTGGGAGCTCTAACCACCCTTCCAAAATTCGTGTGGTCCATGAAGGAACCACTTGGTCTAGCTTCTGGTCGCAGCCATTGATAGACCTCCTTCGGGTGCACCGTCACCTCCTCAGGGGTGTCACGAGACGTAAGGTCTCGTTGATAGAGGACACCAGATCCTCCACCCCGTCTGGTGGTTCAGATATAGACACAGACCCGAAATTTGAACCCCCATCATCGTCCTCACCATCAGAGGAACGCTCCTCCTCAGAGAGAGCCTGGAGCTCGGGTGACTCCTCACGACGAGCCCGCTTAAGGGGTCTCACAGCAGAAGAGGGAGACACCCGGGGGTAACTGGACGGAGTAGCTGGGCTATCCAGCCTCCTATTAAGTGCCTCCAGGGATTGCGACATGGAGGACAGCTGGGACAACAGAGATTCATTGATCTTGTTCTGAGTCTCCCATGGCCCTGAGATCACCTGAACCTCAGGGTATAGCACCGGAGCTGCTGACTCAGCAGTGCCAGCCCGGGCCTCTGGGCGTCCGCAGTTATTGCAGGACCCCTCCACCAGTGTTCCATTGCATGTAGCACAGGTAATGGTGGTCTCTGCCGCCCTAGCAGCACGCTTCCCAGCTGAGGACATCGCCACAGTAGGGAAGATAAGCCAAATTGCAGACAACAAAACCGGGAATCCCGGTGGCTTACCGACCGCAGTAAAGCGGTATGAGGAAGCGGTGTGTGTGTGTGACCTCCGCGACGGTTTCCGGTCTCCCCTTTGGAGTGCAGACGCACGCTGCATACAAATCCCAACCGGGAAGTGAGGGTAAAGATGGCCGCCGACAGTGAAACTGTGGGCGGCGCCGAAGACACGCGGGAAACACACACACACGCCCATCGATGACGTCACCGCACGGGCTGCTTCCCATCCTCCAAGCAGCCTCAGCATGAGGGAGCCGGAGCCCGCAGCGCGGGAAAAAGTGTAAAAAGTTATACACAGACTGCATGCACAAAACAAACATCCGCAGCCCACGGCCTCAGCCCCTGTGACACACAGGGCGGTCAGCCAGGGTGACCCCAGCACAGGGTACACCCGCAGAACCACGGACCCGAGGGTAACGCGCGGTCTGAGTGTCATGAAACACATAAAGTGCCAGACACTACCCCCAGGCACACAGGAGACACAGAGTGCCTCAGTGCCGGTCCGGTCTGTAAGCACCATTTAGGGAGGCCTCGGACGGGGGTTCAGCACCAGTCCGGAGTGTAAGCACCATTTAGGGAGGCCTCGGACTGGGCTGGCTCCAGTCCGGTCTGTAAGCACCATTTAGGGAGGCCTCGGACGGAGCGGAGCTGTGCAAGGCTCCCATCTCCCACTCTCCAGAGCCCCCCAGAGAGGGATGGAAAGGAGCGTGACAGCGTACCGGGAGAACACGAAGTGTCCAGGCTCTAGGCCCTCCGGTACCTCCACCAGCGTGTGCCACTAAGGGTGAGCGGGGAGGCTGTCACAGGTCCCGATAGGACCATATTACCTTGTCTTCAGACGCCATCACGTAAGTAGTGAGAATGCAGTGAAGTGCAAGCAAAGCGTGATCCTCCGAGCACACTAAGTTTAAAACTGAGGATGTTCCCTGCGGTAGGGGTTTATAAGCGGAGGAGGCGGTGTCTACAAACTTGTAGTACCTAGTGTGACCTCCGGAGGGCAGTGCCCTAAACCCCATTGTCTGGGTCTCCCATTATGATGACCAGAAAAACTTATTGATTGCCGGAGGTTTGAATGATGACACCCATCTGAATAAAATGAAGGTCAAGCACGCACACTTCCAAAAGTAAATTAACACTACAGCCTGCTATGTTTGGAAGTCTCATATAGAATTAATGAAGTAGGGGTGCGCATATTCCAACTATACTGTATTCAGATGAGGTTCTATAGAGTCCTGTGCTCAGGATCATATCGGATCCACATCGATCAGTGAGTTATCCTGTATGCCATGAATAGGACATGACCTTCAATCACAGCAAATCCCCTTTTAAAACAAACACAAAGCAAAATTGCATTGGGAGGCGTCAAGCCCTAAGTGGGTTTCACAGGAACCAGCCAAGTGCCCAGTAGAACAATGTAAAACACCAAACCATCTCTATATACCAACTGAATGGTATCAGCACTGAATCAAATCAGAATCAAGGTCATTGACCACAGCTTATAAAAAAATAAACTACAAGCATGTCATAACTAAGACTAAGGTAGGATGAAGATACATGTTATAACCTGTAATATGACCATGTTATTCCAGAAAAAAGCAAAGCATCCAATACAGATGGCAATTGACATATACTGAGGGTGAGATTTCCTTCCAACTACAAATATGGTAATCAGAACAAATCACCAGATCTTCCTTCCATCAATGATACAATGCACCTTACACTTATAGACAGACAGGTGGAATTTCTGTTTAACACCAATCCAATGTATGATGCAAAGGGACGGAGAGGAACCCCACTGACTTTCAAACGGTCCACCTGGATGGATGTTTGTTGAGCAGAAATTAAAGGTTCAGCATGATGCACTTTCTTCTTTTTATTAATTATATTATTACTGTATTTATTATTATTATTATTATTATTATTATTATAACACCATTTATTCCATGGCACTGTACATGTGAAAAGGGGCATCCATAGACAAGTACAATAATTATGAACAATACAAGGCACACAGAGTTACAGGAGGGGAGAGTAGCCTGCCTGTGAGGGCTCACAGTCTACAAGGGGATGGGTAAGGATACAGCAGGTGAGGAGCTAGGACCCTGCCCGCAAGGGCTCACAGTCTACAAGGTATGGAAGAGGATACAGTAGGTGAGGAGAGAGGACCCTGCCCGCGAGGGCTCACAGTCTACAAGGATGGGTGAGGATACAGTAGGTGAGGAGAGAGGACCCGGCCTGGGAGGGCTCACAGTCTACCAGGGATGGTGAGGAGAGAGGACCCTGCCTGGGAGGGCTCACAGTCTACCAGGGATGGTGAGGAGAGAGGACCCTGCCCACGAGGGCTCACAGTCTACAAGGGATGAGTGAGGATACAGTAGGTGAGGAGAGAGGACCCTGCCTGCGAGGGCTCACAGTCTACAAGGAAAGGATGGGTGAGGATACAGTGGTGAGGAAAGAGAAACCTGTCCTCAAGGGCTCACTGTCCACAAGGGATGGGTGAGGATACAATAGGTGAAAAGAGAGGAACTTGCTTGCGAGGGCTCACCGACTACAAGGGATGGGTTAGGAATGGATACTCTAGGAGAGGGTAGAGGTGGTCGTGTAGCAGTTTAGCAGACATTTGGTGTTTTTTTATGCAACATATCCATTTTTTACATTAATTCTAAGACGTAACAGGAGAACGGAATGTCTGATGTAGCCTCACCTTTTTATCATACATATTATATGTACCACTGACTAAACATTTCCTGCAATAATCACATAAAATGTTTCATGCTAATATGACATTTACCCAGTAAAGTAATATAATGGATGCAACAACATACTGTAAATGAGAAATATACCGTATATACTCGCGTATAAGCCGAGTTTTTCAGCCCAAAAATTGGGCTGAAAAGTCCCCCCCTCGGCTTATACGCGCACTGTATACTGTATACATTGTATACAGTCACCACCCCATCAGTATACAGGCCCCCCCCCTTACTGGCCGCAATCCTGTAAAAGAATACATTAGTATATTTATCCCTGCCGCTGTCACGCCGCCCGCCATCGCGCTTCTCCGGCTTCATCTGTCTTCTTCCGGCTTCCTCCGGTGGGCGCAGGCAATGACGTCATTGTCTGCGCGCCAGAGGAGGAAGCCGGAAGACGCTGGATGAAGCCGGAGGAGCGCGATGGCGGCGGCGGGACAGCGGCAGGGATAAGTATACTAATGTATACTTTTACAGGATTGCGGCCAGTAAGGGGGGGGCCTGTATACTGATGGGGGGACTGTATATACCACTGGGGCTGCTGCTGTATACTACCAATGGGGCTGCTGCTGTATATACCACTGGGGCTGCTGTATACTACCACTGGGGCTGCTGTATATACCTCTGGGGCTGCTGTATACTACCACTGGGGCTGCTGTATATACCTCTGGGGCTGCTGTATACTACCACTGGGGCTGCTATATATACCTCTGTTGCTGCTGCTGTACATACCACTGGGGCTGCTGTATATACCTCTGGGGCTGCTGTATACTACCACTGGGGCTGCTGCTGTATATACCACTGGGGCTGCTGTATATACCTCTGGGGCTGCTGTATACTACCTCTGGGGCTGCTGTATATACCTCTGGGGCTGCTGTATACTACCACTGGGGCTGCAGCTGTATATACCTCTGGGGCTGCTGTATACTACCACTGGGGCTGCTGCTGTATATACCACTGGGGCTGCTGCTGTATACTACCACTGGGGCTGCTGTATATACCTCTGGGGCTGCTGTATACTACCACTGGGGCTGCTGCTGTATATACCACTGGGGCTGCTGCTGTATACTACCACTGGGGCTGCTGTATATACCTCTGGGGTTGCTGTATACTACCACTGGAGCTGCTGCTGTATATACCACTTTGGCTGCTGCTGTATACTACCACTGGGGAGGCTGCTGTATACCACACTGCTGGGGGCTGTATACTTGTGCTGGGGTCCACCCTCGGCTTATACACGAGTCAATAGGTTTTCCCAGGTTTTGGGGGCAAAAGTAGGGGGGTCGGCTTATACACGGGTCGGCTTATACACGACTATATACGGTATATGCTTTTATGTACTCTCAAAATGTAACCTTGCTGACGCTTTTGGCTTTAAGTCAGACATACAAATGTATTCATATAAAATCTATCTATTAAACATCTCCTTTTTTCTTAGTATGTGTCTGTCAAAGAGGCTTTTATCCCCTTAGCCATTAGGGCCTAAGGCATTGGGTGCAACTGCTCCTAATGCATCCCTTATAACTATGCTCCTATCTATCAATACAGTATCTCTGCACCATCTCTGTATCTTTCTGTTTGTATCTCCATTTCACGTGTCATTTGCCCTCTGACACCTACACGGCATGCATAATTTCTTTATAAGCCCCCCTGCACAATTCTCTTCATTTTTGTACTTCAGTTCATAGATCAGACATGTCCGCATTTCTCACCGTGACCTCATTGGCAGAAGATTGTCCGATGTCCTCTGATAAACTATAAAACATCCCTGGCAGTGCTCCACATTAATCCAATGCAAATCCCTTGTGGCTAGGTTATCCATCACATTATAAAGAATCCTCTCGCTATATAACCGGTGGTCGTGATCATGTTTATTTTAAACTGTAAATCCAGCAATGACAATCATTTTAATCCAGCTCATGCTGCAAAATAAAACTGTAGGAAGCCTTGCCAATGCATGCTTTAATGACTTACATAATGTCGAGAGCAATTTAGGTGAAAAAATCTCCATGTGATTGTTTTGTAGATGACAACAGGACAATTGAGTAAAGAGGTGTCCCGCAGAGGCTGCATACAAGGATCCCTGCGTTCCTAAAGCTAAGAAAGACTCTCACCGGAAGCCTGGCCACATGGTGACATGTTTTACATGCACATCTTCATTGAATATCGACTTCATACTTCCTATAAACTTTCAGAAGCTAAAAAAAGATAGCAGAAACTTTAGAAAATCCAATTTAAAAGCTCCTACGAATTAAAAAATAAAAATTGATTCTACAATTGCCTTGGAAAGATATGTGTGATACTCCGAGGTCTTCGGGTCTGCATCCAACTTCTTTCAATCTCTTTAATGCAAACACGACTTTATTAATGTCAAACTGACCTCAACATAAAAATGGATGGTAACTGGTGCTAACTAACAGGGGTGTAACTACAATAGGTGCAGGGGTTGCGATCGCACCCAGGCCCTGCAGCCTAGGGGGCCCCAAAAGTCCCTTTGGCCTATAGAAAAAGACTAATGCTATTAATGATTTGCAGTAATTGGCGGCCCCGTTGGAGCTTTCGCATCGGGGCCCCTGGGCCTCAAGTTACGCCACTGCTAACTAATAATCCATTTATTACCACAGTGCACTTTTTTTCACTAAAAAAAATTAAAAAAAAAATCTTTCTTAGTCAATTGTGATCTTCAGACTTATGTATGCAGAAAACCATCTTAGGGCCCTTTCACATCAGCGGTATTTTCAAATCGCGGCAGATGCGGTGAAAAAACGCATCTGCCGCGATTACCGCATAACCGCGACACTTGCGGCACACTTGCGGCAAGCCCCATGCAATGTCTATGGGGCTTGCGGTAAGAGTGCGGCAAGTGCGGTTTCGGCACTCGCGGCAGGTGCGCGCCGCAAAAAAAACGCTGCAAGCAGTGTTTTTTTTCGCGGCCGCACCTGCCGCAAGTGCCGAAACCGTACTTGCCGCAACTGCCGCACCCTTACCGCAAGCCCCATAGACATTGCATGGGGCTTGCCGCAAGTGTGCCGCAAGTGTCGCGGTTATGCGGTAATCGCGGCAGATGCGGTTTTTTCACCGCATCTGCCGCGATTTGAAAATACCGCTGATGTGAAAGGGCCCTCAGGGTAATTTCACACTAGCGTTTTTTCAAATCGCGGCAGATGCGGTGAAAAAAACCACATCTGCCGCGATTGCCGCATACCGGCTGCACTTGCGGCACGGTTGCGGCGCGGTTGCGGCAAGCCCCATACAATGTATAGGCGGGCTTGCGGCAGGTGCGGCAAGTGCGGTTTTGGCACTTGCGGCAGGTGTGGCCGCGAAAAAAACGCAAGTGCAGCCGGTATGCGGTAATCGCGGCAGATGCGTTTTTTTCACCGCATCTGCCGTGATTTGAAAAAAACGCTGATGTGAAAGGGGCCTTAAACTGCTGATGTTGCCAACAGAGGTAACCTCATTGCTGTAACTGTGCCATATCTACTATATAATCTCTTAATCGTGTCTGTCTGACTCCGAAATCGCGAGCAAGCGCTCACGCTCATTGGTTGTCGGCAGATGCGGCGGCCAATGAGCGCATCGTATGCAGATGAGCAGCGCGCGTTCAAAACTTGCGCCGCGGCTCATGTACAGAGGTCCCAGCTGGCGAGCCGCTGACCACTGGACCCCATGCCAGACCTGCCGCTAGACTTGCCGCCACATCCTGCTGCATCCCGCCACATCCCTCCTCACTGCTCCATCACCCCCCTCCTCACCGCTGCATCACATCCCCCCTCCTCACCGCTGCATCACCCCCCCCTCCTCACCGCTCTATCACCCCCCTCCTCGCCACTCCATTTCCTCCATCCTCGCCGCCCTGTTCTCAGCCGCACTCAGGGTTTTCATTACCGGTGAAAGCTGCAGGAAGCGCATCATCGGGTCATGTGACAGGGCAGGCTGATGTCACATCAGGCAGCCCTGTCACATGACCTGCTGATGCTGTTCCGGGAGCTTCCTGCAGCTTTCACCGGTAATAAGAACTTTGAGTGCGGCTGAGAACAGAGAAGCAAGGAGGGGGGGGTGATGCAGCGGTGAGGTGAGGAGTGGAGGTGATGCAGCGGTGAGGAGGGGGGTGATGGAGCGGCGTGGAGGGGGGAATGCAGTGCTGAGGAGGGAGGTGGGAATGGAGCACTGAGGAGGTGGGGCAGAAAAAGCACGGTAGGGCAGAAAGAGCAGTAGGGACAGAAAGAGAAAATGAAGGGCAGAGACAGGGGGCAGAAAGAGAGCATGAGGGGCAGAGACAGGGGCCAGAAAGAGAGCATGAGGGGCAAAGACAGGGGGCAGAAAGAGTGCATGAGGGGCAGAGACAGGGGGCTGAAAAGGAGCATGAGGGCAGAGACACGGGGCAGAAAGAGAGCATGAGGGGCAGAGACAGGGGGCAGAAAAAGAGCATGAGGGCAGGGGGCAGGAAACAGCACAGCAGGTCAGAAAGAGCAGTGGGGGCAGAAAAGAAAGCATGGGGGCAGAGACAGGGGGCAGAAATAGCAGTGGAGGCAGAAAAGAGAGCACAGTGGGGAAGAAACAGCAGTGGGGGCAGAAAAGACAACATGTGCGGCAGAGACTAGGGGGCAGAAACAGACCATAAGGGGCAGAGACAGGGGGCAGAAAGAGCAGTGGAGACAGAAAAGAGAGCATGGGGGCAAAGACAGAGAGCAGAAAGAGCACTGGGGGAAGAAAAGGGAGCATGGGGGGCAGAGACAGGGGGCAGAGAGAGCAGTGGAGGTAGAAAAGTACATAATGGAAGAGACAGGTGGCAGAAACAACAGTGGGGGCAGAAAAGAGCATAAGGGAAGAGACAGGCGGCAGAAACAACAGTGGGGGCAGAAAAGGGAGCATGAGGGGCAGAGAAAGGGGACGGAAACAGCAGTGGGGACGAAAAAGGGAGCATGGGGGCAGAGACAGGAGGCAGAAAGGCGGGAATAGATTAGGGCCACGGTGAGGTTTTTTTTGTTGTTTCCATGGTGAGAAAGAGGCGGTCTCTAGAAATGTTCTTCAGGTGCAACCGACAAGAGCGGCCGAGAGATTGTATATAGGAGGTGAGGGAGAGATCGGTGTCAAACATAACACCAGAGAGCGAGCCTGCTACCTAGGCGTTATTGTGGTGCCGCACACTGAGAGAGAGATATCAGATTTAGGGAGGTTAGTGGAGGGCGGAAGAAGAAGTTTAGTTTTGGAAAGGTTGAGTTTCAGGTATAAAATGGACATGATATTGGAAACTGCAGCTAGATAGTCATTGGTGTTCCGTAATACAACAGGGGTAAGGTCTGGGGCTGAAGTGTATAATTGTGTCATCAGCATAGAGATGGTACTAGAAGCCAAACAAATCTGCTGATGAACTGTCCAATCAGGGCCATATAGAGATAGAAAAGAAGAGGGCCAAGGACTGAACCCTGAGGGACCCCAATAGTGAGAAGGAAGAAGAAAGGAAGTGGAGCCAGCGAATTATACACTGAAAGAACGGTCAGAAAGATAGAAAGAGAACCAGGAGAGAGCAGTGTCCTGTATGCTGATGAAGTGCAGAATAGAGAGTAGGAGATGGTGGTCAACAGTGTCAAAAGCTGCAGAGATGTCAAGAAGAATAACCAGAGAGTGTTCACCATTACATTTTGCCATCATTGGTCACTTTGATGAGGGCAGTTTCTGTAGAAAGTAGGGGGTGGAAACCAGACTGTAATAGATCTAGAAGAGAGTGAATGGAGAGGTAACGGATGAGGCGGGTGTAGACCAGGTGCTCCAGGAGTTTAGAGATGAAGGGGAGATTGGAGACTGGTCTATAGTTATTATTGCAGGATGGGTCAAGAGAAGTTTTGTTTAGTAATGAAGTAATGATAGCATTTTTGAAGGAGGAGGGGAAGATGGCAGAGGAGAGGGAGAGATTGAAGATTTTGGTTAGGTGAGTAGTGATGACCGGAGAGATGGACTGGAGTAGGTGTGAGGGAATGGGGTCAGTGGTGCATGCAGTGAGACAAGAGGAAGAGAGGAGCTTGGAGACTTCTTCTGTAACTGGGTCAAATATGGAAAGTGAACCAGAGGAAATGTGGAGAAGAATGGGAGTAATAGCGCTTGGAGGCTGGGAGCCGATTTCCTTGCGGATGTTGTATATTTTGGCCATAAAGTAAGAAGCCAGATCATCAGCACAGAGGTCAGTGATGGGGACCTGCACATTAGGACTGAGGAAAGAGTGAAAGGTGTCAAAGAGTTTATTTGGACTGTTGGATAGTGAGGAGATCAGGGTGGTGAAGTAGGTTTGCTTGGTAAGGCGAAGGGCAGAGTTACAGGTTTTTAGCATGAATTTATAATGGATAAAGTTTTCTGATGATCGAGTTTTCCTCCACAGGCGTTCAGCACTCCTAGAGCATCGCTGAAGGAATCGAGTTTGCGATGTGAGCGAAGGTTGTTTTATTCTATGTTTGGAGGTTCTGAGGGTAAGGAGCGCTACTTGGCGCAGGGCGCTTCTGAAAGTGTTATTGTAGTGAGTCACAGCCAGATCAGGACAGGAGAAGGAGGAGATTGGGGACAGTGATGAGAGTAAAGAGTTTGTGAGTGTATGATTGGCCTGTAGATTTCTGGATGTGTGAGAGGTAGGAGTGTACTGGGGTGGGCAAGGATTTGTGAGAGTGAAGGAGAGAATGTTGTGGTCAGAGAGGGGAAGAGGTGAATTATCTAAGGAGGTTGAGCAGAGCAGGGTAAAGATTAGGTCAAGGGTGTTACCATCCTTGTGTGTTTTAGAGGTTCAGAGCTGTGAGAGGCCAAGAGAGGTGGTTAGAGATAGGAGCTGGGATGCAGATGAGGAGACGGGGCTGTTTAAGTCTCCCAAAATAAGGGTTGGTAATTCTGAGGACATGAAGTGCGGCAGCCACCGCAGAGAAATTGTTGAGGAACTGGGTGGGTGACCCTGGGGGGTGGTATACAACTGCTACTATACATAAATAAATATATATATATATATATATATATATATATATACATACACACTAGTGATGTCAATCAATTAGAATATCATCAAGAGGTACATTTTTTTTATTAATTCAATACAAAAAGTGAAACACATATTATATAGTCATTACAAACAGAGCAATCAGTTTCAAGTGTTTATTTCTGTAAATGTTGATAATTATGGCTTACTGCCAATGAAAACCCAAAGGTCATTATCCCAGAAAATTAAAGTAGGGAGGATGAGGGGTTAAAAAGCGTGCTGCCGTATTCCACAAGACATCAAAGGGTGAAAATAATATTGATTTATTAGTCCCCAAAACACCGTGAAACATGGCATTATGCTATTGATTTTTGATGATGTTCTAATTCATTGAGATGCACTAGTAGATGTATCATTCACTATATAAATTGAGAAAAGAGAGTAAAGAGAATAAGTGCTGATCTGAAGTTCTCATCAGAGTCCGCCACACACTGAAAGAAGCTGCGCTGTCTAATGTTTAGATCTGGCTGCCAACATCGCTAATAGCTAAACAGTGGGGTACCAGATGTCAGACTCTAACCAATCTAATACTATTGATTTAAGGAAAAGAAGGAAAATTACACCAGCATTTCCACATCAGTTGATTTCCTAGACTCCATATTAATCAATGAAGTCTTGCTAATTACATAAAAACAAAAACTTTCTGCTGTGAAAAAATGATCACCTTGAATTAACAGCAAGGAGTGATATTATTCTTAAAATGCATTTATTGATACAGGAAAATGAAAGAAAAACCTACTGGTCTCAAAACCTGCCTAATGTCTTCTTTTTTACTGCAGGGTGAATGTAACCTATACACCTTTCCACCAAGTAAACATGCCATCTGCTATGTGCTTACTGAGAAGCAATGAATCCGTAGCCTGTGCTGAAGGCAAATTCTGTCTCTTAGATACATGTCAGCAGAGTGAGGGCTACCATACTCCACTTCCAGACATTCACAATAGGAGCCACTTGCAAAAGGTCATATAGTGTAATGTTTTCAATTTAGCTATTCTCCAACTGGAAAATCCATCCTTAAAGCTGCTCCCATCATTTTGAGTCAAAATTCTAGGCTGCCTTTTTATAACAGAACTGTAAAAAATATAATTCTGCTTAAATTTGTTGTCCACACTGGTCAATCTGTTGTTAAGCTGTGACCACAGGCAGTGGCCATGCTACATCCGAAAATTGCATCAGTCCCGAGCGCTGCAGTCGTCAGACTGCTCTTTATACAGTCACTGAATTCTGTAGATGAAACCGCAATATCAATGCAAAATAATGCAATTGGGTAAGAAATTGATATACACCACGGTGGTACAGGACTGCTAAAGTTTTCAGCTTTAGAAGTGTCAATAATCTGAGCACGAAATGCCTCATTTCTAAAATCTCGACTAATCTACTAAAACCTGTGGGAAAAATATAAGCAGTGTTCAGTTTTCCTGAAGGGTCACAAAACAGAAAAAATTAAGTGATACAAAGTTCTGGACCACTCATGTGATGAGGAACATACAGTGCCTTGTGAAAGTATTCGGCCCCCTTGAACTTTTCAACCTTTTGCCACATTTCAGGCTTCAAGCATAAAGATATAAATTCTAACTTTTTTTGTGAAGAATCAACAACAAGTGGGGCACAATCGTGAAGTGGAACGAAATTTATTGGATATTTTGAACTTTTCTTACAAATAAAAAAACTGAAAAGTGGGGCGTGCAATATTATTTGGCCCCCTTGAGTTAATACTTTGTAGTGCCACCTTTAGCTGCACAGCTGCAAGTCGCTTGGGGTATGTCTCTATCAGTTTTGCACATCGAGGGACTGAAATTCTTGCCCATTCTTCCTTGCAGAACAGCTGGAGCTCAGTGAGGTTGGATGGAGAGCGTTTGTGAACAGCAGTTATCAGCTCTTTCCACAGATTCTCGATTGGATTCAGGTCTGGACTTTGACTTGGCCATTCTAACACCTGGATACGTTTATTTTTGAACCATTCTATTGTAGATTTTGCTTTATGTTTGGGATCATTGTCTTGTTGGAAGATAAATCTCCGTCCCAGTCGCAAGTCTTTTGCAGACTCCAACAGGTTTTTTTCCAGAATGGTCCTGTATTTGGCTCCATCCATGTTCCCATCAATTTTAACCATCTTCCCTGTCCCTGCTGAAGAAAAGCAGACCCAAACCATGATGCAGTCACCACCATGTTTGACACTGGGGATGGTGTTTTGAGGGTGATGAGCTGCTTTTATGCCAAAGATATCGTTTTGCATTGTGGGCAAAAAGTTTGATTTTGGTTTCATCTGACCAGAGCACCTTATTCCACATGTTTGGTGTCTCCCAGGTGGCTTGTGGCAAACTTCAAATGAGACTTTTTATGGATATCTTTGAGAAATGGCTTTCTTCTTGCCACTCTTCCATAAAAGCCAGATTTGTGCAGTGTATGACTGATTGTTGTCCTGTGGATAGACTCTCCCACCTCAGCTGTAGATCTCTGCAGTTAATCTAGAGTGAGCATGGGCTTGTTGGCTACATCTCTGATCAGTCTTCTCCTTGTTCGAGATGAAAGTTTAGAGGGATGGCCGGGTCCTGGTAGATTTGCAGTGGTCTGATACTCCTTCCATTTCAATATGATCACTTGCACAGTGCTCCTTGAAATGTTTAAAACTTGGGAAACATTTTTGTATCCAAATCCGGCTTTAAACTTTGCCACAACAGTATCTCGGACCTGCCTGGTGTGTTCCTTGGTCTTCATGATTCTCTCTGCACTTGAAACTGAACCCTGAGACTATCACAGAGCAGGTGCATTTATTCGGAGACTTGATTACACACAGGTGGATTCTATTTATCATTACCAGTCATTTAGGATAACATTGGATTATTCAGAGATCATCACTGAACTTCTGGAGTGAGTTTGCTGCACTGAAAGTAAAGGGGCCAAATAATATTGAACGCCCCACTTTTCAGTTTTTTATTTGTTAAAAAAGGTTAAAATATTAAATAAATTTCGTTCCACTTCACGAATGTGTCCCACTTGTTGTTGATTCTTCACAACAAAAATTAGAATTTATATCTTTATGCTTGAAGCCTGAAATGTGGCAAAAGGTTGAAAAGTTCAAGGGGGCCAAATACTTTCACAAGGCACTATACTTGGTCATCCACAGCGAAAAATGTTTTATTTAGTCACTCTCCACTCCGCCTAATAGATGAGAGTCTTGACTAGGAAAGCACTATAACAACCAATACATTTTCATACAAAATCTAATATATTGTAATCTTCTAAAAAAGAATGCTTATCTACACCTGTTGATATCGTAAGACAGTAAAATGCGATCTTACTAAATTTCCTAAATAAGATCAGATACTTCATCAAAACTTTTTATGGTCAATGTTAAAACATCATCTTGTTCTGCAAAAAAACAATCCACCACTCAACTCCATTAGCAGAAAAATAAAAAAGCTATATATCAAAGTATAGTAATACAAAAGCAATTATTTTTTCCATAAAATTGTTTTTATTGTGTAGAAGCAGCAACACATAAAAAATGATATAAATGATGTATCGCTCTAATCGTACTGACCCCAAGAATAAAGTTCTCTTATTAATGTTCTCACATGCTAAGAAAAAAACTCCAAAACACAATTTCTGCATTGCTGCTCTTTTCTTTATTCTAGCTCCAAAAATTTTATTTAAAGCAATCAAAAAATGTTATACGCCCACAATTGGTACCAAAAAAAAGTCAAAGCATTCCACAAAAAAAGAAGCCCTCACATGACCCTTTCAGAGAAAAAATAAGAAAGCAAAATATAAAAAAATTATATAAATCTGTAATCACTGTGACCCAAAGAATAAAGCAGTCTTATCAAATAAGAAACAATTCTTGATATGCTGTTGATTAGTTTATTCTTCCTCTCAAAGATCGCAGTAAGGCTCGGCTCACATTCATCCTTCACTCTACACTGAGCACTTACACCAGGGTTTCCATGTAAATCTTTGGAATACATGAATCAGACAAAACACCAGATAGGATATTCACTATAATGATGCAGATTGAGCCATTTTGTACTTTCACTGCCTTTAATCTGGCAGTGTAGTCTTTTTAAGTGTTCATAAAAGCGCTTTTGACCACAGTTTTGTGCTCTTCTGACAAGATGAACACCACTGAACAGAGGTCAGGCAGAGTTCAGAGTAAAGGCCGGTATACACATGTTGACATCATTAACGATGTCACTGCAACTTGTGACGTTGCAGTGACCTCTTAGGCTGGCTTCACACCACGGCACAATCCGATCTGGGGCTGTCCGGTGTAAACCAGACAGCCCCGGACCGGATTTCGGCCCCATAGTATCCTATAGGGCCGAATGGAGCCAGATGGCAGCTCTCTGCCATCCAGTTTCCATGTGTCCGGGAGAATCCTGGAGGAATCAGATTTTTCTCCCAGACACAAAATCAGAGCATGCACCATGTTTGTGTCCAGGGAGAAACATCTCCCCAAATTAAATCCTCCTGGATTCTCCCGGATCCAGGAAAATCCGGCACTTCATAACATGGGAGCCTATGGGGCCGGATTGCACCGATCCAGGAGAGTCCGGGAACCGGACACCTGTGGTTGCAAGCTGATGTCATCTCTGACAGCCCCAGATCGGATTGTGCAATGGTGTGGAACGATCAGCGATCAGCTCGCTAATCGCTGCGGAATGGCCAGGGCCATTTTTCCATCGTTGGTTTCCCGCTGGGTGGCCAGCATCGGCATGTGTGACAGTGGGAGACCAACGATCATCGCTTTCCCGGCCGATGCTCAGCGCCGCACAGTGCACGCTGGGACATGGTAACCAGGGTAAATATCAGGTAACTAAATTTAGTTAGTTTTAGTTAGTAACTATGTGCTTAGTTACCTGATGTGTACCCTGGTTACCAGCGTTCTTGCTGGTCGCTGAATGCTGGAGAGTCTGCCTGTGTGACAGCTCACAAGTGATCAAATAGCGATGTCCCAGCAATTCACATCGTTGGTCGGGTCGCTGGGACATTGCATCGTGCAAACTGGTCTTTACTCGGCTTCTTTACCATAGTATATAGATCCCTCAGGGGTTTCATCTGATTCATGAAATTCTGAGATTTGGATGGAAATTTCGATGTTTCAGTATATAGCACAGGATAAATGTGTTCCAAAATGTTGTGTAAAATGTGTTCAATAAAAGCTTCAAGTCAATCGACTAAAAAAAACCAAGTCCCCACTCAAGTCCATCATCTGTCAATGGAAATATAGGGGTTTTCCATGTCAATAGTAACACAAAAGCTCTGGTAAAGCGACATGGCTCCTCACCCCACAAAAGAAATCCAGCTAATTTTGAAATCCCAAATCCAGATGTCCCCCTTTCTTCTGAGCTCCACAGTGTACTTAAACAGCAGCTTGCATCCACAAGTTTGTCAGTACTGTAGAAATAAAAGCCCACATAACTTACAGGGTCCATGTCTCTAAAAGCACAATCAATGCACAATGTGTCTGGCACTACAATGTAGTGGGAACTACAATGGAACATTGGCAATTTTCACTCAGCAACTTCCACTTATGTTTGTTTCTTGAAAACACCCATGAAATCAAAATTGTCACTACACCTGTAAATAAATTTTCAGGGGGATGTAAATTCTTAAATGGGGTTACATAATGGGGAATGCTGCATATAAGGCACTTAGGGGCTCTGCATACAAAGCGAACAAACTATTCTATTAAAGTTTGTCTTCAAGAGTCCTTCCCTTTTGGGCCATTTTTCCCCATTTCCCCATGTGAAGATGTAAAATCTGGGCTAAAACAACATTTTAATTGTTATCATTTCAACTTATAAACCTCCATCGCAGCTCCTTGTTCCACTTTAAGTGATGGACGGCATACCTGGTAGCTTCACCCATATAAACAGCAAGAGATGAAAAACAAAGTAGAATTTGCTATATAGTAAGCACAATTAAAGTAATGTCTTCCATTTATCAAGGTTTTAAAGAAGGGTTTTCTCTAATGAAATCATTCATACATATTTATATTCTGCATAACGATTTTTTAAATGCTCAGAATTACACAGGAGTTATTGAACTGTATTCATGATATTTACAATACCTGGGACTGGGCATTAATATTGGCGCCTTGCTTGACAAGGGTCTTGACGACTTCTACCTGCCCAGCGAGTGACGCAATGTGCAGTGCTGTGTTCCCTTTCTGAAAAAGAAAGTATTACTTATTATTACAATATATCTACATATTTTGATTTTAGTTTTCCTGCACCATTTCCCTTTCTTGCTGTTTTCACTCTTTAAGGCTAGGGTCACACATGCGGCTGGCTTTTTAAATCCTGATCCGGTTTTGAGGTTTCAAAAAGCTCAAAACCGGACCAGGAAACGCTCCCCATAGGAGCCCATTATGGTAACTGGATTGCTTTACATGCAATCCGGTTACCGGCTCCAGATCTGCAGCCTGCGTGAAAAATCATGCAGGCTGCAGTTTTCGAAGCGGTTCTGTAATCCTGAGCAATGCGGTTATCGTATACTTTGCTCTTCCCTGCTGCCGCAGGGATAAGCAAAGTGTTAAATGTGTATAAAAGCATTAATTATTAATATTAGCTGTGGGCAACATGTCTCTAGGGGGTGCCCAACCCCCTAGAGACATGCTGTCCACTCCTCTCAGCATGTTAGAGGTTAATAAGGCATTTACAGTAAGCCAGCTATGTACGTATAGTGTAATGTATGTATAGTGTCTGCTGCTGTCCAGGGTCCTGTAGGCATTTACATTAGGTCTATGGGCAGCGCACCCCCATAGATCTAATGTTAATGGTTACAGGACCAAGGACAGCGGCTGATACTATACGTACATTACATACAGTATCTCCTGTACTGTCAAGGGAGCCGCAGCTTCATTCATACATTTCTACAAAGCCGACGATAGCCGGCTTACTGTAAATAGCTTATTAACCCCTAACATGCGGAGAGGAGTGGACAGCATGTCTCTAGGGGGGTGGGCACCCCCTAGAGACATGTTGCCCACACCTAATATTAATAATGCTTTTATACACATTTAACACTTTGCTTATCACTGCAGCAGCAGGGATGAGCAAAGTATAAAGTAACCGCATTGCTCCAGATTACACATCCGGAGCAATCCAGTTACCGCATTGCGGGTCACAGCACACATTTTGGGAAAAAAATGTGTTTGAAGGCCACTTTTTTTCCGGATGGCTTTTTATAGGCAGCACCCACTGGATTCCGGGCATATTTAACGTGCATGTCGGATTTAGTTTTACCGGTTCCAGCATAATCTGGTAAAGCCTGATCCAGCACATATAGACTTCCATTATTACGATGCCAAATCCGGACTAGGCAAGAAATAGGATCCGGTAGGAACCTGAAGCAACAGGATGCTACCGGACTCTATTAAAATGAATGAGCAAAAACAGGATCTGTGCTGGACTGCAAAAAACACTGGTGAGAAAGTAGCCTAAGGGTATGTGCCCACAGGACGTTTTTTGAGCAGTCCTGAAAGCAGCAAAACCTGAGGATCCTAGAGTCCTTGACAGGAGAAGTGCTATGATCTTGTCTGCGTTTTTTGTGCGTTTTTTGTTCGTTTTTACTGCGTTTTTTGTGCATTTTTACTGCGTTTTTGATGCTGCGTTTTTCCCATTGACTGCACCAAAAACGCAGGAATAATTGACATGTCAATTATTTTCTATCCGCACCAAAAACGCAGGCATTTGACAGTTCTTGACACTTGCAAAACCAATGTGTGTGCACAGCGTTTCTGTGAAACACATTGGTTTTGCTGGGAAGCCCAACCGCAGGAACAAATTAGCATACATTACCATAAAACCAATGGTTTTCTGCATGCGGAAACCGCAGCAAAACCGCAGCAAAAACGCCCTGTGTGCACATACCCTAAGTGTATTATATAACATCATACCTTAGTTGCAGAGTCCACTGAAGATCCTCTTTCCAGCAGCTCCTGCACAAGATACAGATGACCCTCTTTGGCAGCAAGGTGTAAAGCATTGAGTCCATTCTGTAACAGAGAAAAAAACAAGTCATTTTTTCTGGAAGTATGTGATAGACATGCATTTATAAGGAAACATGAATGTCTTTTTTGTCTTAGACAAGTCACTTAAGGATGAAGCATCACATAAAAACTATGATTCTCTAGATGTTTGTAGACACAATATGGTGATGCCAAACTACCAACATCTGAAGAGTTCGGCATATTTTAGCCTTTGTCAGGGCTGGTTTATCTGATGTGGCTCGCTATGTGGCTGTGTATGTCGGGTATGACTTCTTTTGAGGCAATACTTGTTAAGATAAAGCTTGTCTTTGGCTAGGGTAACACATAGAAATCTGTTTTTGGAAGTGATTTCCATGACCAATCTGTTTTTTTTTTTGGGTGCTTTTTGAGCCTTCTGTACCTCTGAACGTTTTTGGACTTAGTCATTTTTTGACTCAAATTCTTGAAAAAATGCATCCGTTTTTCCATAGGGCTGATGTTAAAAATTTTTTTTTTGAAAAACGGACCCCAAAAAACGTTTTTGGACTTAGAAAAAAAAAAAAAAATTCTGAAGCCAAAAACGGACCAAGGGCTTATGTGTGACCCTAGCCTTTGCCAAATTAAACAAATGAAAAAACACAAAATCCCCAGTTACTTAAAGCACCACTACAGCAGGTTTTTCAGTGCTGAAGTGGTGCTTTTAAACTAAGGTCTTTGCCACTAGTAATATACTCACTTTCTGTCATCTTCACCTTTTTTCGGCATCACTCCGGTCTCTTGGTGCCATCTTATGACTGCACCTTCTGACTGCCAGAAGTCACAAGTTATGTCACAAACTCTCAATGTAAGTCTACGAGAAGTTATGTCACAAACTCTCATTGTAAGTCTACGAAAGCCAGAACGAGGCTTTGATAGTCTTGTTTAAAGTTGTGACCTCTGGCACTCTCCATGAAACACTGGAGCTGCTGGCGGGTCACAAATCACAGAAGACAGACCGAAAAGATGGTGATAACAGAAGATGAAGCCGGAGGGTGAGTATAAAACCAGGTATAGGGGACTTAGATTTAAAGCAACACCAAAGAGGTGAAATGAAAAAAATATTGGAGTGGTGCTTTAACCTGTTCACAATCACCTACTCTAGATAAATGACAGCATTTGCTGGGCTTTGTGCTGCTTCCACCGTTTATCTACGGTCAGGCAGGGATCAGGACTCCCAGAGTTTCACAAACGCCAGGATTCCAATGCAGAACGTTAGTTATGACTAGAGACATCATCGGAATCTGATTGGATCAGATCCCAATAATGTTAACCCTATGCTATATTCCATATGCCATGATCAATAGCACTTGCGGCATATACACTTTTGTGAGAGGGAGGGGGCTCCTTCTCTCATCCTTCCAGCAATCCCGTGACATGAAGTTGGAGGAGCCAAGGCTTGTCATAGCAGCTGCCGGTCAAATGATGACTTCCAGTTCAGCCAGAAGTAGGGTCCAACATTCGATCTGTCAGTGTAAAATTGATGGGTGTAATGTACTGCCATGCTTGTGCATTGCCCATACATCACTCGTGCGATTAGACTATGAAAAATTAAAGTCCCATAAGGAGACTGAGGCTGGGGTCATATTTGGACAGGAATTGCGGTTACCGCATCCAGATCCAGATGCGGTAACGGCAATTGCCTTCAGACACATTTTTGTGACAAAATGTGTCCGGCAAACTGGAATGCAGTAACCGGATTGCTCAGGATGTGTAATCCGGAGCAATCCAGTTACTGTATGCTTTGTTCATCCCTGCTGCCACAGGGATAAGCAAAGGGTTAATCTTAATAATGCATGTGGGCAACATGTCTCTAGGCACTCAGGTGGGCATCTCAGGGGTTAATATGTGTCATGATAGTATTGCTGGCTATTGTGGGCTTTTTCAATTTTATGAATGCGGCGGCTTCTCACTGGGCAGCGCATCGCCATAGACCTAATGTTACAACTTTCAGGACCAAGGACAGGGGCTCATACAGTACGTACATTACATATACTTAACATACAGTATCTCCTTTACAGTGAGGAGCCGTCGCATTCATTCAGAAAATTGAAAAACCCCACAATAGCCAGCAATACTATCATGACACATATTAACCCCTGACATGCACACGTGAGTGGACAGCATGTATCTAGGGAGGGTGGGCACCCCCTAGAGCAGTGTTTCTCACCTCCAGTCCTCAGGACCCATCAACAGGTCATGTTGTCAGGATCTCCTTAGTATTGCACAGGTAATAGTTTAATCACCTGCACTGGGGATAATTCAAACCCCTTTGCAATACTAAGGAAATCATGAAAACACGACGTGTCGGTGGGTCCTGAGGACTGGAGTTGATAAACACTGCCCTAGAGACCCACATGTATTAAGATTAACCCTTTGTTCATCCCTGCAGGAGCAGGGATGAACAAAGCATACGGCTGCCGTAGGCATTCACATGTGCCTTGCGGTAGCCGCATGGGCTCCCATAGGAGCCCATTATAGCAATCCGCCGGCGGTTTGCTAACCGCTGCGAAAACTGCAGCCTGCATGATTTTTACCACAGGCTGCAGATCTGCAAGCGGTAACCAGATTGCATGTAGAGTAATCTGGTTTAAATAATGGGCTCCTGTGGGGAGCGGTTCCTGATCCGGTTTTGAGCTTTTTAACAGCTCAAAACCAGATCAGGATCTGAAATTTTTAGCGCAAATGGGACCCAGCCTGCCTAAAAAAGTCTTAAAATATTTTTTTTAAATTATAAAATAAAAAAAAGAAAAAACATATCAATAAATATGTTTATTTATGTAAAAACAAAAATAAACAAAAAAAAAAGTACACACATTTGGCAATGCTGTGTCCGGAATGACCCAATCTATACAAGTGTCATACTATTTATCCCTTCATTGAATAGCGTAAAAAAAAATAAAATATGTTTCAAAAACAATGCTTTTTCATCATACCGCTGAAAAAAAAGTGCCATAAAACGCTGGACATACTATAGGTAAAACAAATAGCTGAAATGTCATCTTGTCTCGCAGAAAAACTAGCCACCATCCAGCTCAGTCATCAAAAAATAAAAAAATAACTATCAGAATATAGCAATGAAAAAAACAATTCTTCTTCCTATAAAATAGTTTTTATTGTGTAAAAGCGCCAAAATATAACGAAGTAGTATATGTGGTATTTCTGTAATCATACTGACTCAAAGAATAAAGTTGTCTTATTACTTTTACCAACCAGTGACCGGTGTAAGAAAAAATCCACAAAAAAACTATTGCTGAATTGCTGTTTCCTGCTCATTCTGCCAACCGAAAATTGGAATTAAAAAGGATCTAAAAATGTAATTTGTCTAAAATTGGTACTAATAAAAACATTAACTCATCCAACTTTTTTTTTTTTTTTTTTTACAAAAAAGTGTTTTGGTTGTAAAATGTATTCCTGAGGAAGAGATCAGGAGGATCTCGAAACACGTAGGATTAAAGATCCACTATTCAAAGCACAGAGGAAGTCTTGTTATTGAACAGCAGTGCTGATCAGAAACTTTCTGTCCATTTTTGGAGATTAACAGAGATATAGGGGCATTTCACGTTACTGTTAACACAAAGGATTTGGAAAGGTGCTATGGCATCCCCAAAAGACATCCAGCAACACCTGCACTCCCAAATCAAAATGCCCCCTCCTTCTGAGCCCCAAAGTATGCCTAAACCACATATAGCATCCATGTTTCGCATGACTGTTGTGAGGAGCACCCGCTTAATGTACAGGTTCATGTCTCCAGAACCACAAGTTGGGTATAATGTACAAGCACAACGGCAAATTTGCAATTTTTACTCTGAAGCATCCATTGCTGCCTGTTTCTGGAACCCATGAAGTCAAAATCATCACTACAACTGTATGAACTGTAGATAATGTTCCCAAACGGGTGTGATTTCCAAAATGGGGTCCCTTGAGGGTGGATCTACTAATTCTGGTACTTAGGGGCTCTGTATATGGAGTCTGAATACTATTCTATGAAAATCTGTGCTCCAAGAGTCAAATAGCGCTCCTTCCCTCCTGAGACTCCCCGTATGGATAGGCAGTACTGTACTGCCACATTTGTGGTATTGCCACGTTTAGTAGAAATTATGTGACAAATTTGTACCCATTTCCCCATGTGAAACTGTAAACTCTGGGGTTAAATCCAAATTTTTGTGGTAAACATTTGCCCAAATTTGGGTAAATGTTCATTCATTTTTTAACATTAGCTTTAATGACTCACTTCACATGCACCTGCGGCCCCACTTTAAGTATAGAGATCAGGATGCTACAGGATTTGGACGGATATGGGAGCAAGACGAAAATAATGCAGATGTGAAACCACCCTAAAATGCTTCATACAGCTATGACAGCTATGACTCTCAAGAGCAGATATAAAAACAATCTCAAGGGAATGATAACCTTTCCGACTTGTTTTGCATACAAATTAATAAGGATACATTGAGATGGATGTCATTTTGACCAGGTCTCCAGTGTCCATGTACACAATAGACTGCACACGGGCAGCACACCTTTCGCATTAGCGGTAAGAGCTGATCGCGGCAGTTGCGGTGAAAAAAAAGGGATCTGCCGCAGTTACGGGCGCACTTGCTGTTCACTTGCAGCAAGCCCCATGCAATGTATATGGGGCTTGCAGCAGTTGCGGCAAGTGCGGTATAGTTGCAGTTTCGGCACTTGTGGCAGATGCGTTTTTTTTGCGGCCACATCTGCCGCAACAGCCGAAACCGCACTTGCCGCACCTGCTGCACACTTACGCAAGCCCCATAGACATTGCAAGGGGCTGGCCGCAAGTGAACCGTAAGTGCGCCCGTTATGCGGTAACCGCGGCAGATGCGTTTTTTTCACCACAACTGCTATGATCAGCGCTTTTCCGCTGATGTGAAAAGGCCCTAAGTCAATTTACAATTTACATATGGACCGGTGTCAGACACACAGATATTACAAGTTTATGGTTAGCTTTACATAATAGTAGTTATAGCTATGCTAGCGGCAGTTATAAGATAATTCTCAGCAGCTGGGGAAGGAAATGGCTGGTAATCATGAAAAGTCTCTTAGGAGAGATTAATGTAAGGTAAATTCTGTAAAACGTCTCTCTTAAGGCTCATTTAGAAATCTTTTTTCACATACAAGTTTATTCATGTTTTTACAGATAGCACTCATACCTATGATGGTCGATCGGGCTGTTCCCCTTATTTTTTTACTAGGACCGAGTGATTTTTTTCCATAGGTTTGTATTGTTCATGTACTGAAAGCTGACCTACACAGTTCTAAAGGCCACTTCACACACACAGATATCTGAGTCCAATATCTGAACAGATCTCTGGTTGCAGTGAAATCATGGATACATTGTTACATTTTGTGGCTGTGTACAACAGGGAACAATGTATCCATGATTTCACTGCAACCAGAGATCTGTCCAGATATTGGACTCAGATATCTGTGTGTGTGAAGTGGCCTTAACACAGCCAGTAAAATTTGTGAGTTGGAAGTAGTAGGACTGATGGTGGGTTTACACACACCAATCATTGTGTCCAATATCTGAACAGATCTCTGGTTGCAGTGAAATCATGGATACATAGTTCCATTTTGTGGCTGTGTACAACATGGAGCAATGTGTCCATGATTTCACTGCAACCAGAGATTGGTTCAGAGATTGGACACAATGATTGGTGTGTGTAAACCCACCATTAGGCCTCTTGCACACGTTGAGTATTTGATGTGTTTTTTACCTCAGGATTTGTAGGCAAAACCAGGAGTGGAGCAATCAGAGGAAAAGTCTAATAGAAACACCTGCACCACTTCTGTATTTAATCATCCACTCCTGGTTTTGTCTACAAATCCTGAGGTAAAAAACTCATCAAATACTCAGCGTGTGCACGTGGCCTTAAATGAGCTTCGTCTGAAGCAAGACCTCTTTCCTACCCTAGTTCTTTGCACACACTGCTGGTCATCGCTAGATTCCTTCAAAAGAAATACCAGTGGTGGGTAAGTCTCTACACTGGAGTTACTCCGAATCCACCAGCTCTCCCTCTTGACTGTGACAGACAGTGATATATATGGATTGTGAAGAATCACATTAATGGTGGGTTTACACGCCACAATATCGTTTCGATATCGCAACTCAATGGCGCGGGAGCGCGCAATTAGTGCACGTTCCTCCCGCATCGCATTGACTGTTTACATGCTGCGATATCGAAATACAACGTCCGTGCGATGTCTCCGCCTCCCAACCCAGGATCGCATAGTTAACATGGGAGTGAATGGGTGACGTTTCAAATCGCATCGTAATTGGGCGTTTACACAGCACGATCTGCTCCAATCTCCCTTCAATATCGGGGCATTGAATAGCACGCTCATTCAATCCCCGATATCGCATTGACATCGTTCCTGCATCGTATTGGACGTTCACACCATACAACGCAGGAACGATATCGGGTCCAACGATCGAATCACGTGACTTTTCATTGAAATTGTACTGCGATATCGCGACGTGTAAACCCGCCATAAGATTGTCCTCATTGCTCCAGAGTCATCAATCAAGACTGTCAAATCAGCTATGTTAGGCTGGGGTCACACACACAGATATCTGTGCAGATATTGTTCACAGATCTCTGGTTGAAGTGAAATCATGGACAAATTGGTCTATTTGTATATGGCCACAAAATGGATCAATTTGTCCATGATTTCACTTCAACCAGAGATCTGTGAACAATATCTGCCCAGATATCTGTGTGTGTGACCCCAGCCTTATGCGTAGTCTGCACGCACTACTTTACAGCTGAAGAAGCATGGAATAGATTAGTGCGATGTGTGTGTCTGAAGACTGCACCACTTCTCCTGTCCTGTACACTAGGTTTATTACTCAGTGTTTGCTTTTATGGTGGGGTTACACGTCCCGATATCGCGGCGATATCGGAGGCAACGACGCGGGAGCGCGCATTTAGTGCACGTTTCTCCCTGCATTGCATCGCCTGTTTACACGCCGCGTAATCGGGATGCAACGTCCCTACGATGTGCACGCCCACCAACCCAGGAACAACCATTTAACATGGGAGTGAATGGGTGACGTCAGCGTGCACATCGTAGTTGGGCTGTCACACGCTGCGATGCTGGTACAACGGCCTTACGATATCGGAGAGTTGAAAAGCTTTGCTATTCAACTCCGATATCGTTTTGGCATCGTTCCAGCATCGCGTTGGATGCTAAAACAATACAACGCGCACCCGATATCGGCTCCAACTCGCGACCCACGTGACTTTTTGTCGGAGTTGGGTCGGAGTTGGACGCCGATATCGCGGCGTGTAAACCCACCATTATTCTGCATATATACACTGTGTTCCAAATTATTATGCAAATTGGTTTTAAGTGTCACAGGGTTTTATTTTTAGTTTTTTTCAATGAAACCCATTGATGGTATTGTGTCTCAGGGTTCTTTGGATCATTGAAATCAATCTCAGATATCTGTGATAATTAGTTTGGCAGGTGAGCCCAATAAAAGGAAAACTGGATGTTCCACAATATTACGCAGGCCACAGTTTTCAAGTAACATGGGAAAGAAAAAGGATGTCTCTGCTGCCGAAAAGCAACAAATAGTGCAATGCCTTGGACAAGGGATGAAAATATTAGATATTGCACGAAAACGTAAGCGTGATCATCGTATTGTGTAGAGATTTGTGGCTGATTCTGAGCACAGATGTGTTTGTGCAGATAAAGGCAGAATGAGAAAGGTTTCTGCCAGGCAAGTTCATCGGATTAAGAGAGCAGCTACTAAAAAGGCCTTACAAACCAACAAACAGATATTTAAAGCTGCTGGTGCCTCTGGAGTCCCTCGAACCTCAAGGTGTACTATCCTTCAAAGGCTTGCTGTGGTGCATAAACCTACTTTTCGGCCACCCCTAAACAGTGCTCACAAGCAGAAACGGTTGCAGTGGGTCCAGATATACATGAAGACTAATTTTCAACCAGTCTTGTTTACTGATGAGTGCCGAGCAACCCTGGAAGGTCCAGATGAATAGAGTAGTGAATGGTTGGTGGATGCCACTAAGTCCCAACAAGGCTGCGAGGTCAGCAAGGAGGTGGAGGAGGCATGTTTTGGGGTAGAATCATTGGGAAACAGCTGGTAGGCCCCTTTAAGGTTCCTGAAGGTGTGAAAATGACCTCTGCAACATATGTAGAGTTTCCAACTGAGAACTTTCTTCCATGGAACAAAAAGCAAAAATGTGCCTTTAGGAGCAAAATCATCCTCATGCATGTCAATGCACCATCTCATGCTGCTATGGGCATAAAAGGAGATAAACTCATGGTGTGGCCTCCATCTTCCCCTGACCTCAACCCTATAGAGAACCTTAGGAGTATAATCAAGCAAAAGATCTATGAGGGTGGGAGGCAGTTCACATCAAAACAGCAGCTCTGGGAGGCTATTCTGACATCATGCAAGAAATACAATCAGAAAGTCTCCAGAAACTCACAATATCAATGGATGCTAGAATTGTGAAGGTGATATCAAAGTAGGGTTCCTATGTTAACATGTAACTTGGCCTGTTAGGATGTTTTGGAGTTAAATAGCTTTTTATTTCAGTGAATCTGACCTCCTAATGCTGCAAATTCAACAAATGAGCATTTTCAGTTCTTTCAAACATATAAAATGTTTACAAACTCTACTGTGCGTAATAATTTGGAACAGTGCTTTAAAGGCCGCTTTACACGTCGCAATATCGTTCCAATATTGCATACGATTTCAAGGGAGCGCGCACATTTTTGGCACTTGTCCAAAATCGCATAGGAGATGTTACACAGGGAGATATCGGCAGGCAACGCAACTACGATGTTGTACGCCCCCTTTTAACACTGTGTCTGAGCAACTCAGGGAACGACCAATTAACATTGTAGTGAATAGGGGAAGTTGCACTCCCAATAGTAGTTGCGCTGTTACACAGCACGATCCTGCCAGATCGTCAAGCCAATATTGCACGGTTGAAGAGCATGCACAATTCACAAACGATATCGTAGTTGCATCATTTTTGAGTTGCTTTGCCCATTTACATGACACAACGCACGAACGATAACAATTGCAACGCCCCTACCATGTGACTTTTTATCGTAGTTGCGTTGCGATATCGTGACGTGTAAAGCGGCCTTTAGAGTTTTTTTAATTTTGAAAATTATACTGTTATCATAGGGAGATTTCTTCAATAAAATTTGATGTATACTCTAACAGGTGATGACTTTTATTACACTGACTGTCATTTGAACCAACCATTTAGAAAAATCAGAGAAAAATAACATTTGCATAATAATTTGGAACACAATGTATGCATACCCTATGACCTTTTCCCCATTTTTCTCACATTGCACAACAGCATATATTTTATTCAGATTTTATGTAATATACCATAACATTGTGGTTAGTATTTTCTGAAGTGTAAATAAAATTATACATGTCTTTATAAATATTTGAAAAATATAAGTCTGAGTATTGTGACACGCTTTTATATTTAGCATCCTGTAGTCTTATACCCCTGAATAAAATCCTGAGTGGTCAATTGCCTCCAGAAGTCACCATATCGTAAATCGGGTCCACATGTGTGTAATTTATTCTCAATATAACTACTATTCTGTGAAGCCCACAGAGGTTTGTTTCAGAACAAAAGGGATCAAACAGCATCATGTAAACAAAGGCACCCACCACACAGGTTAGGGATTGTCTTGAGTGTGTCTTGTTCTGTTGTCACCTCTGGGGGACCTGATATCAACAGGTCTCAAAGTTTGATTAATAGCAGGATTTCTGCAGAGCTCACTTAACAGTTTTACCTATATGCTTGCTCTGGTATGCTGAAGGGGTTAAGGACCTTTTCACAGCTGTATGAAGTTTTCTGTTAGTCTTCAGCTGTAGCTTGTAAGTACCCTCCCCTTCCGCTATATCAACCCATCTCTGACCTCACTCCATGCAACCTTGCCTTGGTTCCGTAGAAGGTACAGGGGTCATTCCATGTCAAGTGATCCAAAAATGAATATTTTTTTTTCCTGACGTCCTCAGATTTTTTTTAATTTTTATTCTATATGAAGAACAACTTTAGTTAATTACAAAAAAAAAGTTTTGAATTTTTTTCTTTATCAGTTAATTTTTTACAGATTTTTAAAGTTTTAAAAAAGTGTGAATTTTGGCCTGGTATGGCTTTACATTTTCTATCATATCTCGGGCTAGAAATAAGATAGAGAAACAAAATAAACACCAATCTACTCAGAACTGTCCAGGCTTTCATCAGATATGGCACAAGAGGATCTTTGTTAATATTTTACCCATGTGATCGCAAGCGCAAAACTTTAAAACGCATTTCTGAAAAATCGGCGCGCTTTAAATATTTCAAAAACTGCCCATGTGTCTGCTATGCTCTTAGCCACATCTGTACCAAATTTCAAGTTGGGATCGCAATGGGATCATATTTTAACATATTTTACTAGCAATAGCGTCAATGGGTCATTCCATATCAAGTGATCTAAATATGAATATTTTTTTTTACCTGACGTCTTTAGATTTTTTTTTTTTTTTTCCTTTATGAAGTACTACTTTAGTTCATTACAAATTAAAAGTTTAGAATTTTTTTCTTCATCAGTTAATTTTTTACAGATTTTTAAAGTTTAAAAAAAGGGTGAATTTTGGCCTGGTATGACTTTACATTTTTTTTATCTCAGGCTAGAAATAAGATAATGAAGTGGGAGAGGCATCATTTTACTCAGAACGGTAACAGCTTTCATTTGAGATGTTACAAGACTATGTTTCTTTATATCAAATTCAAACTATTGACGGGCAATTGTGAAAAAATGACTGATTGTGTCCTTGGTGATTTTTGAATTGACACTATAATAGTTAAATATTTTGCACTTAGGTCCAATGAATGCGTCCATGGGGTCAAGCTGGGACAGAGTCATCACAAATTAGCCTTATTTGCAGATGACCTGCTACTTTACATCTCCCAGCACCTGGTCTCCATCCCTTCGGTCTTAATGGAGTTTGAACGGTTCGGACAATTGAGCAACTTTAAAGTGAATTGCTCCAAAACCGAGGCACTCAATATTTCTTTGCCTGGAGAATTGGTTTCTCATCTATCTAAACAGTTCCCATTTAAATGGAAAGTAGAAGCCATTAAGTACTTGGGAGTCCTTATACCAAAAGATCTTAAACAAATATTCAATTTAAATTATCAACCCCTTTTGACGCGGAATCGGCATTTACCTCCTATAGACAATTAAAGCTATCCTGGTTCGGGAGAATAAACGTAGTCAAGATGGATGTCTTGCCCCAACTCATATATACTTTTCAGACAGTTCCTGTTCTATTGGATAGAGGCTTCCTCTCCAAAATGCAATCTATGATCCTTAGATTTGTCTGGGGGGCAAGAGGTCCAGATTGCGAATGAATATCCTATCCTTGCCCAAGACCAGAGGAGGGTTGGACTACCCAACATACGAGCGTACTTTGTGGCTTCCTCTCTTGTTAGAGCTCTAGATTGGCATTATCATGCGTCCTCCAAGAAATGGGTAGGGGTGGAGCAAGAGGGTTTGGGGATTCCGCTGAAACACCTGCTTTGGATTTCCCCTAAAGACTCCACAGACCTAGTACCTTTGACAGACATGACCAGAAACACCTTGAAGGTATGGCACCTAGTGACGAAAACCCTCCGCTTAAACGACAGACTTAGCCCTTTGACTCCCCTTTTTTCCAACCCATCTTTCCCACCCAGATTTGACAGGCAGAGATTTTTATGTTGGCGGATTGTGGATGACACCCGAGTAGGACAGACTCTGTCCAGTGGTGGTTTGCCCCCGATGGCAGAGCTACAACTCAAAGAACCTACGAGACCTCTTAAGTGATTCGAATTTCTCCAATACAGAGCATACTTATATTCAGCTGACCACTCTTGCAGGGTAAGATTGACGCCCAACGTATTGGAGAGGTTATTCCAACTGGAGGCTCCACCGAGGCGCAAAATATCAGTTCTATACCAGGCCTTAGGGTCCATGAGAGAGCAGGGCACCCTTTACTTCCAACGTGCTTGGGAGAGGGAATTGGGGTGTAGCATTTCAGAAGCTAAATGGCAGAAATGCTTTATATTTACTCACTCACTAGCTAGCGCTTGTTCTGCACAAGAAAAGCTATAAGCTGCTCACTAGATGGTACTTGTGCCCGACGACACTCCCGAACATGTTCCCTGGAACCCCTGATGCCTGCTGGCGCTGTGGGGAAGAGAAGGGTACAATGATACACATTTGATGGAGTTGTGGGAAAATCCGGCGGTTCTGGTCTGAGGTTTTCAATGCATACGCCCGGATAACAGGTAAACAAGCCGAATGCTCCCCAGAATCGGCAATGTTATCCATTTTTCCAGGTCCTATTGGGCTACAGAAGAGGGATATTCTCCGCTTTTGCATCTTGGCTGCTCGTGCTGTGATCCCGAGGTTCTGGAAATCAAGCCGGGTTCCATCTCTACTTGATTGGTTCAAAGAATTGATGGACATATATCGAATGGAGGAGCTCGCAGCTGATGCGTCGGGATCTCGGAACAAATTCTTAGGGATTTGGGTTGAATGGATTCTTTTTCACGACTCTGCAGAATGTAGGAGTATCTTTTCCAGCACAGATAATATGGCTCGACCTCTGGCTGATGGGGAGCCAGTGGGATGAGTACCCTTTCTCCTTCCCATACCTCACCCGACCCCCCCCCCCCCCCCCTCCTTTTTTTCTTTTTTTCTTACGTGGCTTTTCTTTCCCAGTATAACTTTTTCTAATGGTTTTTGTTTCTCTTCTCTCTCTCTTCTTTTCTATCTCTCTTTTCTTCCCATCTGATACATTCAGTGTAGGTATTTCCTTTCTATACCTATACCTTCAGAATTCTAGTGAACATTAGACAGGTATCGGAAACTCTGAGCTGTGAGTAGATCATTAATATTTCGGCCTTCCTTTCCGGTACACCAGTCGATAGACTATTCCAACTAGGCCTCAACGGGTAATGACCCACTTACGTGGTCAACCTGTTAGAAGGGGCCAAGTGATAAAAATCATTCTGCTGGGGCTGCTTGTCCCCTTGACATCAGAACATCTCAAAACCCTGAGAAAGGTTGTATACTTGAGTGTTTGGAATTATATTTAGATTGTAGTATATATTGCACCAGAGATAAGTGCAAAAGTAAATTTGCAGCTTATCTTAAAGTTACTAATAACTTTGTGAATTCTCTTTTTGTATATTTTATATGTCTCAAGATTTTGTTAAAAGATTGAATGTATGTCTTTCATATGTTTTTTCAAAATTTAATAAAAATGAGATTAACCATAGTTAAATATTTTAAAATATGATCCCATCACGATCCCAACTTGAAATTTGGTACAGATGTGGCTAAGAGCATAAAAGACACATGGGCAGTTTTGGAAAATTTTTATTAAAACGTTTTTTCGGAAATGCGTTTCAAAATGTTGCATTTGCGTTCGCATGGGTAAAAAATTAAAATTAACAAATATACTCTTGTGACATATCTGGTGAAAGCCTGGACAGTTCTGAGTAGAATGGTGTTTATTTTGTTTCTCTATCTTATTTCTAGCCCGAGATAAAAAAATGTAAAGTCATACCAGGCCAAAATTCACCCTTTTTTTAAACTTTAAAAATCTGTAAAAAATTAACTGATGAAGAAAAAAATTCCAAACTTTTAATTTGTAATTAACTAAAGTAGTACTTCATAAAGGAAAAAAAAAAAAAAAAATCTAAAGACGTCAGGTAAAAAAAAATATTCATATTTAGATCACTTGATATGGAATGACCCATTGACACTATTAATAGTAAAATATGTTAAAATATGATCCCATTGCGATCCCAACTTGAAATTTGGTACAGATGTGGCTAAGAGCAAAGCAGACACATGGGCAGTTTTTGAAATATTTAATTATTCCGATTTTTCGGAAATACGTTTTAAAGTTTTGCGCTTGCGATCACATGGGTAAAATATTAACAAAGATCCTCTTGTGACATATCTGGTGAAAGCCTGTATAGTTCTGAGTAGAATGGTGTTTATTTTGTTTCTCTATCTTATTCCTAGCCTGAGTTATGAGGAGAAACGTAAAGGCAGGCAACAGCGAAATTCACACTTTTTCCGAACTTTGAAAATCATTTAAAAAAAAAAAATTTTTTTTTAAATTTTTCTCTTCACATTTTGCATTGTCTGACATGCTATTATCAAATAACAAAATCTCAAAAGAATTAAAAATATAGAGGTAATAATCATTGGTTCACTTGATATGGAATGGCCCACAGGAAACTCTATAATGCCTATCAGGTAGCAAAGCCCAAGCAGACATCAACTGATCCTGAGGTCAGGGATACTCCTATCTGTGTATTTGCCTTAAGGGATTGTGCAGCGATAAAGATTCCGGCCCCATAGTAACCCTATGGAGCTAGAATACGCCGGATGAATGTCTTTTGGCATCCGGTTTCTGGATGTCTGGGAGAACCCGGGAGGAATCGGATCCTTCTCCCGGACACAAAATCGAAGCATGCAGCATTTTTGTGTCCGGGGAGAAAAATCTCCCCAAATCGGATCCTCCCGGATACGGGGCAGTCCGGCGCTCCCTAACATGGGGGGATCCGGGAACCGGACACCTGCGGCTGCACGCCGCTATTATTTCAGGACCGCGGCTAGCACCTCGCGGTCCTGAATCATCAGCAGCGGCAGCTGCATCCGGCTGCACTCCGGACCAGAGGGCAAACTTGCCCTCCGGTTCTGTGTGCTGATCTGGTCCGGGGCGGTCAGGTTCATCCCTGACAGCCCCGGATCAGATGTCACCGTGGTGTGGAGTCAGCCTTAGAGAATATGTGAGAAGTCTTGAAAATTGCTGTTCACAGACACTTTCCATCCATTTTGATTAAACTACTGTTATTTTGCAAAGATGAATAGGCAATACTTTAAGCTTTAGATGTGCAAAGCAGGTAAAGAAATACCTCAAAAGACTTGCAGCAGTATGTGCAGCAAAAGGTGGTCCTTCACAGTACTGACTAAGGGAGCTGAATATAAATGCACATCACAATTTATAGATTCATATTTTTAAAATATTTAGAAAGCCATGTAACATTTCCTTTACACTTTTCAAATTCTTGCTACTATGCTTTGGTATATACCATAAAAACCAATTTGGTGACTGTAATGTGACAAAATCTGGAGAAACTAATGCACCTGCACCCTATACCAGTAAATGAGCGAGGTAGCCTTTATACAACCCCTGGCAAAAATTATGGAATCACCTGACTTGGAGGATGTTCATTGAGTTGTTTAATGTTGTAGAAAAAAAGCAGTTTACAGACATGGCACAAAACTAAAGTTATTTCAAATGGAAACTTTATGGCTTTAAGAAACACTAAAAGAAATCAAGATAAAAAATGTGGTAGTCAGGAAGGGTAATTTTTTTCAGACCAAGCAGAGGGAAAAAAATTATGGAATCACTCAATTCTGAGGAATAAAGTATGGAATCATGAAAAACAGACAAAAGAACACTCCAATAGATCACTAGTATTTTGTTGCACCACCCCTGGCTTGTATAACAGCTTGCAGTCTCTGAGGCATGGACTTAATGAGTAACAAACAGTACTCTTCATCAATCTGGCTCCAACTTTCTCTGATTGCTGTTGCCAGATCAGCTTTGCAGGTTGGACCCTTGTCATGGACCATTTTCTTCAACTTCCACCAACGATTTTCAATTGGATTGAGATCTGGACTATTTGCAGGCCATGACATTGACCTTATGTGTCTTCTTTCAAGAAATGTTTTCACAGTTTTTGCTCTATGGCAGGATGCATTATCATCTTGAAAAATTAATAAGAAAACTGTCCAAAATATCAATGTGAACTTGGTCATTTTTTGAAGATGTAATGACACCCATCTCCCCAGTGCCTTTACATGACATGCAGCCCCATATCATCAATGACTAAATTTGCATGTTCTCTTCTTTATAAATCTCATTGGAATGGCACAAAACAAAGTTCCAGCATCATCACCTTGACCAATGCAGATTTGCGATTCATCACTGAATATGACTTTCATCCAGTCCATGATTGCTTTTCCTTAGCACATTGTAACCTTGTTTTTTTCTGTTTAGGTGTTAATGATGGCTTATGATTAGCTTTTCTGTATGTAAATCCCATTTCCTTTGGCGGTTTCTTACAGTTCGGTCACAGACATTGACTCCAGTTTCCTCCCATTCGTCCTCATTTGTTTTGTTGTGCATTTCCTGTTTTGGAGACATATTGCTTTAAGTTTCTGGTCTTCACGCTTTGATGTCTTCCTTGGTCTACCAATATGTTTCCCTTTAACAACCTTTCCATGTTGTTTGTATTTGATCCAGATTTTAGACCGCTGACTGTGAACAACCAACATCTTTTGCAACATTGCGTGATGATTTACCCTCTTTTAAGAGTTTGATAATCCTCTCCTTTGTTTCAATTGATATATCTCATGTTGGAGCCATGGTTCATGTCAGTCCACTTGGTGCAACAGCTCTCCAAGGTGTGATTACTCCTTTTTAGATGCAGACTAACTAGCAGACCTAACTTGATGTAGGTGTTAGTTTTGGGAATGAAAATTTACAGGGTGATTCCATAATTTTTTCCTCAGAATTGAGTGATACCATGATTTTTTCCCTCTACTTGGTCTGAAAAAAGGTACTCTTGCTGACTAAAAGATCTTGGATGCCCCTATGAAACCCTTAGGAAAAGAAGGAACGTATTGGGCTGTGTTGTTTCTACTTCTGTAGTAACTATGTCTAAAGGTACTCTGACTACTTCACCTCACTGAAGGACTGGAATAAGGTTTTTTTATGCCATATTGCAGTAAAAAGTTGTCTTGAACAACAATATTTTGTCTTGTTTTGACTGCTGGTTCCCTTGATATAGCATTGTATGAGATGATATGATCTCAACCTGAAAATATTTTTTTCTGGATGTGAAGGCCTATCAGTGAGCCTCCTGTAGATCCGCCTGTAATGGTGTAATCTTACATATAATGGTGATAAGGTGCATGATTGGGATGAACAAGAACTTATTCCAAATATGCTATATGCTTGAACAAGGTGCTATATGTTTGAACATCATGATTGAACAATTTGAATGAATCTGTTGGATAGTTGAGACAAGTGCTGACTTAGAGTGTAATGACAATGGACAGTATCTGGTGACTTTCACATCCCTGTATATACAGGTTTCCTTTCGCATAAACTAGGCAGAAGCACTGATAAGAGCAAAGCAGGGTTGATGAGGGCTACACATCGGTGAGTGAGGGCTACACATCGGTGAGAGAGGGCTATTATGCTTGAAACACAACATCTGGTGCCGAGCCAGAGTAACGGCGGATGTAGACGATAATCCCGTTAACTCACTGTTATGTTCCGATTGGCAGGCCTTCACAGACCTTCTCCCCAAGACGCAATCATCGGGTGTCCAATGTCCTCCATCCCTATGGGACACAGTGATCAATCACTGATGCCATTAATCCATGCCTCGGTTACACCTGCTACCAAGCAGGTCTATGGTAAGGCTGGGAGGAGTGATGCTTGCTAATCCAGTATAGACCTGTCAATAAGTGCAACCGAGCAAGAAACGGAGTGTCGACGAAATTTTTGATTTGGCTCAAAGAGGGGCATTGGGTACATCAGAACAATAGTATTTATCGTGAATAGCCTTTTTCTTCCAACTAATGGAGTGGGAGAACATAACTAAGTTCTTTTTCATAAAACAAACCATTAAAGGCTGAAAAAGGTTTCAACCGAGACAGGAATGTCATCGCCCCATTCATTGGGATTATTGCATGACATTATTTTAATATCCACATCAGTATGCAAGTCCCAATACGAGACGATCCTCATATCAGCAGCCTTCACTATTGCTTTTACGGTGCGCTGCACATTAGTGAATTGTTGCCACATTCAAAAATAGCGACGGAATGTGGTTTAATCAACGAAGATTTAGTCATATGCAGCCATGCTCTGCGCATTCATGTGCATAAATTCAAGAATGACCCCACCGGTAGGGGCACTTGGGTCCTTGTTAACTCCTCAGATGGCCCAGTATGCCCACTAAAAATAGTCAGCAACTCACAAGTTGATGAATTTGCATCACATATATTCTGCCTCCAGTTGTGACGTTTCGATCAAAAGAGATCTTTATCAAGCAAAAGCAAGTGCTTGATAAAGAAATCTTTTGATCGAAACGTTGCAACTGGAGGCAGAATAAAGGCTGCTAGCCCTTGAAACATGTTGGCAACCCGCTAACCACACACTGACTGAGAATCCCGGAGGCTCCACTCTGCTCTAGGACTAACCCTGCCCACCCCATCACATGACCACGACGCAGACCGCTACATCACAGTCAGCTGACCACTGACGAGGTACTGTGAGACCACAGGTCATGGCGCGCAGTTCAAGGCATTCTCTTTGACAGGAGACGCCATAGCTTGGATGGACACAGCAACGGGAGACCAGAGGAGAGAACCGAGAAAGAGCATCTAAAGGTAGAGTGACAGTCCAATATCCATAGCACGCCCTACATCCTACTATTGTGAAATAATTTATCACAATGTATGTAACAATTACAGAGACAGGAGTGAGAGTGAAAGCCAGGCTCAACATTCAGGAGGAACCACCTCCACAAGAGACACAGGGAAAACAAAAACATAATAACCGCTATTAGGAATACTCTATAAGTAAGGCACATATGAGAAAGAGTATCATTGGTAACTGTGCCATCTTGATAAATTACAGGAACAAATGCAGGACACCAAGACCTTCTGACACACAGCTGATATTAATTTTATCAAAGCGCTAAGACCTTAAAGATAGAACCACAGGTAACTAGAAGGAACACAAAACAAAGAGGTTCTACAGAGGATACTATCAAATATTGAAAGGAATCTATAAACTATTACAGGTACAACTACAAGGCAAAGTATATCCCTGGATTCACCAGAACAACATTAATGAAACCACTACAGTCCCACAGTGGGTAAAACACAATTACCTATTTAGACCCTATATCAAAGGCCCTGGCAGAGTGATAAATCTAATTCTAAGTATATTTACAGACTATACTGAGACTAAGAAGCACCAGACCAACCTATAAAGAACCATCCTGGAAGGAGTTAACTAAACCAGGAAGAAATAATACCACCTACTACTCACATTAAAGTGTTCCATTCTGTGTTTTATTAAAATTTTGTAACAAATAAACATACTGCAACAAGGTTAAATTACATAAAGCGTAATGTCCTTCATCAGGGAGGGACTGGACTGGGTGGCAGGGAGATATTTGCCCCCCAGGCCGGTGGATTAGCAACAGTTCAGAGCTGCCCAGCAGCTCTGAAAGTGAAATTATCATGCCGGTAGCTCGGGAGAGTGGCCGCCTACCGGCGAGATGCGGCCGCACTCACCTGACAGCGGGAAGCAGCAGGTGGGCGTCAGTGGCTGACAGGGACTCAGGAGGCAGCAGCATTGCTATGGCACCCGGCGACATGCCGGGATTGGATGAGCCAGGGTTCAGAAGTGTGTCATGTACAGCGTGCTACGTCAGCACACCTCTGACTGTACCCTGTCTGAACCCTCCAGAGCAGAACGCAGTGAAGACAGGGCCAGGCGGTGCCATCCATTACTGTCTCTGTTGTGTCTGTGAGAGGCTGGCGGCCGCCGAGTGAGAGGAGAAGGCTTGTTATGAACTGATGGCTCAAGAGTAACATTCAGATTCCATAGAAGTCGTTGGTAACTGTACAGACCACAATCCCTGACTACACACCGCAACTAGAAGTAGCCGTGGGATGTAACTAACCAGACCTAGACACCTCTGCACAGCCGGAGAACTAACTGCTCCTAAAGATAGATGTAGGAAAAGCTATCTTGCCTCAGAGCAGAACCTCAAAAGAATAGCAAGCCCCACAAATATTAACTGGGAAACGAGAGAAAGAAAAACAAACACAGGCAGAGTGAAAGGTTTAGCAAAAGAGGCCAAACTAGCTATATAGGAAAGACAGGATAGAATACTATTGCGGTCAGTATAAAACACTAACAAAAAAAACAACAGCAGATAGAACAAAAATTACCCTGAGTCACTAAGACTCGGCGCCCTCTATATCTGCAGACTTCTATAAATTAAATGCCAGCAGAACTGGAAATAACAGATAATAGTGAATGGTAAAATTCCTAGAAGAAAACTTTCTATCTGAGAGCAGATAAACAAATATACAGAGTAAATTGTAAATGCACAGCTCAAAATAAGAAAAACATAAGCAGAACCTTAAGCACACAAAAGTGTGCCACAAAATATCAAAAAACCATCCACTTAGCTTGCAAAGAATTCCACAGAGCAGAAGAAACCAGAGAGATGTGAACTCCTCCAGGAACCAAAGACAACTGGCAAGCATTGATCCACTTCAAACCATTATATGCTCCAAGAACCAGATTGTCAATCACCTGTGAAGCCCACACAGTCAGCTGCATCACCAGCAACAACCACCGAAGGGAGCTCCAATTAATTCACAACAAAGGTCAGTCTGAGTCCCCCACTCTCTGCCGCTGCAAAGTGCAGTGCCTGCTTGTTCTGTAAGTGTCCATATCCTATCCATGATATCCTAGCTGCTGTTAGTGACCATCTGATTGAATCTGCATTGATGTATTCATCATCATATTCTCTCATAATATATTGATCTATTGACAATAGATCAATATATCATGAGAAATGTGTATAGTGCACCCCCCTGTATATACTGCACCTTGTATCTAGTACCTGTGTATTATACATAGGTACTATATACAGGGTGCAGTATACACAAGCATTATATACATGGTCAGTAACACATTGTATAATACTGCACCCTCTGTACATACTGCACCCTGTATATAGTACTTGTGTATACTGCACACCTGTATCTAGTACCTGTTATGTATACATAGGTTTACTATATGCATGGTGCAGTATACACATAGCATTACATACATCGTTCCAGTAGTTACACATTGTATAATATTGCACCCTCTGTACATACTGCACCCGTATATAGTACTTGTGTATACTGCACCCTGTATCAAGTACCTGTATTATACATAGGTACTATATGCAGGGTGCAGTATACACAAGCATTATATACATCGTCCAGTATACACATTGTATAATATTGCACCCACTGTACATACTGTACCCTGAATATATACTGTGTATACTGCACCCTGTATATACTGAACCCTGTATTTAATACTTGCGTATACTGCACACTTTATATATACTGCACCCTGTATATAGTACCTGGGTATACTGCACCCTATTTATACGCCATCTGTATATAGTGCCTGTGTATTATACACAGGTACTATACAGGGTGCAGTATATACATGGTGTAGTATACACAGTGTATAGTACCTGGATAGTAATACTTATTTCTGTACTGATGGGGTTTTAGAGATACAATTTGGTACTGTTGGTGGTTCTGGTGATGTATTCTTATGCAGTTATTGGTTCTGATCCTTTACATATAAAACTCCATCACATGTTAAGATTATGTGACATGTTGTTATGTTAAAGCCTTATTACCTCTGCTGCTTTAATGTTGTGGCCAGAGATAATAGGGTTAAAGATGGGCCTTCGCAACTTGAGGGCCACTGCTTTGTGAATGCCTCCCAGGCTAAAATTGCCAGCCAGCCCCTGTCCTTCATTAATAATGCCTACTAAGATTTAGTGATGGGCCTAACGTCACTTTAGATTATAAACCATTAACAAAGCGAGGTGTGATACAGTACGGAAAACACCAAAGGCTTTACAACAGCAAATCAGAAAGAGGAGCATTAAATCCACTCCCCTATATGTTAGCTCCAGTGTCTACAACCCTATATAATTTTCAAACAGTGCTAGATAAAACTGGGGCAAATCCAAAGGAATACGGGATGCATTTTTTCCGAATCGGTGCAGCCACTGAGACAGCTAGGGCAGAATAACAGAGGCCAAAGTTTCAGACAAGGGTCGTTGGAAATTTGTACACTTCGCCACATATATAAGACATGATTTGCTGAAATAACATGTTTTGTCTATTACAGGCGACTGTAGGCATACAGTTTGGGTGTTAGGACTTCTATGTTTACTGGGCGGCAAAAAGAGCCGAGCTTCGGCAAGGAGAAAAAATCTAGGCTTCCAGAGTCTAGAGGTCAACTGGAGAGGTATCAGAGGGCTACAATGGCAACAGTTTTCCTGGAGAAAGTCAACATCTCCAGGAGGGCCAAGGGGCCGGTAATATTGGTCATACATGTCAATGGCAACGATTTGGGCACACGCAAAATTGTTCAACAGTGTACAGTAATGAAAATGGACATTGAACAATTTACCTATTTCATCCCGGATATGACATTGGTGTGGACAGAAACAGTACCTGAGCCCGTCTGGTGTGGCGCAAGGGATGCAAAAGTCATAGAGCATCAAGGAGAAAGATCAATGCGCGCATGGCAAAATTCATGAGGGGAAGATGTGGTATTGTCACACCAGCTGGAAGCTGATAACTGAGCAACTATTAAGACCGATTGGAGTTCACCTCAAGGACATTGGTCAAGACATTTTTCTGTCCGGCTTACAAACGGAGTGGAGCAGGTCCTGATGGTGATGGGTGGGGGTCGGAGTCCTGGGTACACATGATCCTCCGTGGCGGAAATTGTGAAGATGGGCATAGGTTCGTAACCGCTCATTGGCCACCTCACCTGTCTGTTACAGACAGGGCCTTTCGGCGATGAGCCCATTATGAATTGTAAGTGCCTTTTTCTGCTCACGAAATTAATAAACTGTGACCGATCTGTTTTAACCCATCTAGCCTGTCCGTGTTTTCATTACAGGACTGGTGGGAGGGGGGAAGGCACTGTTTAAGATACTCGGGTCTCCACAGTCTGGCAGGCACGGTACTGATTAAGGTATGTGCATCTGACTGTGGAGCCCACCTGGCTAAAGCTAAGGTAAAATACTAGTCAGTGCCCAATTTCCCCCTTCCACCACTCCCTAGGTGAAGCACTAATTGCGATGCACAATTGACGAATGGGATCAAAGAGGAAGAGTTGTCCAGTCACACATACAGGGGTTAATTCAAGTGCCCGTGGTCAGTTACTTTCTCTTTCTCCCTGGCTGACCCCTGGAAGCTTTTGTTCCACCCTCCCTCCCTTAAATATTCAACACCGTTGTATTGCCATACTAATTGTATGTTAAATGAATAAAAAACAAAAACCTTATTATTGATATTAAAATACAGCGGAAATAGTGGAGAAGAGCAAAGGTTTGTAACCGCTCATTGGCCAGCTCGCCTGTCTGTTGCAGACAGGGCCTTCTGCGATGAGCCTGTTATGAATTGTATATGGGGTACAAAGATAGTGGGGCCATTCTTCATCAGTGGAAACCTCAATGCCACTATATACCGTATCTGAAATTGCTACATGATTCAGATATCCAGTGGCATTGATGTTTCCATTGATGAAGAATGGCCCCACTATATTTGTACCCCATATACCACACCATACCATCAATTTTTGTGTTCCAACAGTCTTGGAGGGATCTATCCACTGTGGGTTTGTGTCAGACCAATAGACCCTCCTCTGAAGAAGCTGGTGCGAAACGTGTCAGGGGGCGGTCACAGCAAGGTAATTTGGACCCATGGCTTGGTAACCTTATCTGTGTCATCTTCAATTAGGTATATGCGGTGCACCCGGTTTTGGGGCACTGGTTTCTGAATGTCTATTTTGCTATACCTGAGGATTGATTACCATTGTGGTTGAGAAAAAAGATTTGTGTCATGTGGTCCTCCTTCTGTGTACCATCATATATATTGTCATTTTAACATAGTGTTGGTTTTAATAAAGATTAATTGCAATTGACTTGGCCTGACTCCTTGGTATATGAAGTAATCAGACCAATAGCGGTGGTTTTGTTTGTTAACTTCACCGTTCACCAAAAAGTTTGCCTCATCACTCATCTGAAGGCAACTGTCTATGCTGTGAAGATACGAGATGTGCAGCATCTGAAACAACGGATACAGGAAACCTGTGCTAGCATTTCTTCTGCGGTGTTGCTATAAGTGTGTCAAGAGTGGGAGAAGAGGGTTGCATTGACAATCCTACACAATGGACAGCACTTTGAACACATTTTATCAGTGGTTATAAACTTGTAAATAACTCATGAAAGAATAAAGTTACATTAAAACCAAGCACACCATTGTTTTTCTTATGAAATTTTCAATACTTTTGATGTGTCACATAACTCTCTTCCCATTGAAAAAAATAAAGTTGGATCCAAAATGGACAACTTCAAAATGGCCGCCATAGTCACCACCCATCTGGAAAAGGTTTCCCCCTCCCATATACTAATGTGCCACAAACAGGAAGTTGATATCACCAACTGTTCCCATTTTATTTAGGTGCATCAATATAAATGGCCCACCCTGTATTTCTACAGTGCTATGCAAATTACCGTATATACTCATGTATAAGCCGACTCGTGTATAAGCCGACCCCCCTACTTTTGCCCCCAAAACCTGGGAAAACCTATTGACTCGTGTATAAGCCGAGGGTGGGCCCCAGCACAGGTATACAGGCCCCCCCAGTGGTATACAGGCCTCCCCAGTGGTAGTATACAGCAGCCTCTCCAGTGGTAGTATACAGCAGTCTCCCCAGTGGTAGTATACAGCAGTCTCCCCAGTGGTAGTATACAGCAGTCTCCCCCTGTGGTAGTATACAGCAGTCTCCCCCTGTGGTAGTATACAGAAGCCCCCCCCTGTGGTATATACAGGCCCCCCTGTGGTAGTATACAGAAGCCCTCCCCCCCTGTGGTATATACAGGCCCCCCTGTGGTAGTATACAGCAGCCCTCCCCCCTTGTGCTATATACAGGGCCCCCGTTGCTGCCGCCGCACACCTGTGAAAGAAGAGCTTTCATACTTATCCGCCTCGCTGTCACCGCGCGCGCATCCTCCGCTCTCCTTCCTGCTTGTACCCGGCGTCCATCCACGTGACCGCGCACAAGCAATGACGTCATTACAGGTGCGCGGTCACGTGGATGGACGCCAGGTACAAGCAGGAAGGAGAGCGGAGGATGCGCGCGCGGTAACAGCGAGGAGGATAAGTATGAAAGCTTTTCTTTTACAGGTGTGTGGCGGCAGCAACGGGGGCCCTGTATATAGCACAGGTAGGGGCTGCTGTATATACCACTGGGGGGGGGAGCCGTCACTGACTCGTGTATAAGCCGAGGGGGGCACTTTTCAGCACAATTTTTGTGCTGAAAAACTCGGCTTATACACGAGTATATACGGTAATTGGTCAGTGTGATTCGTGCCTGTAAAAATAGGTGTTACTCCACGGAAGAGGTCTAGAATTATTACTCTTTTTTTTTTTTTTTTTAAATCAACATTTTTATTGGATTTTCTACATTTCTATGTACAGGAAAGTCAGCAAGGTTAACATTACATAGAGAAAACTTATTAAACATTAACATGGCGTATTCATGTAACAAGGGCACACATCTATCACAACCATGGACCATGTTGTAGTAAACCAAACAATTTTTCTAATCCCTCCCCCCTCCCCCCCTCCCTCTGCGACAGCTCTATTTAGTTTCGGTTGATCAAACATCTCTTATAAACTCTTTGGATATCTAGATATATTTTTGCAACTTTCAGGGGCATCTGTGCGTGGTTCTCTCATGGTGTTGTGTCTATACGAAGTTTTCCCAAGGAGTCTTCCAACTCCGCCCTGGCATACCATGTCATGTTTTTAAAGGGCATCATAAAAACCTTGATGTCATGGTCTGTCATCGTCGTCTCAACGAAGGGGCGCCATTTTTTAAAGAATTTAGTGGTCAGTGTTGATGGTGACCTTAGGACATCTGTTCTCTCCATTAATACCACGCTTGTCAGTACAGACACAATCGCTTTTGCGTCTGGTAGCGACTCGTCCAGCCAACACTGTAGTATAAGGCGTTTAGCCAATATAGCTACTGTATGAAACAGTGTCAAGGGAACTGGGGCTTGGGTTCGGTCAGAATTATTACTCTTAATGAACATACAAGCCTGACTGTAAGAGAAATCGCTTTCACTGTTGGTATTAGAAAATCTACCGTGTCAAGAATAATTTGCACACACAATGAAACTGGATCGTTTTCTCCAAAATGAAAAGAGAAATGTGGAAGAAAAAGGAAAACAACACTAAGAACTGATAAAACACTTATCAGCAATAGTAAATTAATGCAAGAAAAACTTGCTTGGTTCCACATAAATGCACACACACACACAGTCCTGCTCATCGTTATTGGCACCTATAAAGTTTAAGTCCATAATATGGGATATCTCCTTAAAAAAATGAATCAAGTGAAACAGCTTTTTTTGTATAGAGCAATCGTGTTAACCCCTAGACGACAGCCTAACGTCTACAGACGTCCGAAAAACAGGGTACTAAAGCCCAGCCTTACGTCTGTAGACGTCGGGCAGGAAATAGCCCTGTAGCGCCGCCCCTGGAGCTAATACCTCTAGGGTGTCAGCGTACCGATTGTAGCTGACACCCTAGAGAGTAGTAATTAGCTCCTTTTGTACCCGCACCTGTAATGTGATGACCGGTAAACACCGTTTACCGATCATCACATTACAAAAGTGAAAGTGCTTTGTACAAAATGCTTTCACTTTGATCCGACATGAAAACACATGTCGGATCAAAGTGATCCATTAACCCCTAAGGCCCCTAAGACCCCCTGTGCCTGAGATTACCCCCCCTTACCCCCCCACCCCTCCCCCGGGCCATCTCAAAATGGCGGCGCATGTAAAAACGCGCCGCCTCCCCTGCAGCTGCATGCGATCTGACATGTCACAAGTCAGATCGCATGACTGACACATCCCCCTGTGCCCCCCAACACTTTCTGCAGCCTCCAGCCCCCCATCTCCAGCTCTTCCAGCCTCGCTCCTGCAGCCCCCTCCTCGCTCCTACAGCTTTCCTCCTCCGGTCCTCCAGCTTCCCTCCGCTCCTCCAGCCCCGCTCCTCTGATACCCACAGCCCCCTCCTCGCCCCTCCAGCCCCGCACCTCTAACCCGCTCCTCTAACCCTCTCCTCCGCTCCTCTTACCCGCTCCCCCGGCTCCCCGGCTCCCCTCCTCGCTCCTCCGGCCCCGCTCCTGCAGCACCGCTCCTCCAGCTTCCCTCCTCCTCTCTCTCTCACCTGCTCCTCGTTCCTGGGGTCCCGCTCCTGGATCCTGGAGTCCCGATCCTGGGGTCCCGCTCCTGGATCCTGGGGTCCCGCTCCTGGATCCTGGAGTCCCGATCCCGGCACCAGCAGCAGTCTGTCTCCTCTTCTGTGCGCGCAGCTGTGTGAGCTGCGCGCACTCTCAGGGGAATGATAGGTCATGAACTTACAGAGTTCATGACCTATCATTCCCCTGGGGTCACACACTCTCAGGGGAATGATAGGTCATGAACTTACAGAGTTCATGACCTATCATTCCCCTGGGGTCACACAGGGGTTAAGTGATCTTCATGGTGATCTGCTTTAGAGATCATGAAGATCAGTTACCCCTGTGTGGTCCCTGGATTGTGATGGGTCATGACCTTAGAGTTCATGACCTATCATTCCCCTGAGGTCAAACAAGGGTTAAGTCATGAACTCTAAGTTCATGACCCATCACAATCCAGGAGTCACACAGGGGTACCTTTACACGCCGTAACCGTTGAGAGAAATATTGACGGCGATATGTCGCCTTGCAATAATCGCCGTCAAAATCTCTCCCAATTGCGGCATGTAATTGGGAAATTTGGCGGCGATCTGTCGCCTCGCCACGGTCGCCTGATCTCTGTGCACTGCTCTGAAATCAGGCGACCGTGGCGAGGCGACATATCGCCGCCAAATTCCCCAATTACACGCCGCAATTGGGAGGGATTTTGAACGGCGATTATTGCAAGGCGACATATCGCCGTCAATATTTCTCGCCGCGATTGCGGCGTGTAAACGTACCCTTAGAGATTATTATGAAGATCCGTTAATCTCTGTGTGACCCCAGGATCATGATAGGTCATGAACTTACAGCGTTCATGACCTATCATTCCCCTGGGAGAGTGCCTTATTATAGCATATGGGGGATGCCCCCATATGCTATAACACCGAGAAACATCGCGGGACCGCCCACTGGACTACGTCGGACATCACCGCCCACTGGACTACGTCGGACGCCACAGACAAATAAAGATGGGGTCTAAATTGTGTTTGTTTTTTTTTCTAATAAAAAAATCTTTCTCTGTGTTGTGTCTTCTTTACAATTTACTAGAGATTCCTAATGGCGGGTCTAACATTGGCCCTATATTATGAATCTCGGGCTTAGTGCCAGCTGCCAAAAAGCTGGCATTAACCCCTTATTACCCAGTCTGCCACCGCTACACGGCAGCTGGAAGAGCTGGATACAGCGCCAGAAAATGGCGCTTCTATGAATGCGCCATTTTCTGGGGCGGCTGCAATTCGCAGCGGGGGGGGCCCAGAAAGCTTGGGCCTCCCTACGCTGAGGATTCCAGCGCCCAGCTGCCTAGTTGTACCTGGCTGGCCCAAAAACATGGCGAAGCCCACGCCGTTTTTTTTTTAATTATTTCATGAAATAATTAAAAAAAAAAAGGGCTTCCCTATATTTTTGGTTTCCAGCCAGGTAAAACTAGGCAGAAGGGGTTGGTGGCAGCCCGTAGCTGCCTGCTGTACCTGGCTGGACCAAAAGTGTGGCGAAGCCCCACGTCATTTTTTAAAAAAAATTTAATAAAGAACTACTAGAAAAAAATGCAGGAGAGGAGATGACCAGGACCGGTGTCTCCGGATCTTGTGCACATGCTCTAAGGCTGCTTTCACATCAGCAGCTTTTGCCGATCGCGGCAGATGCGGTGAAAAAAAAGCATCTGCCGCGATTACCGCATAACCGCTGCACTTACGGCAAGCCCCATGCAATGTCTATGGGGCTTGCGGTAAGTGTGCGGCAGGTGCGGCAAGTACGGTTTCGGCACTTGCAGCAGGTGCAGCCGCGAAAAAAAAACGCAGTCAGCCGTGTTTTTTTTGCTGCCGCATCTGCTGCAAGTGCTGATACTGCACTTGCCGCACCTGCCGCAAGCCCGCATAGACATTCTATGGGGCTTGCCGCAAGTGCAGCAGTTATGCGGTAATCGCGGCAGATGCGTTTTTTTCACCGCATCTGCCGTGAACGGCAAAAACCGCTGATGTGAAAGTACCCTAAAAGTGAGAAATTGTGTGAAAAAAAGAAAATGTTCAATATGACGTTATCAAATTCTGTGAAGTAGCTGTAGCTTCAAAATGCTCACTATACCACTAGACATAATCCGTGAGGCGTCTAGTTTCCAAAATGGGGTCACTTGTGGGGGAGCTCCAATGTTTAGGCACACAGGGGCTCTCCATACGCGACATGGTGTCCGCTAACTATTGGAGCTAATTTTCCATTCAACTTGTTAGCGGACACCATGTCGCATATGGAGAGCCCCTGTGTGCCTAAACATTGGAGCTCCCCCACAAGTGACCCCATTTTGGAAACTCGACCCCCCAAGGAACATATCTAGATGCATAATGAGTACTTTCAACCCTCAGATGCTTCACAAATTGATCCATAAAAATGAAAAAAGACAATTTTTGTGGAAAAGAAAGTACTTTTTCATTTTTACGGATCAGTTTGTGAAGCACCTGGGGGTTCAAAGTGCTCACTATGCTTCTAGATAAGTTCCTTGTGGCGTATAGTTTCCAAAATGGGGTCACTTGTGGGGGAGCCCCAATGTTTAGACACACAGGGGCTCTCCATACGTGACATGGTGTCCGCTAACAATTGGAATTGTAAGTTGATACTATGTCGTGTATGGCGATCCCCTGTGTGCCTAAATATTGAAGCTCCCCCACAAGTGACCCCATTTTGGAAACTAGACACCCCAAGGAATTTATTTAGATGCATAGGGAGCACTTTGGACCCCCAGGTGCTTCACAAATTGATCCATAAAAATGAAAAAGTACTTTTTTTTCACAAAAATCTTCTTTTATTTTCATTTATGGACTAATTTGTGAAGCACCTGGGGTATGAAAGTGCACACTATGCATCTAGATATGTTCCTTGGGGGGTCTAGTTTCCAAAATGGGGTCACTTGTGGGGGAGCTCCAATTTTTAGGCACACAGGGGCCCCCCATATGCGACATGGTGTCCGCTAACAATTTGAATGGAAAATTAGCTCCAATAGTTAGCGGACACCATGTCGCGTATGGAGAGCCCCTGTGTGCCTAAACATTGGAGCTCCCCCACAAGTGACCCCATTTTGGAAACTAGACATCCCCTGGAATTTATTTAGATGCATAGTGAGCTCTTTGAACCCCCAGGTGCTTCACAAATTGATCCGTAAAAATGAAAAAGTACTTTCTTTTCCACAAAAAGTTTCTTTTTTCATTTTTATGGTTTCATTTGTGAAGCACCTCGGGGTTCAAAGTGCTCATCACCCATCTAGATAAGTTCCTTGGGTGGTCTAGTTTCCAAAATGGGGTCACTTGTGAGGGAGCTACAATGTTTAGGCACACAGGGGCTTTCCATACGCAACATGGTCTCCGCTAACAATTGGAGCTAATTTTCCATTCAAATTGTTAGCGGACACCATGTCGCATATGGAGAGCCCTCGTGTGCCTAAACATTGGGGCTCCCACACAAGTGACCCCATTTTGGAAACTAGACACCCCAAGGAATTTATTTAGATGCATAGTGAGCACTTTGAACCCTCTGGTGCTTTACAAATTGATCCGTACAAATGAAAAAGTATTTTTTTTTTCACAAAAACTTTCTTTTGTCCTCAATTTTTTAAATTTCACATGAGCAACAGGATAAAATGCATCCTAAAATTTGTTGGGCAATTTCTCCTGAGTACACCGATACCTTATATGTGCTCATAAACCACTGTTTGGGCGCACGGCAGGACTCGAAAGGGAAGGAGCGCCATTTGACTTTTTGAATGGAAACTTAGCTCCAAAAATCAAATTGCGCTCCCTTCCTTCTGAGCCCTGCTGTGCGCCCAAACAGTGGTTTATGACCACTTATGAGGTATCGGTGTACTCAGGAGAAATTGCCCAACAAATTTTAGGATGCATTTTATCCTGTTGCCCATGTGAAAATTAAAAAATTGAGGCTAAAAGAACATTTTTGTTGGAAAAATTAAAATGTCCATTTTTTGTTTCCACTTTGCTTTACTTCCTGTAAAGCACCTGAAGGGTTAATAATCTTCTTGAATGTAGTTTTGAGTAGCTTGAGGGGTGCAGTTTTTGGAATGGTGTCACTTTTGGGTGTTTTCTGTCGTGTACACCCCTCAAAGGGACTTCAAATGTGATGCGGTCACTAAAAAAATGGTTTTGTAAATTTTGCTGGAAAAATGAGAAATTGCTGATGAACTTTGAACCCTTATAACGTCCTAACCCCAAAAATTTTTTTTCCCAAAATTGCGCTGATGTAAAGTAGACATGTGGGAAATGTTATTTATTAACTATTTTGTGCCACATAACGCTCCGCTTTAACAGAATAAAAATTCAAAATTTGAAAATGGTGAAATTTTCAAAATTTTTGCCAATTTTTTAATATTTTCACAAATAAACGCAAAAATGATCGACCTAAATTTACTACCAACATGAAGCCCAATATGTCACGAAAAAACAATCTCAGAATCGCTCGGATCCAATGAAGCGTTCCAGAGATATTACCTCATAAAGGGAGAGTGGTCAGAATTACAAAAAATGGTCCGGTCATTAAGGTGGAAATTGGCTCCGTCACTAAGGGGTTAAATACAAAAGACAAAATGATAAACAACAATTCATAGCAAAAAACAATGTGAGGGAAAAACAGACAAAACTAAAGCATGCTGTGACACTGGAATTGACACCATTTACATTAAATTAGTATACAAACAGATTTTGACTCGTCTGTTGTGAATCACAAATGAGAATCACCTGTGATAATTTGTTAGTCCCCATATGACTTGAATATGCCAATGAATGATGACTTTAGTATTTTAAAAAGCCTCATGTTAGGCCCTGTTTCTTTTTCACAATGGTGAAGACAAAGGAGCTGTCTGAGGACATCAAAACCAGGGCTCTGGAGTGGGAATCATGAAGTTGGAATCGGTGTCCATTTTGGTGGAGTTGGAGTCAGATTAAGGGAAATTGAGGAGTCAGATGTTTAGCTTACTGACTTCACAGCCAAGGTTGTGGAGTCGGAGTAATGAAGCCGGAGTCCATTTTGGTGGAGTTGAAGTCGGATTCAGGGAAATTGAGGAGTTGGATGTTTGGCTTGCTGACTCCACAGCCCTGATCAAAACTGCTGTTATTAGCAAATACAAGACCTCCAAAGGGTATAATGCCATCTCTAAAGATCTTGGTGTTCCAGTTTTCACAGTGTGCAATGTTATTGAGACATTTGCCAAGCATGGAAACGTCAAGAACCTTTCTGGATGTGAGGAAAAGAGGAAAATTGACAAGACATGTCTTTGAAGGTTGGTGTGAATGGTGAAAAAAACATACCCTCAAACATCCAAAGACCTGAACGTCAACCTGAAACAGTCTGGGGTCATGGTTTCAACATTATGGATAAAGATGAAGGAAGAAACCATTGCTGAAGAAAAGACATAAGGAACGACTAATCTTTGCTAAAGGATACCTTCAAAAACCACAATCCTTCTGAGAAAATGTTCTGTGGACAAATGAAACACAATAGATCTTTTTGGCAATGCAAAGCAACAGTTTGTTTATAGATTGTGCAATTAGGCTTATAAGAAAAAGAACACCCTACCAACAGTTAAGCATGGTGGAGGATCCATAATACTGTGGGGCTGCTTTGCTGTGTCTGGTACTGGAGGTCTTGACCATATCACAGGAATCATGAAATCATAGAATTATCAAGAGATTTTAGGGCAAAATGTCCTACCCAGTGTAGGACTAACAAGCATTTAGCTTGTTCAACAGAAGATAGGTCATATGTTTATACAGAACAACAGAAAGATATGAGTGCCCCAACGCTCGTTCAATTATTTTTGGCTCATCTAAATGGGCCACTATTGTATCTTGTCTCATATACTGGGTGTACATCACAGTATCTGCTCTTATGCTACAGATAGGGACATTGCACAATTGGACCGCCAATTGTGTTACTGTGTAAGTCTTTATTGACTGTACTTCTCTCCGCTTATTTGTAAAGTGCTGCAGAATTTGTTAGTGCTATATCAATAAAACAATTCTTAATATTATTAACCCTCCCTAAATTTTCACATAGTCCTCTGACAATTTTTGTTGTTTTCTTAATTTGGTACTGTACATGTGTTTAATACATGACTAAATGGGGTTCCTTCCACCAGAAGTCTGAATTGGATCTATTTAACGACTATTTTGATGTCGTTATGTGGGAGCATGATCTTTATTAATTGGCGGAGTGAATGTTCTCAAATCTTTTAGATGGTCAGTGAATTTGGATCCAATTCTGCAAATGTAAAAGTAAACCTCTGCTCCATATCAAACGCCGAGATTTATGAAGCTGAGATATGAGAAAATAATTGGCATAGTGGATATCGTTCTCTGCCAAAGTACTGTACAGCCATGGCCATAGTTACACAACAGCAGCCATACTAGACAGTAGGCCCAGAAGATGAGGATTGGATTGTGGCTAATTTTTGTGAGGGAAAGATATGAAGGCTATGGTGAATTCTGGTAGAATCTATATGTAGATTGGATGTATGACAATATCAGTTATCCTTTAGTTACTACTCAAGTAAAAGGTGTTTTTTACTGATTGTCTGCATTACTAGCATTGATGTTAATGCTATCAAGGTGCAAAGGTTTATTCCTGACTTTTCTAAGGGTCCTTGTGAATTGGATTCAAGCTATTTCCTGCAAGGTATATTACATTGAGAAAAGATTCAACAGCAGCCACCAACTCTCTTACATGAGGACAGTGGCTTCACATTCAGATTTCTACAATTATTAGTACTGTCAGTGCCATGCAAACCAAGATGTAGGTGTAACCTGTGAGCAGGTGAGCAGCACCCCCAGGCCACTTGTTTTCTAATTCTGCAGGTGATAGAGGCGGAGAGCTGTTCTCACCGACAGCTGCTTTTACAATGCTGCAGGCTTCGGAGCTGAAACCGAACCTCCCCTCCCCGAAGGTCTAATGACTCAAATATTCAAAGCTTTTGCACCAGACACTATCCAGTAACCTGATATAGGAGTAAAAACCTCTTCCAGATTTCAGTGCAGCACTCGGCACTACATCACAGGAGCTTAGTTGTGTTATGTCTGTCAATAATTCTAGCAGCAACTAAAGCTGTGAATGCAGGTGTGAGCAATACTACAGATTTTCACTTTGAGATGCATAAAGACATAGGCCTCGATTCATCAGAGCCAAAAAAGTGGCATAAAAGCTTTGAAAAGTCACACAATTTTGTAGCAAATCTTCCAACTTTTGGTATTTTTACACCAATTTCTCATTTTGATTGTGGAGAAAAGAGTTGGCATACTTTAGATTCTCATTTTTACCAAGGGGGTGTTACCAGAGAATCACCTGTGTGGGCATTAACCCCTTATTGACCAATGACGGGTATACCCGTCATGGCTTTGAACTGTCACTGCATGTAAACACTCTATTTGGTCAAAGAAATGCAGACAATATCATCCTAAATTTAGCACTAACATGAAGTCCAATATGTCATGAAAAAATCTCAAAATCACTGGGATCCATTAAAGTGCTTCAGAGTTATTACCTCATAAAGTGACACTAGTCAGAATTGCAATATGTGGCTTCGATCCTTAACGGCTTAAAGTAAGAAAATAACATTTCCAGAATTCCAGACCTGGTGTTCTCAATGTAAGAAATAGTGGCACACAGCAGGATTACAAGTGACTGATTGGGTAGAGAAGAGCTCTGTGTCACAAAAAGACATATTGGAACTCTTATCCAATAGCACTGTCAGTGTGAGAGGAGGAGGATAAGATAATTTAAAAAGGTGTTTGCAATGACACACAGCTCTGCTCTACTCCAACCCTTTACTTGTAGCCACAGTAATTACCGGTAGTGAGATAACGGAGGAGTGCACTGCTGTTTGTCATTACATGTTTCACAGAAGAAATCCTGTTTTAATTGTCTTTGAGGCCACATTCTCTGGCTATTCCCCCTTAGTCTTAGAGAACATTTGAATTTAAACATTATAGGTACCTTTACACGCCGCTACAGAAGGTTGAAAACAACTGGGTTTCGGAGACAAATGTATCTTACACCGTCAAATCAACCCAACGTAGCGGCGTGTAAACTAGCTTGTTGCCACCCGTCACTTTTGGCACCTCTTTCAGAGCAGTGCTCTAAAACAGGTTGATTTCAACCCGATGGTAGCGGCGTCTAAATACGGTACGGTAAGGTTTTTTCGCCACCTAGTTAACTCCCTGGTGCATTACACAGCCTCCAGGAAAACGCCCCCCTTCAGCGATCATTGGTGGAAGCTCCTGCGTTACGATTGGTTGTCGCTGAATAGGGCGGCATATTTAAGGAGCTGACCAGTCACACTACACAATTGCAATAGCATCATGTATTAGCCAGCCTTCCTGCGCTGGCTGACCAATCATGATACTATTGCATTGTCCAATCATCGTACGAGTATCTCGTAATCCACAACTCTGGCACGCCTATGTGTTGTCCCTGCTGCACCAGGTCCTCCCATATTACCTTCTATAGCGGCGTGTAAATGAGGGACGGTGCTCTACAGAAGGTAACTTGTGGCACCCAGCGGTGCCTCCAGGGATAGATTAAACCTTCTGTAGAGCACCTTGTAGCGGCGTGTAAAGGCGGTATCGGGTACCGTTTGTAACCGTTGGTACGTGCTCGTGCACGTGAGACACCCGGTTGTTTCTAACCTTCTGTAGCGGCGTGTAAAGGTACCTTATAAGTTAATATCTTCGTAATGGAGGAGAAAAAATAAAAGATAAAAACTACATTTTACATAGCTCTGCAGCCAATATTTCATGATACCTTGGCTGGCAATCAAAAATAAGGCAAAGCCCACGCTTTTTGTTTTAAATTATTTATTTAAATAATTTAAAAAAAATAATGGGCGCCCCTATATTTTTGTTTGCCAGCCCTGGTAAAGCCAGGCAGCTCGGAGTGGCAGCCCATAGCTATCCACCTTTTCAGTGCTGAGAATCAAATATACAGCAAAGATCTATGTCATTTTCTTTTTCATGTTATCCTTTATTTTGTAATACACATTTTCAGCACGATAGTAGTAGCCAAACCTAAAAAAAACTATATAAGTCTTGTATGGCTCTGATCGTAGTAACCTGACGAATAAAGCCACCTAATCATTTATACTACAAGATGAACGGCGTAAAAATAGTAATAAAGCTATTTCTGCAACTGCTGCTGATTGGTTTCTTCTGCCTCCCAAATATTGCAGTACGACGCAGCCCACATTTATTCCTGTGCTCTACACTAAGTGCTCAAATCGGTGATCACGTATAAATCTCTGAAAACTGTGATTCAGAAAAAATTCCCAGTGGAAAATTCACTGTAATGAGGCAGAGGAAGTCACTTTGAATGCCCATCTGGCCTGTGAACTGGCAATGTCCATCTTTTTGAGCGTCTTTTTCAGTGCGCACAAAAGTGAGGTCAACCACGGTTTTGTGAATCTTTGAAAAGGACACTGCTGAACAGAAGCCAAATCAAGTCCAGAGGGACTCTACTGCCTCATTAGTGAATGGATTCATTTGAGGTTTCACCTGCATCACGTATTTCAGGGATGTAGCTAAAAAACCCAAATGTAAGAGCCCAGCATAGAGCACAGGATAAATGTGAACTGATCCAAAATGTTCAGATGCCCAAATCAACACCAATAGCATTCAACTCAACCAACAAAAACACAAGTCCCCACTCAGGTCTGTAATATGTTAACGAACTCTAGTTGGCTTTCACGTTACTGGTAGCACAAAGGCTCTGTGAAAAGCACTATTCTCCTCACCCCCCAAAAAGAAAACCAACAAAACCTGCGATCCCAAATCCAAATGTTCCCCTGCCTTCTGAGCCCTACAAAATCTAAACCACAGTTAATGCCCACACATTTTATTCTGTTGTAGTAAGGAAGCTTGCTTAATTTACGGGTTATGTTTCTACAGAACACTAGCTGGACACAATATACTATCACTGCAATGTACTGGGCAATGAATAACTTATTTGCAATTTTTAATAATGCAAGATCACTGCACTTGACTCCATGGGTGTTTCCATAATAAAAATCATCACTACTGTCATAGATGAACTTCCAGAGGGGTGCAACTTTCAAAATGTGGTCACTTGAGGGAGTTTCTGCTGTTTAGGAATTTAGGGGTTCTGCAAATGAGTCCACAAACCATTACGGTAATGAAAATCTGTGCTCAAAAAATCAACGGCGCTCCTTCTCTCCCAAATTCTGCCGTGCACTGAAACAGTGGTTTTCCACCACACATGGAGTATCCTCGCACTCAGAAGTAATTGCACAACAAATTTTGGGGTCCAATTTCTCCTGCTATCACTGGGAAATTAAAATATTTGGGGCTAAAACAACATTTTTGTGGGAAAAATAAAATGTTATAATTTTCAATGTTTTACGTTGTAAAATTCTGGAACCACCTATGGGTTCAAGAGCTCAACGCCTTTAAATAAATTCCTTGGGAGGTCTAGTTTTCAGATTGGGGTCACTTGTGGGGGAATTCTCTTTTTAAGGACATCAAGGGCTAACCAATCGTGATATGACACCTGCAGACCAAAATCAAAATCTGCATTCCAAAAATGTTGCTCCTTCCCTTTCGAGCCCTGACGTGCACCCAAACAGTGGTTTTCCACCACATTTGGGGTATCAGCGTAAAACCAGAATAAATTGTCCAACAAATTTAAAGGTCCATTGAATCCTGTGCTCTTGTGAAAATGAAAACATTGAGGTTAAAATACCATTGTTGTGGGAAAAAAGTACTTTTGTTCATTTTCATGGCTAATGTTATGAAGTCGCCTGGGGGTGTCAAAGAATGCATACATATTTTCTAGTTAAGTCTACCCCCTTTGGCTATGGTCTACAGTAGTTTTCCAAAAATGCAGAGGGTCACTAGGTGGTGGGAGATAGTTCATCGCTGTCTTGTGGACACCATCAGGGCTTTCCCACAAGTGTGACAGGTGGGTGCTGTAATGTGATTCAGGCTGTGTATTTCTTGCTTGAAACCCTCTAATATCTCAGGTCCTTCCCTTCTATTGTGCGCTCAGCCGTTACCGTACTCCAAAACAGGGTTTTCCCTCCATATATTGGGACTGTTTGGGGCTATATCTCAGGGACATACAGCTTGGGCTCTATACCAAATATTTGGAATCTCCACATTTATAAAACCCTGTTGGCCTTGGTGTGAATGGGGTAATGAATATATAATGAGGCGCTGATGGACTAACATATTTTTGGAAGATTAAAGTCAATTTTTCATTTTCAATGGGTTCAACATTATACGTACTTTCAATGGTCAATGTGAAGCCTTGGGGGTTCAAAGTGATCACATATATTCCAGGTGGGTGTCTAGTTTCCAAAATGGGGTCACTTGTGGGGGGTGGTTCCAAGTACTGTTCGCAAATCAGGGCTGCATCCAATTCAGTCCCACATGGTGCAGCAACAGTTCCAACATACTTTTGCCCTTCAAAAACTTCAAATTGGAATCCTTTCCCTCCAAAGGAAACCAAACAAGTGATTTTCAACCAACAATAATGGGGTCAATGCGTACTCAGGGGAAATTGCACATACAAATGTTAAGCAAATGTTCAGCTAACGATTCAACATCCTTCAAAATCAATGGACAAGCCACGATTCACCACAAAGTTCGCCATTTTCGTCGTAAGGCCGCCCTGGTCCCGGCAGTTGAACATCCAGCAAAGGCAAATAATCCTCCAGCAAATCCAGGAAGGCAGATGAATTTAAAAATAATCCTTTATTTTTCCTGATTATAATTTCATGTCATAGGCAGTGGATACCGCGTCACGTAGGAGAGAGTCCCACAGTTTTGACTCTAGTGAGTCTTAGTCATGGACTAGTCAGGAAAAATAAATTATTTTTAGTATTCATCTGCCTTTCTGAATTCGTTGGAGGATTATTTGCCTTTGCACAACAAATTTTAGGGTCCAATTTCTGCTGTTACCCATTGTGAAAATGAAATATTTGAGGCTAAAGTAACATTTTCGTTGGAAATGGTAAAATGTAAATTTTTTTCTTCCCCGTTGCTTTAGCTCCTATGAAGCACCTGAAGGGTTAATAAACTCCTTGAATGTGCTTTGAGTAGATCGAGGGGTGCAATTTTTGGAATGGTGTCACTTTTGGGTGTATTCTGTCATGTAGGCCTGTCAAAGTGACTTCAAATTTAGTGAACGATATTGTTAACGATCACATGCACGCGCGATCGCTAACAATATCGTTCAGATCGCTGGTGAGCTGTCACACAGACAGACTCACCAGCGATCAATGGACCAGAGACATCGTGGAAACGATTTAAATATCGTTTCCACGATGTCTTGCTCCCGTTGCCAGCCTGCGGTAAGCGGGAGCAGGCTGGTCTCCAAGGTAAACTGTGGGTATCTAGGCAGCGCGCACTGCCTAGATACCCGATTTGTACCTTAGTTACCAGCCTCCTCTGCTCACCGGCTGGTATCTAAGGTACACAGCGGGTAACTAGGGTCCCTAATCACGGCAGAAGCATTCCTTCAGCCCTCCACGTGTGCTGCCAGGGGTGTAAGATACCACCTCCTGCCTATTGATATCGGCGCTGCCAGGGGTGTAAGATACCACCTCCTGCCTATTGATATCGGCTGAAGGAAGGCTCCCTGGCATCTCTGCTACACAGGACTATCACTCCTGATGAAACCCACAGGCCAACAGTGGTTGGAAACGCGTCGTGTTCATGTGACAGCGTGTATAGATAAGTGACATCAATTGTATAAGTAACTGCCACTCAATACAATTGTAGAGCATACTGTGGAGGGATAACTGTTGATTTGGGCGTAACATATGATAGTGATCACCTAGAAGCTTAAGGGGAGAATCTGTATTGTAGAGCTATATAGGAGGTGACGGAAGGTTAGATATAGGGAAGAGGGGTAACATCATAAAATACCTTTTCCTTAATATCCAGGTGCAATTAGAAATCTTCCTTATAATCTTTAGGGGTGTTATCAGGTGCCCATAGTTTTGTGGGCTACTGATACATAGTATACAAACACTATACTACTCAGCATCAGAACATCTTAGTATAACCATATAATCCTTTTACCTTATAAATATAGGCCCCCCATTGCTAGTAAGGGATCCACCCGAGGGGACACTGGGGTTTGACCCGTGTTCAGACAGAACTTGGAAAGGGACTACAGATGGTTGAATGATGGCTATATCCTGAGTATAGGTAATAAGACACAAGGGTAAGCCGTCGTGGAACGGGGACACCATACAACTTAGGTGTTTAAAACTCTGTTGGTAGGCAGAACAAGGAACAGGGACATAGTAGGGATATAACCCCACCCCTGTATGAAGTGTGTGATTTTATAGACACAAGGTGTGGGAAACACATGATTGTTATTTTAACAATATTTATTAAAAGTTATATTTTAAGTAAGTGCACTTTAAGTTGGATTTATGATTAATTGGGAGTAACAATTATCGTATTATTTAAGTAAAAAATGAAGGGGTTAAGGGTTTAAAGTGGCTGTGCGATGATTAAATATTAATTTACTCCGACATGACAACTTTTCATTGTACTTTTGTTCTTTTTTATTAGAGCGGATCATAACCTCCCCTATTCATTAGCAAAGGATAGCTCACCAAGTCTAACTTGTATAATTCAACTTATCCCCTCTTTTTCCCTAATCCTTCGTACATAAAAATGTACTAACAAAAAAAGTTCATGTGTTTCAATATCGCTATGATATACTTACTATGGCATTCTATAATATATTGTCTGGTTTGGCACATTTATAAGCAAGCAGCAGTTCTAAGAAAGAGCTGTGTACAAACTCAATAGAAAGTCTAATGTTCCATGTACTGATTTGTTTGCATGCTTATATATATGAACAGCGATTCTGCACATTGAAGTGAGTGCTGCTGAACAGTCTTTTCAGGGCATGATGTGAGTACCCAGTACCCAGAGCCCCACCATCCGCAGAACACTTAACTGCCAACAATATCTAAAAATTTGCAAAAGTTTAGTTATATTTTAAATTTCAAATAACAACTAAAATGCATCTTTTGCCAGATCTAACAAATTACATTTGTATTCATTTGGGGGACAGCCCCTTTAATTAAGACAGAAGATATGTCACATAAGTGTGTGCATTCATATGTCTGTGTACGTGTATATATATGAAACAAGTAGTGAACACATCGACAATGTGTTAAGTAGATATATTTCTAAATGTGATATTGGCATGAATTTCTCACTGTAACAGGTCTGTAACAACCCATCCAGTAAACACAGGCAAAGAAATCAAACCATAGATGTCCATAAATTAAGTTATGTTTAATAATAAGAAATTACACCGGAAAAAATATTGAACACATGAATAAAGAGAGATGCAAAAAGCCATGTAAAGTCACAACACCAGTTATCAGTAATTAGAAGGTAATAATTGAAGTTAGTTCAACTGATGGCTTATAAAAAGGTGTCCTATTACCAAGAAACATCTCAGGATGGGTAAAAGGAATGAGCTATCTCAAGATTTTCCCAGCCTTAATGTTGCAAAACATACTGATGGCATTGGTAACAGAAGAATTTAAAATGTATTAAAAAGTTTCAGTGAGCAATGTTGGGGCCATATTTCGTAAGTGGAAAGAACATCATTTCACCACAAACTACCCACGATCAGGGTAGTTCCCCACAATATCTTAGACAGAGTGAAAAAAAAACAATTGTCAGAAGAGTTGAATAATAGCCAAGAACCACCATTGGAGAACTACAGGAAGACCTGGAATTAACAGGTACAATTGTTTCAAAGAAAACAGTAAGTAATGACCTCAGCATCCATGTCCCATATGCATTTTCAACACATAAAACTCCATGCTAAACAAAAAACAAGTTCAAGCGCGTTTAAAGTTTGCTCAACAACATTTAGACAAGTCTGTGAAATATGGGGAGAATAAAGTCTGGTCAGATGAAATCAAAGTTGAGCTCTTTGGATGCCATAATGCACACAATGTTTGGAGGCCAAAAGGTAAAGCATATCACCCCAAAAACACCATACCAACAGTGAAGTTTGAAGGTGGGAACACTATGGTGTTTGGCTGATTTTCAGCATAAAGCCCAAGCAAACTTCATATCATTGAAGGAAGGATGAGTGTAGAAATGTACCAAAACATTTTCCCAAATACACACCCAAGGAAACTCCCAATTGGTTTCATAGAAAGAAAATAAAGCTGCTGGAATGGCCGAGCCATTCACCAGACCTGGATGGAACAGAACATTTATGAATAGAATAAAGTACAGAGTTCATAGAAGGAGCCCACGGGAACTTCAGGATTTGAATAGTGGTTGTGTAAAGGAAGGGCCAAAATTATACCAATATAATGTGTATTAGGTGGTTTGGGGCTGCTACCAACATCTAGTGAGAAATCAATGTCAATAGCACCTTTATAAATATATTTACTTAGAAAATTGATTACATGTTCAGGACTTATTTCACCCACTTTACACATATATTTATATATGTTCAGTATATATATATATATATATATATATATATATATATATATATATATATTTGAATGCAATGAAATACTATGGCAGGACACCCAGGAGGACCCTACTGCAGATATAAAAAAGCAGCGCTGCAGTTTGCCAAAATGTATTAACTAAACCAAAATCCTTTGGCTTTTGTGGACAGATAAGACCAAGGTAGGCTTTTTTGGAAAGGCACATACTTTTACTTTTAACAAAAAAAGAATGAGGCCTACAAATAAAATAATACAGTACCTATAGTCAAATATGGTAGAGGGTCAAAGATGTCATTTTGCTGCTTATGGCACAGGGTGCCTTGACTGAGTACAAGGCATCATGAAATCTGAAGATTACCAAAGGATTTAGGGTCACAATGTAGTGCCCAGTGCCAGAAAACTGGGTTTGAATTCTAGGTTATGGGTCTTCCAGTAGGATAATAATCCAAAACGTACTTCAATAAGGACACAGAAATGATAGAAACAAGGCGCTGGAGAGTTCTGAAGTGGCCAGCAAAGAGTCTGGATCTAAATCCCATTGAACGCTTGTGGAGAGATCTTGAAATTACTTTGGATTACTTTGGGAGAAAGCACCCTTCAAATATGACTAGGGATGAGCGAGCATGCTCACCGGTACTCGGTGCTCGCCCGAGCATCTCAATACTCGGGATGCTTGGAGCTCGCCGCGTACCGGCGAGATGCTTGGGCTCATGCTTGGCTTCCACTCCCTGCAGGTTGGTGCTCTTTACAGAGCCAGCCCACATGCAGTGATTTGCTTCCACACACTGTAATGCCACAGCCATGTTGGTTGTGGCATTACAGTGATTGGCTGCACAGCATCATCAGGTCTATATCAGACCCGACCGTGCTGTGCTCCTGCCAGCAGCTGGCAATTTAAACCAATAGCTGGTCCGACAGCTGTTTAAATTTCCCATGCCAACATCACCTATTCACTGTCAGTGAGGGAGATTTAAACAGCTGTCAGATCAGCTGTGTTTAAATCTCCCGCGCTGAAACACCCGGGAGATGAGAGGCTGCCGCTGCAGGGTGATCGGCGGCACCCGCCACTGATCCCCCGGCTGTAGGCGCTGCTGATCTCCCGGCAGTGGTGGCTCGGGAGACTTAAACACAGCTGATCTGACAGCTGTTTAAATCTCCTGCGCCGACACTGGACAGCTGATGTCGGCGCGGGCTATTTAAACACAGCTGATCTGACAACTGTTTAAATCTCCAGCGCCGTCATCACCTATTCGGAGATTTCAACACAGCTGGTCTGACAGCTAATTCAGGTCCTTGAACCATATATTGATAATCTGATCGGTTTGGATCTGGATTGGACATCGCGGGACCTTTGAGCCTGGAGTACGTCGGAGGGGGGGTTCTTAATAAAGATGGAGTCAGTAATTGTGTTTGTGTTTTATTTCTAATAAAAATACTTTCACTGTGTTGTTTTTATTTTATCTGATTACTAGAAATTCATGGTGGCCATGTCTAATATTGACCAAATGAATTTCGGGCTTAGGGCCAGCTGATAATACAAAGCTGTCCCTAACCCCATTATTACCCAGTGAGCTACCCGGCACCAGGGCAGCTGAAAGAGCTGGACACGGCACCAGAAGATGGCGCTTCTATGAACATGCCATTTTCTGGGGCAGCCACGGACTGCAATTCGCAGCGGGGGGTGAAAGGGGAAGGCAGAAACCATGGACCAACCTGAGCTGCGGATTCCAGACCCCAGCTGCCTAGTTGTACCTGGCTGGACACAAGAATATTTTTTTAATTACTTCATGAAATAATTAAAAAAAGGGCTTCCCTATATTTTTGGTTACAGCCAGGTACAACTAGGCAGCTGGGGGTTGGGGACAGCTCATACCTGCCTGCTGTATCTGGCTGGCATGCAAAAATATGGCGAAGACCGCATATAATTTTTTTTTTCCGCTCAGGTGGCATGACCTGAGCTGTCCTCAGGTGACCTGAGTTACCAACTACGATGTCGCAGTACTCTGGGCTCTCCTTCAGGGACCAAGGGGATATTAGCTTTGTTCATCCCCTTGGTCTCTGATGAAGCAGAGCCGAGACAGTTCAGCACAGAGATGAGGGTCGAGGGGTTAATAAAGATGAAGTCCCGAAATGTATTTTTTTTTTTTTTAATTAACTATTAAAAAACAATTGATACCGAGGCGTTGAACATAAGTATTCCTGGCACTGTGGTATCCTCCTTGAAAGATAATTTCCCCTTCAGATGGAGTAATGACCAGATTACTTATTTAGGGGTGAATCTCCCTTCCAACTTAAAGAGACTATTTGAGTTGAACCACAAGGTGATTTACGAGGGAGTACGGGCTCTCTTGGCCAGATACCGCCCGTTGTGTTTATCCTGGTTTGGAAGAATACAAGTTATTAAGATGGACATCTTACCCCGTCTATTATATATCTTCCAAGCGGTTCCAATCTGGCCTAAGAGATCCTTCTTTAAGAATTTAAACTCTCTTATATCGGAATTTATTTGGAGGAAAACCAAACCGAGGACCAGCTTAAGAATCTTATCTGCCTCCCGCACAAGGGGGGGGGCGGGCCTCCCAGACTTTAGTAAATACTGTCGAGCCGCCCTACTGGTCAGATTATTGGACTGGTGTTACCATAGTAGCACTAAAAAATGGATCCAGGTGGAGCAGGAGGGTGTGAACTCCCCGTTGCGGTATTTACCTTGGATTTCACAGCGGGCGGTTCGGGGCCTGGAGGGTCTCTCCATTCTTACAAAAGAGTGCTTGGGGGCCTGGTGGACTTCACGTGGTCTATCCATTGCACGTCGAGATTCCAGTCCCTTGACTCCGCTGTTTCATAATCCGTCATTTCCCCCAGGGGTTTACAACCAATCCCTACTTATATGGACAGCTGAGATGGACACCCGACTTTACCAAATAATAAGTAATGGTAGGGCCCCCTCATTCTCAGAACTTCAAGGCCAGTCGCATAACGTGAAGTTAAAATGGTGGGAGTTTCTTCAACTCCAGTCATTTTTGGCCTCCTTGAGCCCGTCGGGATTACATAGATCCTCCCTCTCCCCTATGGAGAAACTCTTCGTATGTGAACATGCTCCCCCGGGTAAAATTTCCACTCTGTACAAAACTCTGGTAGAAGAAGACACGGGTACCAAATTTCACTTTCAGTCTATGTGGGAACGTGAATTGGGTAGAGAATTATCTGAGGAAGAGTGGGGGAGGTGCTTCCTACTGTCCCACAAACTGTCTAGCAATGGGGAATCTCGAGAAAAATGTTACAAATTGATTGTGAGATGGTATCATACGCCAGACAAACTGCATAAAATTTATCCAGCGGTTTCTGACCAGTGTTGGAGGTGTGGGTCTGATATAGGCACTTTACTGCACATTTGGTGGGATTGTCCCCTGATCAGAGAGTTCTGGGACAAGGTAGTGAGGAATTATGGCTTAGTCACCGGCAAACGGTTGACGAGCGGCCCCGAAATGGCGCTGCTCTCCTTGATCCCTGGGTCTCTTAAAAATCTCAAAAAAGATATCCTGCGCTTTTGCTTCGCCGCAGCCAGGAACGTTATTCCGCGCCATTGGAAGGAGTCAACCCAGCCCTCTATTCTAGAATGGTACACTGAGATGGAACACCTTTGTCGAATGGAAGAACTCTCAGCTGAGTATGCGGGTACTCAAAACTCATTTACCGCAACGTGGACGGATTGGATCCTATTAAGGGACCTTCCCAATTTCAGGGACCTGTTTTTCTTAGGCCCTGTCCTCCGGGATGTAGGATACAGTTGGAAGTGTCGTTTATTGGTTTGAAGGGTAATGCCCGCTATTCTTGGCATCAGAGGGAGCCCATCGGTTACCTCTTCTGAAGCCTGGGGATTCTCTCCTAGTGGTGGGACCGGCGCCCGCATTGCCTCTTGGACCCCCCCCCCCCGGGTGTTTTCACTTCCCCTCCTCCTCTTCTGTTTCTCGTCTCTTTTCTCTCTCTGACTTTCTCCTTCCCTATGCTTCTTCTTATTCTCTCAACTCTTTTAGTATTCTCCTCTTAAACCGAGTGGTCTATGAAAGGGAATAAGGAGGGTGCCCTGTGTCTTTACACAGGCTCCTTTTGCTTTTATACTGTAAACATTGTTATGGAATGATATTCAATTTCTCTTTCTTTTTTGTTTGGGTACCAGATTTTAGAGGTACTCTGTGAATCACATATTGGTCTTGCCCTCGATGGAGACCTTTGATTGGTATATATGTGTAATCTTTTGTAGAATGAATAATTAGACCATCATTTGTTTTGAGTTTACCGTTCCAGAACGGTTGTACTGTTTGTTTCTTTATGTCTTGTTTATGAAAATTTAATAAACACAGATTTACAAAAAAAAAAAAAAAACAATTGATGTGGGCTTCGCCATATATTTGTATGCCAGCCAGGTACAGCAGGCAGGTACGGGCTGCCCCGAACCCCCAGCTGCCTAGTTGTACCTGGTCGAGAACCAAAAATATAGGGAAGCCCTTTTTTTAATTATTTAATGAATTTCATGAAATTATTAAAAAAAAAACTACATGGGGCTTCACCCTATTTTTGTGTCCAGCCAGGTACAACTAGGCAGCTGGGGGCTGGAATCCACAACGCAGGATGACACAGGCTTTCTGGGCCCTCCCCCGCTGCGAATTGCAGTCCGCAGCCGCCCCAGTAAATGGCGCGTTCATAGAAGCGTCATCTTCTGCACTGTATCCAGCTCTTCCAGGGCCCTGGTGCCGGCTGGCTCACTGGGTAATAATGGGGTTAGGGCCAGCTTTTCATTATCAGCTGGCCCTAAGCCCGAAATGCATGAGGTCACGCCAAAATTAGACATGACCACCATGAATTTCTAGTAAACGGTAAAATAAAACACAACGCAATGAAAAAAATATTTTATTACAAATGACACAGAAGACATTTAGAGACTCCATCTTTATTACCCAAAAACCGTCCGTTGTAGTCCATAGGCAGGCGAGCATCTCTTCAGCTCTGCTAAATTTGTGCGAGGAGACAGGTCTGCTCGCACAGACGAGCAGGCACAGACTCAGCTGACAGCTGTCAGAGAGTTTTACCCGGGTGCACAGCTGAGACCGGTCAGCTATGTCCCCGGGTAACCTCCACTGACGTCACCGCTCTCACTGCCAAAAAGTCAGCTCTTATCGCCAGTGAGAGCGGTGATGTCAGTGGAGGTTACCCGGGGACACACCTGACGTCACCGCCTTCACTGCAGAATAATCAGCGCTTTTCGGCTGTGAAAGCGGTGACGTCAGTGGAGGTTACCCGGGGCACAGATGATGTTACCGCTCTCACTACCGATAAGCGCAGACTTTTCAGCAGTGAAAGCGGTGATGTCAGTAGAGGCTAACCGGAGGCACAGCTGACCGGCCTCAGCTGTGCACTCGAGTGAACTCTTTGACAACTGTCAGCTGAGTCTGTGCCTGCTCGTCTGTGTGAGCAGACCTGCCTCCTCGAACAGATGTAGCAGAGCTGAAGAGATGCTCGCCTGCCTGTGGACTACATCGGAAGGTTTTTTTTGGTAGTAAAGATGGAGTCTCTAAATGTCTTCTGTTTTATTTCTAATAAAATATTTTTCTCCTTGTTTTGTGTTTTATTTTAAATAAAACTGTCCAGAAAAAAGAGGGCACTCACCCATTTGGTGCTGCCTAGGAATTCATTCCCTTTTCAGGGTTCCGTTCAGGATTCCATACAGTACATGCCGGGTACAACAAAGCAGCTGGGGGCTGGAATCTGCAGCGCAGGGTGGCCGAAAATTTCTGGGCCCTCCCGCTGCGAATTGCAGTCCGCAGCCACCCCAGAAAATGGCTCGTTCACAGAAGTGCCATCTTCTGGCACTGTATCTAACTTTTCCAGCGGACCTGGTGCCGGGTGACTCACTGGGTAATAACGGGGTTAGGGCCAGCTTTTCATTATCAGCTGGGCCTAAGCCCGAAATTCATGGGGTCATGCTAATATTAGACATGGCCATCATAAATGTCTTGTAATCAGATAAATCAAACACAACACAGAGAAAATATTTTTATTAGAAATAAAACACAATCACAATTAGCGACTCCATCTTTATTAAAGAACCCAACGACGTAGTCCAGGCTCGAGGGTCCCGCGATGTCCAATCCGAATCCAATATCATCTAATCGGTTTGCTGGTCAGCTATATCAGGTTCAAGGACCTGAATCAGCTGTCAGACCAGCTGTGTTTAAATCTCGCACGTTGACACCGAACAGTTGGTTTCCGCAGGGGCTATGTAAACACAGCTGATCTGACAACTGTTTAAATCTCCCGAGCCGACACCGAATAGGTGATGTCAGCGCAGGAGATTTAAACAGCTGTCAAATCAACTGTGTTTAAATAGCCTGCGCCGACATCACCTATTCGGTGTCGGCTCGGGAGATTGAAACAGCTGTCAGATCAACTGTGTTTAAATCTTCCACACCAACACCGCCGGGAGATTAGCGGCGCCCACCGCCGGGCGATGGAAGGCTGCTGCTGCCGGGAGATGAGTGGCTACAATCGCTGGGAGATCAGTAGTGCTGCTGATCTCCTGGCGGCTGCAGCCGCTCATCTCCTGGTGGCAGCCTCTCATCTCACGGCGGCCGGCGTGCTCATCTCCCGACGGTGTTGTCGCGGGAGATTTAAACAGCAGTCAGATCAGCTGTGTTTAAATATCCCGCGCCGACATTACAGGGGCTGGAATAGGTATTGTCTGAACAACAATGTGTATTCCAGCTCCTATACTCAAGACAGCATTGTTCACAGCAGTGACCTGGGAGTCAGAAATGATTAAAGTAGTCTTCCTTATGCTGTTCCCATGTCATTTGAGCACTCTTCTTATACATTTGTGAAATTTTTTAGGGTTTATGCAGACTGCCAGGGGTGTTGACAGGAAAATACTTGTGTTTCCCATAGGTAAACATTGGGCTCGGTGCTCGGGTTGAGCACCCGAGCATCTTGATATGCTTGACCACCTGAGCATTTTACTAAATATGACAGATCTGGAGCAGTTTGCAAAAAAAAAGAGTCCAAAATTCCACTAGAAAGTGTAGAAGCAGTGGCACAACTAGAGTCTGGCAGGCCCCGATGCGAAACGCGGACTTGGGCCCCCCTCCCGCATGTTGATGAAATGTATGGGCCTCATATAACGTTCTAAATCCTTTATAGACTCACAAATTAACCCCTATCCCCTTTCAATATGTATTAATCTCCCTCATCCTGCTATGTATAGTCCTCCTCCTGGAATATGGCCCTTATTGTGGTATATATGTCCCCCATCCTGGTTTATATGGTCTGCCTCCTCCCTTCACCATAGTCGTCCAATTATTATAATGCATCCCCATATTCCTCCATATATTACAATGTATCCCTATAGTCCTCTAAGTATTATAATGCATCCCATAGTCGTCCATTCATAAGTCATCCAATTATTATAATGAACCCCCATTATTCTCCATATAATATACTGCAGCCTCACATTTCTCCATATATCATAATGCAGCCTCATAGCCCTCCAGATAGCATAATGCAGCCTCATAGCCTCTCCGTATAGTATAATACAGCCTCATATCCTCTACATATAGTATAATACAGCCTCATAGCCCTCCATATAGCATAATACAGCCTCATAGCTCTCCATATAGTGCAGTCTCAAAACGTTCCATATAGTGCAGCCTTATATATGCAGCCTCATATCTTTCCATATAGTGCAGTATTATATATGCAGGCTTATATCTCCCATATAGTGCAGTATTATGTGCAGCCTTATATCTCCCATATAGTGCAGTATTATGTGCAGCCTTATATCTCCCATATAGTGCAGTATTATGTGCAGCCTTATATTTCCCATATAGTGCAGTATTATGTGCAAGCTTATAGCTCCCATATAGTGCAGTATTATGTGCAGCCTTATATCTCCCATATAGTGCAGTATTATGTGCAGCCTTATATTTCCCATATAGTGCAGTAATATGTGCAAGCTTATAGCTCCCATATAGGGCAGTATTATGTGCAGCCTTATATCTCCCATATAGTGCAGTATTATGTGCAGCCTTATATCTCCAACATAGTTCAGTATTATGTGCAGCCTTATGGCTCCCATATAGTGCAGGATTATGTGCATCCTTATACATGATCCCTTCCCTCCATACTCCTCTGGCCATACTGCAATCACTTATTTAGAAAAAAAAAATCTGTACTTACCTATACGGGTTCCCTCGCTGCTTCGGCGTCTCCTCTTGTAGAAACTGAGGATTCAAGCTTAGGGAGAAGGAGGCAGAGGTGCTGCCCGCCTGCTTTCCACTATGCACTCAAGCAGGAAGTCGGAGGAGGCAGCACAGTGGAACGCAGGCCAGGAAGCCAGCAGGTCAGAGGAGTGGTAGGAACAGAAGCAGGAAGTAGCAGGCTCCCCTCCCCTCCTCTCCCTGCCACACGGAGCCTGTGCTGCCGCGCTGTCACATGAATGTGTGTCCTTGGGGACACACGTCCTTGTAAAGCAGGAGCTGCGATAGTGGTCACAGGGGGCGGCTGGAGGCATGTGCCCACTGCAGGTCCGGGCCCCAACTCAGCTACGAACCTTGCGACCGCGATCGTTACGCCACTGTGTAGAAGCTTGTTGATGGTTAATGGAAGTGATTGATTGCAGTTATTTATTCCAAAGGGTGTGCAACCAAATAATAAGCTGAGGATGCAACAACTTTGTCAGGCCTATTTTGGGGGTTTTATATGAAATGATGCCCAATTTGCCTTTTTTCCCCCACTGTTATTTTTTGTGTTGCTCAAACACTCATAAAGGAAATAAATATGTGTCTCACGCTTAGGGAGTGAGAGAATCAGAAAACCAGATGGTGAGGTAGGCGAAGGGATTCAGGGGGAGCTAATCTGGCCCTTATACTGGGGGACCCTGGCTAACAAAATTTCAGCGAGAGCTGCACGTAGGATTGCTAGAGAGGCAAATCAGAACCCCCCACTCCACTGTAAAAGACCTTCAGGAAGATTTAGCAGACTCTGGAGTTGTGGTACATTGTTCTACTGTTCAGAGACACCTGTACAGATATGGAACATAGCCTTAATGGGAAAGTGATCAGAAGACAACATCTCCTGCATGTTCACCATAAAATTTAGCACAGAAGTATGCAAAAGAACTTCTAAACAAGTCTGATGCATTTTGGAAACAAGTCCTGTGGACCGATGAGGTTAAAATAGAACTCTTTGTCCACAATGATCAAAAAATATGTATAGAGAAAAAAGGGCGCAGAATTTCAGGAATTGAACACCTCGCCTGTCACCAACTATTGAGTTGAAACAAAGTTCTTTAAGACCCAGTTACACGCAGATAATTGTGCAGAGATTGCTCGCCGATCTATGGTTGCAGTGAAATCATGGACACATTGTTACATTTGTACACAGCCACAAAATGGAACAATGTATCCATGATTTTACTGCAACCAGAGATCTGCGAGCAATCTCTGCACAATTATCTGTGTGTGTAACTGGGCCTTTACATACAATTTTGGAAAGGGGCCAACAATTTTGCCCGACCCATATCTACTATATAATTGCCGTAGGCACTTCCGTGTTGGACCCCGGCAAAGACCGTGGCTATGTCACTCTGTGACGTCACCACGGCGAAGCAATGGCCGCGTAGCGGCCAATGCGAGTCGTTGGCCTGCGCGAGCAATGGCCGCGAGGCCATTGCTCGCGCAGGCTGAGTACGAGCAATGGCCGCGAAGCGGCCATTGCGAGTCGCTGGCCGAAAATAGAACCAGAGGCTCGGCCACAAAGCTAGCGATCTCCCGCTCAGGTAGCGTGAGCAATGGCCGCCAGGCCATTGCGAGTCGCTGGCTGAGTGCGAGCACTTGCGGCGCGGTTGCGGTAATCCCCATAAGGATTACCGCAACCGCGCCGCAAGTGCAAGTTGCGGCGCGGTTGCGGTAATCCCCATAGAAAGTATAGGGGGACTTGCGGCAGGTGCGGCAAGTGCGGTTTTGCCGCACCTGCCGCAAGTCCCCCTATACTTTGTATGGGGATTATCGCAACCGCGCCGCAGATGCGGTTTTTAAATAAAATAAAATAATCTTAATACAAATAAATTCACTTAAAATAACAAATAATAAATAAATTTAATAATAATAAAAATAGTAAAAAAACAAAACAAAATAAATAATAAAATAAAAAATAGCTATCTACTATAATCAAATTAATGCACGTTCTAGAATCCCGATACATTTGCATCGGGCTCACAGCTAGTATATATATATATATATATATATATATATATATATATATATATATATATATATATATATATACTGTATATATATATATTACCTCATTGTATCATTTACATTACAAAGTCAGCTGGATTGGTTAATTCCATACAGAGACACATTATATGCACACACACACACACACACACATATACATAATATATATTTATGTATATATATATATATATACACACACAATACAGATCAAAAGTTTGGACACATCTTCTGATTCAAAGTGTTTTCCTTATTTTCATGACTATGAAAATTGTAGATTCACACTGAAGGCATCAAAACTATGAATTAACACGTGGAATTAAATACTTAACAAAAAAGTGTGAAACAACTGAAAATATGTCTTATATTCTAGGTTTCTTCAAAGTAGCCACCTTTTGCTTTGATTATTGCTTTGCACACTCTTGGCATTCTCTTGATGAGCTTCAAGAGGTAGTCACCAGAAATGGTCTTCCAACAGTCTTGAAGGAGTTCCCAGAGATGCCTACACTTGTTGGCCCTTTTGCCTTCACTCTGTCCAGTTCACCCCAAACATCGTAGCACCCCATCACTCTCCTTCTTGGTCAAATAGCCCTTACACAGCCTGGAGGTGTGTTTGGCATCATTGTCCTGTTGAAAAATAAATGATGGTCCAACTAAACGCAAACTGGATGGAGTAGCATGCCGCTGCAAGATGCTGTGGAAGCCATGCTGGTTCAGTATGCCTTCAATTTTGAATAAATGCCCAACAGTGTCAGCAGCAAAGCACCCCCACACCATCACACCTCCTCCATGCTTTACGGTGGGAACCAAGCATGTAGAGTCCATCCATTCACCTTTTCTGCGCCCCACAAAGACACGGTGGTTGGAACCAAAGATCTCAAATTTGGACTCATCAGACCAAAGCACAGATTTCCACTGGTCTAATGTCCATTCCTTGTGTTCTTTAGTCCAAACAAGTCTCTTCTACTTCTTGCCTGTCCTTAGCAGTGGTTTCCTAGCAGATATTTTTCCATGAAGGCCTGCTGCACAAAGTCTCCTCTTAACAGTTGTTGTAGAGATGTGTCTGCTGTTTGAACTCTGTGCGGCATTGACCTGGTATCTAATTAGGGCTGCTGCCAACCTGCAATTTCTGAGGCTGGTGACTCGGAAAAATGTATCCTCCGCAGCAGAGGTGACTCTTGGTCTTCCTTTCTTGGAGCGGTCCCCATGTGAGCCAGTTTCTTTGTAGCACTTAATGGTTTTTGCAACTGCACTTGGGGACACTTTCAAAGTTTTCCCAATTTTCCAGACTGACTGACCTTCATTTCTTAAAGTAATGATGGCCACTCGTTTTTCTTTACTTAGCTGCTTTTTTCTTGCCATAATACAAATTCTAACAATCTATTCAGTAGGACTATCAGCTGTGTATCCACCAGACTTCTGCACAACACAACTGATGGTCCCAACCCCATTTATAAGTCAAGAAATCACACTTATGAAACCTGACAAGTGAAAACCATTTCCGGTGACTACCTCTTGAAGCTCATCAAGTGAATGCCAAGATTGTGCAAAGCAGTAATCAAAGCAAAAGGTGGCTACTTTGAAGAACCTAGAATATAAGACATATTTTCAGTTGTTTCACACTTTGTTGTTAAGTATTTAATACCACATGTGTTAATTCATAGGTTTTATGCCTTCAGTGTGCATCTACAATTTTCATAGTCATGAAAATAAAGAAAACTCTTTGAATGAGAAGGTGTGTCCAAACTTTTGGTCTGTACTGTATGTATATATATATATATATATATATATATATATTTCATATATATATATACATACACATATTTTCTGTGTGCGTGTATGTGCATATAATGTGTCTCTGTATGGCATTATGATTAACCAATCCAGCTGACTGTGTAATGCAAATGATACAATGAGGTGTAATAACGTTGATAAAGCATTTAGCATATTTTCACAAAGATACAGACTTTAGCACATAAACAACATTTTATAGTTATGAATTTGTTGATTATACCATAGGACATTCTGCTAGCGTGTGCAAAGACCAACATAAATGTGCTTAAACAAGCAATTAGAAAAATGCCTAAAACACGTTAATTAATGCAAGTGAAGTTCATGAACATTTCTGAAGAACACAGAAGTACTATTAATGTCATTACTCAGAGATCTCCTGCCTGCCCCGGAGGCTCAAAATAGCAGTTAATGAATGAATATTTTTAGAATCTGCAGTAAATTTCACAGGATTATTCTCCTGGAATAAAGATACGATAAGTTAAAAAGCAAAAAAGACACCCAATGGCTCGATTGCAGGAATAGGGATCAAAAGGTACTATAATTAGGTTTATTTCACATCTAATGTCATGTAATAATTCTGGCATTTTTGTTAAGTTGTTCTGCCTCTATAATAAAGTTAAAGGGAACCTGTCAGGTCATTCTATGTCCCTGAGCTATCACTACCTGTCCCTGCACCTTCCTAACTGATCCCTAACCATCCCGGTCTGCTCTAAAATGACCCTATAAATATTGAGAAAAATTAGTTATAAAGTCACATACCATCTCCATTCAGAGACTGGAAGGGTGGGCTCCGGGGCTGCATTTTCCCCTCCTCGTTGGCTTTGGCTTTCAGGACCCCTCGCTGGATTTCAGGACAAGACACAGATGATGGTTCTGTGTCTTGTTCCTCCTCCTGCTTGAAATTCCTGCCTTGTCCAATCATGTGATGCCCGGCCGGAACGTCATATTCAGTCCGATGCATTGTGGGGGTGTCCTGAAAGCCAGCGAGGAGGAGAGGGGAGTCCACCCTTCCAGTCTCCGAATTGAGATGGTATTTGACTTTATAAATCATTTTTCTCAATCTTTATAGGGCCTTTTTAGGTCAGACAGGGATGGTTAGGGATCAGCTAGGAAGGTGCAGGAACAGGTAGTGAAAGGGGAGGGGCATAGAACGACCTGGCAGGATCCCTTTATCACCGAAATAAACAAACTATGGTACGTAGATAGCCTAACAGAAAGTCAAGTAATGTAAAGGCTACGTTCATACATTGCGCATTTTTGCACGGAATTTTCAAAAATGCGCAATGTGTCTTGTATGTGCCGGCAAAGTGAATGGGAAATTCACTTTGCCGTACAGATAAGGCGTAAAAATACGCCGCGCTTTTATGAAAGCGCGGGCGTAAAAAGAATTGTCATGTCTGATCTGAGGATCTGATGTCACAGAGGGGGGGACATGTGACCTGTGACATGTGTGACCGCCCCATTTGGGTTTCGCAATGTATTAATATACAATGCGAAACCCAAATTAAAGTTAAGCAAATGTGTTAAAAATAATAAAAATTAAATATTTACCCGTCCAAAGCTGTTCCGGTTACCGGGGGCCGAGAAAACCGCAAGTTACGAGCTGGCAGGACCTTGCATGATGTCATCGAGCGCTGTGATTGGCCGCTCGCGGTCAGGTAAGGGTAAGTATTCTTTCTTTATTATTTTTAATACATCTGGCTTTCTTTAACTTAGATTTCGCAGTGTATATTATTACACTGCAAAATCAAATGGGGGCTGGCAGACATGTCACAGAGGGGAGGAGGAACCAGGATTCTTCCTCCCCTCTGTGAAATCACTTCTCCCCCGGGCCCAAAAGCATGCTGTGTGAAAGAACTTCTTTGAATTTGTCTGTGTGAAAGCACTGCTTCTTTTCTTGTGCTTTTTTGTGCTGGTGCAAAACGCTGCGAAAAGCAGCCTGCGCAAAAAAAACGCAAAAAAGCCCCACTATGTGTGAATGTAGCCAAAGTGTTCTCCAATACCAGAATATTCATTCATTTTTTGTCCAGTACCTTGTTTCCTCATCCAGTGCCATCACATACTTTCACAGAATTTCCATGATAATACGAGATGCAAGCAATGACAGAATATTGCATATGGTGGACATCAAGGGAAACCAAAAAGATTCTGAGGTCTTTCAAGTATAAATGTAGACAAAACTTGTATGTGACCATGAGGAACACTCGGTAATGTACTGTACCTGATTACACGTGTTGATGTCTACTCCTCCTTTTAGGTACTCCAGTACTTTGTCCAAATTGCCTGATCGTGCAGCTTTGAGAAAGCTAGTATTGCTGTCCGACTGTTGAAACAAAAAATAAATTGGTCATTTATTATTAGAATTTTTAACCAAACAGCATTAGCTGCAGTATGTATCTACAACACAACAGTTACTGCTCTGTTCACTCCTATGTTGAGTAACAGAGAAACAGAGTTTACATAATGGATGCAAACTGCCCCAATGCGATTCTATTGGGGTCCACCTAGTTTACATTATGGTATCTTCTTTTTACTAGAAAAAGAGTGTAGCACCATAACAAACCATATAAACAGTATACTGCGGAACAGAATTACAAAAAGCTGTAGTGAGTAAACCCTGACAAGGTAACAGTGCATACTAACCCCTCTATGTTCATACAAGTCTAGCAGACGGGTATATCAAGTATTCTAATATGCTTCACAAATACATGAAGACCATACAGCAAAGCGTCCATGTTCACCAATATTATTAATAATAATTAATCATAGATGCAGTTGAAAAAAATAAGAGACCTTTCATCTAGTACCTGTGAATATTCAGATGCATGTATGATTTTCTTTTAACCTGAACAAGTTTGTACATAGAACCCATAGGAAACCCACACAAACATTGGGAGAATATACAAACTTCTTGTAGATGTTGTCCTTGGTGGGATTAGAACACAAGACCCCAGTGCTCAAGACTGTAGTGCTAACCACTGAGAGTTACAATTGCTTAATTATAATTATCATTTCACAGTTCACAGTAAAGTCTACAAATGTGTTTATATCTGTATTCTGGTCTGCAGACCACAGGCTTACATACTGTTTGCGCAGCTATATAATGGTCCATGGGAAGGGCGGAACCCAGTGGCATAGCTTAAAGCTCATGGACCCCAATGCAAAATATGCAATGGGGCTCACAAATATTGCAAATCTTTAATATTACTGGGCTTTTCTTATAGGCATAAGAGACTTTTTGGGCCCCCTAGGTTCCAGGGCCCCGGTGCGGTTGCAACACCTGCACCTCTAGCAGCTAGGCCCATGGTGGGACCAGTCAGAAAGCTCTGGTGCTGAAGTGCTTTTTTAATGCCTAAAGCAGAGAATACATAGGAACATCTCGATCATTACAACAGCCAGAGCTTCTATAACGCAGCATGCAGTTAGACCAGTAGTGTATGTCTGTATATGTAATGTGTACATGCTTTCATGGCTAGATCTGGGGATTCAATCCATCTTTTTTGTGGTCGTTCCTCTGTCTGCTGGGCTGTTGTCTTTTTCTTTGTCATTGGGGTTTGCCCTATCTCATTCTGGATTGGGTTATATTTGTTCACCTCTAACCTCATTTTCTTGTGGGCTATACCTCTATGGGGATTTATTTCTGGGAGTTCCCGCCTTCAGCTTAGGGGTTTTACCCTTAAATAAACACCAGTTGTCTGCCTGCTGTGTGTTGATTTTTCTTCCCAGCTCCTATTCCTTGTACCTTATTTCAGTTTATCTCACTCTAGGTTTGTGTTTGTTCCTGCCTACCTTCCTCTCCCCTTGTTGGCGGTGTGTGGCACCCTCTCCCTAGGTGCTTAAGAAAGCATGAAAAACCCCTCAACGGCCTTTTAGGGAGCCTGGTCCGAAATGGTGCATTTTAGTTGATCAGCTAGGGTCTTTTAGTCTTTAGTCTGTACAGGGCCTTGTGGAGTGCGGTCCTTCCTTTCCCCTTATTTATGTCTGACTTTCATTTGTTCATTTACATAGATTTTGTATTATTACGTTTGTCAGATTCAAGTTATTTCTGTGATCATTGTGGGTTTTTCTGTCATTAAATGAGAGGTACCAACAATTTTGACCATGTGTGTATGTATTTGTGTATTTTTATAAAGGTGTGTACACAGAGAAGGATGACAGAAGAAAATGCCCTGATACACGTCCTGCACAAGGATCCTTTCCTGTCAGTGTTTGTTACTGCCATAGACACTGTTATAACTAATTTATTTTTATGACCTATTGTTTGATTGTGCATTTGTCTAATTTAGTATGTGACATATTTTCATCAGTTGTCCAGGCAGAAATAAGCACACCCTCTGCTGTGATTAGCAGCTCACTGTCTATAGACTTTGTACACATACACCTCTTTTGAGACTGGACTAACATTGCAGCCGCTCACTTCCAGTGATTAAGGTGGTAGAAGGGACTGTAACAGTCATGGCTGTTATTGATCTCCCTGCACCTTGACTAACAACTCTGTACACACACATTGTGATGATGCAGGCTGTCAATCAGACTGATAACAGCATATTAACTGTATAGTGGCAGTGATTGTAACAGCTCCGTGCACAGCCCTGATGACTGGAAGCGAGTGGATAAATGGGAAAATATAACTTCATTTTCTCCCTGAAGCCACAGCTTCATTATTCATTCACACATGATTTACACACTATTTACTTGTAGATTGTCACTGTCTACGTCTTTGGAGGTGACAGGTTCACTTTAATGTTGCAACAACACAATCCAGTACGTATTACCAGCTCTTTACTGTTTTGCTGAACAGATCTCTGATCTACTAGTAAAAAGAAAGTGACAGCATTCACCATAGCAGGCTTTTAAGTTGTAATGAAATATAGAAATAAAATATTAATTATTTTACTAATGGCTTTTATGAGTGCCCTGATTTCCATGGGAAAAACTGAGTGATGAACTAAGCACAAACAGAGCTCTCCGAATACTAATATTGTCAATGCAATGAGGATCTTTTTGCAATGAGTTCATGTCTATCTTTATCTATAGATATGAGCATCACACTGGTTTGAGTGTAGCTATAGGCAAATGCTATCTCTTTGACACATTAAGGAAAGGTCACGGGAAGCAGCACATCTTGTGAACAGCAAACCAGTAATTCGCATTGATGTGTCACCAGTCGCCTGATGCTTAGCCAATCGTGTAAGCAGATAAAGCACAGCTCAGCTGAGCAGAACTGCAGCGAGGACAAATGCCGCATCACACCCACAGCGGCCCTCCGCAGCTTAACCAATGCATGACTGGAGGTCCTGCCAGATCCAATATTGTACAGTATCTATGAACACAATGCATATCACAAAGATCTGGGATTTCTGTCATACACACCTTCACACAAGATAATAAAACAGCTGAAAAAAAAAAACAAGAAAACACTATAAACACAGCTAATTTTGCAAAAAAAAAAAAATACATCTCACATAACTTTCATGACATCAGATAGTAATCAGATGTGTTTTCTGGAATCAAATGAATATTTGCCACCCAGAACAATGATACCCAAATACAGCTTTGTAATTTGCTATTCTGAGCTGTCACCAGGGGTCACATGACTCAGACTGCACTCTTGTAACCATGACATGTGATTATGTCACAGCTATCGGTTGCATGGTCAAGAGCCTCCTAACCCCTGCCCTGTTATCGGGGAGGTCAGCAATGCTATGTCGCTTCGAGGCACGGTACTAGGGCGTGGGGATGTGCGTGCACACAGCAGATACATGCCTGCAGGTATAGTGGAGAGCAGAATGCTTGTCCTGTTCTAGAGGAGCAGGGAGGAAGAACAAGAGAGAACAGTAACAGCACATGTAATAAGAGTGCAATAGATCGATTTCTATTTCAATAGAAAGCATTTTGCAGGGAGGCAGTGTTATGCACCTGTCCCAGATCTGTGACATAAGGCTAGGGTCACATTAACGTTAAAGTGGGCTTGCGTTAAAAACTTAGAATTTGGCAGCTTCAACAAAGTGCTAACGCCATGTTAGCGCCGCAGTAACGCTGCCAATGTTACCACCCTATGAAGACGCGGCCCCTAGCATGGCTCAAACGCCAGCATCTGATTGAAATCTTGCGCTTTTTCCTAACGCAAGAAAAGACGCTTTCAGCAACGTCTTTTCTCATGTAAGGAAAAAGCGCATGATTTCACTCAGATGGCCGCATTGGAGCCACACTACGGGCAGCTATTGGCAGCTTAAACGCTAACGCCATGGCTAGGGTCACATTAACGTTAAAGTGGGCTGGCGTTAAAAACCTAAAATTTGGCAGCATAAACGCCGGGCTAACGCCATGCCAATGCACCGCAATAACGCTGCCAATGTTACCCTATGGGGATGCGGCCCGCAGCACGGCTCCAACGCAGCCATCTGAGTGAAATCTCGCGCTTTTTTTTCACGCGAGGAAAGATGCTTTCAGCAACGTCTTTTCTCGCATTAGGAAAAAGCGCAAGATTTCAATCAGATGCTGACATTTGAGTCGCGCTAGGGGCCACATCTCCATAGGTAAGCATTGGCAGCATTAACGCTGTGCTACCATGGCGGTAGCACTGCGTTAAGGCTGCCAAAACCTATCTTTTTAATGCAAGCCCACTTTAACGTTAATCTGACCCTACCCTTAGGCTTCACCAAGACATACTCTTGTGTCTCTTAGGCTAGGGTCATATTAACGTTAAAGTGGGTTTGTTTAAAAATGTAGAATTTGGCAGCATAAACGCGGTGCTAATGCCATGTTATCGCTGCCAATGTTACCCTATGGTGACGTGGCCCGTAGCGCGGCTCCAACGTGGCCATCTGAGTGAAATCTTGCACTTTTTCCTAAGGTGAGAAAAGTCGCTTTCAACGTTTTTTCTCGGACAAAGCGCAAGATTTCACTCAGATGGCCGCGTTGAGAAATGGGCATCAGTGCAGCAGAAGCAGATAGTGTTGACATACGAGACACGGACAGTTGAGTGACTGTGACAAGTGTTCCATTTCCTTTGTTTTATCACTGCCTGCACTCCAGTTGATCTGGTCATCTGCATTTCAAGAGTTTTAAACCAAGCAATGCGATAGGAAAAACTACTTCTACTACTTCATCCCAGGAGCTTATGTGTCTATGTGATGACACATTTCAGGACCGCTTCCATTGGCCAAACTAAGTACTACGGTAATATAAGGGCTTGCTTACACTAGTGAATTACAAGCGTATAACACGACTGAGTGATATCAGATGTGTCACTGATGGCACTCACTCCAATGTTATACTATTGGTTATGCCGAACAGTGTTTTTTATTTCTCATGCCGATGCGGGATGAGACAAAAAATAGCTGCATGCTGTGCTTGGCGGCGTATATCGAACAGTGTGCACCTATTCAAGTGCATGTAAAACATCCGAGTGCAGTCTGATATATATACGCTGACACAGACTATGGACAACATGGAAAGTACGGTAGGTTCTCCATCATCTCCTCTTCAGAGTGAATGATACTCGGCCGATGGTCTGGTCAGAGTTTGAGCCGAGTGTCAGTTGCATAATGTGTCCGATTCTTGCTCATGTGACAATCACCATGATAATATGCCTCTAGAAAGTCACCACATTTTTTATGTGGACAATTCTTAGTAGTGACTATACATGGAAAATTACAGATGAGGTAAGAGCGGGGCATACTTTCTACATTACTGCGTCCATGTCAGTGACAATACATATCCACAAATCTACACTACTGATATACAATGTGCAGATTTACCTTTATCATCATAAATAATCATTATGCGGGATTGCAAATAGATTCTAAGCACACATGGATCTGTACAGTAATAACAGAAATCCAGCTAAAGATGAGACTTGAAGAACATGTGAGTCACCGCATTGCTACTCCTACTGGATTCTAAACCGGCACCAGCAAGCACAAGCCATTCATGCCAGCTGGGTCTTGAATTGCTGGCAAAGCTTGAGTCTTGTAACAAAGTATTTAGCCATTACATTAAATTGTTACCTTAAGGCACAGAAAATAAAGAAACAAGCTGCACCCACCATACATAGGACCCATCGCCACACTCACTTCAAAGTCATTCCATCTGCTATAAAGGATGTCACACCTTTCTCTATCCTCATGGAAATGTTTTCTGCATTCTGATAATGATACACTTCTGTGTCAGAAATGCCAATTCAGTTACTCACAGGTATGAAGACCAAGAGATCAATGATTTTTGCTATGATAAAGTCCAAAATTATTATCAACTCGTACAAAAAAATAAGCAAAATCGTATTTCGAGGCAGCAGAGCCTCATGTCTGTAGCATCAACAAGGCGGATGGGCGGCTTGATAACAATTTTGTCTAATGTCCCATTCACACGTCAGGATAAAAACAAGTACGTGCAGTACAGTCCATTTGGTTAATCATCACCCATCCGTGGGTATGTTTTTAAAAACATTTGTCCTCCGTGTGTCATCCGTATGTCATCCATGTTCTGTTCATGCTTACACAGACCCATAGACTTGTATTGGCACTTATCATCTGTGCTGCCAGAAAAAAAATGGATAATTCTCCGTGTGGCTCACATTGACCCATGTGAAAACACGGATGTGTAAGCAGCACCATAGGTTACAATGGGGGCCTAAAAGGTAGGCTGGGCATATATCACACTATATCCTGTCGATATGCCAGCCATAGGCCTTGTTCACACATACCAATCCGTTTTTTTAGCCCTTAGAAAAACGGATCAGTTTTTCTAAGGGTGCCAAATAGTGTTCCCTGAGGTTCTGAACATTTTTGGCCAGTTTTTGGACCTAGTAATTTTTTCACTAAAAACGCATATGCGTTAACGCATGCATTAACGCAGGTGCCTATATGTGCCATGCGTTAAAGCATGCATTTCCCATAGGGCCCCATGTTAAAAAAAACATGCATTTTTTTACAGCACCCAGAAAACGCTGCATGCAGTGTTTTTTGGAATGGTGAAAAAAAAAGCATGTGTTATTAAAAAGCACAGCTACACTTAAGTGCACCATGCGTTAACGCATGTGCGTTTTTAATTAAAAGCTAAAAAACGCAGAAAATGCCAAAAATGATGGTATGTGTGAACAAGGCCATATATGTTTATGCTGGGACATCATAGAAGTAGAAGACAATTCAGTCAGCTGGAAATAAAGGGAAATCCTGACAGTGTTCATATTGCACACTGTTCGAATTCAGAAATCTGCAGTAACCAGGGCTGTGGAGTCGGAGTCATGGCGTCAGTGCCCATTTTGGTAGAGTTGGAGTCAGTATAAAATGGACTGACTCCGACTCCTAAAATATATAATAAATTAGGTACAGTAGTTCAATGCAGCATGTGCTGAATGTTATTATTATGAATTATTATATTGTATCTATATATCTTGATTATTTTATCATAATAATTATCAAAGCTTGATGTTACCATTGTACTACAATAAATGTATCACTTAAACATAAGTCATGTATGAAGGAGTCGGAGTCGTGGAGTCAGGAAATTGAGGAGTCGGAGTCGGTGGTATGGCTTACCGACTCCATGGCCTTGGCAGTAACAGAGTGACTGCAGGAAATTACATTGAGCCTGAAAACTCTCCGTACCTTATTGTACAGTTGTAAAGCGATTATTGTACCACAGTACAGTCTCCCGTGCACAGTTTTGACCTGTATGAGACCTTATGTTACTGCCTAGGCTCAGTGATATTAATCTTCATGAGATGTAAAAGGTAATGATCGTATTATGAACGGGCTCAGATTTTATAACTAAAGTATTTACAGGTATCTAAGTTCTCAAGGTGACATTACAGATTTGAGACGAGAGCCCGGTACAGTCACCTGCAGGTCACCTGGAATGAAGCAGTAAATGTTTTCCATTGCATTAGGAATGCATAATGTCTCCGCAATTACATAGGCTGAAAATAACAAGAGCACATTGATCACTGGGATAAGGCTGGTATCATCAGGAGCAGCACATGGAAAGGCTAATGGGAATGTCCTATAATCACCACAAGCTCCGGCTCATTTCTGCTATTCTTGTGTGCGCTGCTTTTATGTTTTCCAATGACAAACGGTTAAGGCTCACAAAAGGCAGAACGGATGCAGAATTTCCATTGGGATTTGTAGATGGAAAATCTGCAGTCTCATTAATAAAGGATCAGCAGATCTGATGAAGCCTGAGCAAATTTCATCCAGATATCGTCTAAAACAATGTACATGGAAATTGACATGTGGTGCGGAATTAACTACAAACCCCAATTGTTTTGGCTTCTGATTACTCTCAAAATCAGGGAGTCCTGATAAAAAACACCTTTTACTAAGGTTAAATAAAACATACGGTATTCTTAGCCCCCTCTTCCCCTCTACAGGCGTGGGTGGCTACTTAGTCTTGCCTTCTTGTGGTCACGTGGGACAAGACATCAACATGGAAGATCAGGCTGTACAAAGATCCACAGGTGACCGGACAAAGACCTGATATTTTTTACATTGACTATTATGTTCCAATGGAATATTAGCAGCAAAATCTGTACCAAAATTTGTGCGACATGGTGCACATTTGTAACACCAGAGCTATGCGTGCAGTGCACGCAAAGGAAAACAGAGCAATTATTAAAATCAGAGCCTTACATTAGTATACCATGTTGTGATAGTTGACTTTGGTGGGTCCAGTAATATGACGCACATATCACATAACTGCGAGCGGCCAATCAGCTCCCTATGACATCATGCCAGGTCTTGTCACATCGGTACATGGCCCTGGCTCAGCTCCGGATAGAACGAACAAACCAACGGAGGGTAAGTATTAATTCTTTATTATTATTAATACCTCTGACTTTCTTTAATTTTGATTTCGCAGTGTATATTAATACATTGTGAAATCAAACGGTGGCGATCATAGATGTCACAGAGGGGAGAAGGAACCAGGATTCTTCCTCCCCTCTGACATCAGATCTAGCAGCACTGTCCCCTATCGGAAAAAGCGCCGACGCTGCTGCGTAAAGAATTGACATGTCAATTCTTTTTACGCCGACACTTTTTCCCATAAAAGCGCTGCGTAAAATTACATTCACTTTGCCCGCAGATAAAAGGCACATTGCGCACTTTTGAAAAGTGCACGCAAAAAAGCACTAAAAAATGTACAATGTGTAAATGTAGCCTTAAGTGCTGACTTTGAGACGCCAAAAAATATATCCAAGGGGTAGGCAAAGCCAGCCCCCCTCTTCCTTAGTTCTTTGCATGATCTCCAGTTTTATCCTGGGTTGTCGCCCACAGCCAAACCAGGTCTCTAAAGAGGGAGTTAAGTCTCTGAAAAACATGTAATCTTGTTTAATAACGATAAAGATTTTAATCCATATGGAAATCGCCACTATACACTTTATACTTACAAACACACAGACATACACTCAGCTTATAAGTAAGAACAGTAAGTTACTATGCGCAGGAAACGCCGGGCTCTACAGCTAGTACACATATAAAACTAAGTCATGTGGAGAGCACAGCAGCTCAGACCTAAATGGTGACATCCATTAGCAACTAAAGGACTCTATCAGCTAATTTTTCAATATGATACTAATAGTACCCTTGAATAGAGCTTGGGCAGCCCTTTATAAATATGTAAATATCATTACTGTACCCTCTGTAGTTTCTTGCTATAAGCATCTTCACAACCTGCTGGCAGCTGGCTGCACTAGTCCAGTCCATTACTTGTACTGCTGACTAGTCAAAAGTATATAAATGTTGATTGAATATTTACACCTATCCAAGCTGTTAGTCTCTCCCTCCCCGCTGTGCTGAAGTCAGTCTCTGAAAATCTCAGGCTTGTGTAACCTGCTTCTGAGGTGGAGGGAGGGGGAGAAAGATATAGAAGAGGGGAGGGGTGTTTGTTGCTCTGAGCACAAGCTGAAACTCTTCACACTACGTTTTTTACAGAACAGGATTATTTTTGCCCCTCATACATCCATATGGTGCCCTATTTGCCAATCCATTTTGTGAATCGAAGCAGGATTCGTTTGTCCTGTTTTTCACCGGTCCCAAAAACGAATCCTGTCTGGACCAGCACACTTAGCATGGGGCCTATGGCACCGGATCCGGGAAACAACAGAATCGTTTCCCAGATCCGGTTTCAGGGTACAGAGCATGCGCAGAACAGAAACACTGCTCTGTACCCATAGTACATGTGTGTAATATCATATATCAATATATATATATATATACAGTACACTGCTAAAGTGATATTAAATAAAGAGATGGATAAAAAAATAAATAAATAAATTCTCACCTTTCCCAAGTGGCAAATGCTAAATACATCTTCTGGCAGTTTGAGGACCTTGCATGATGTCACCAGGAGGGGTGGGGTAACCTGATCACATGACTGCATCAGCGGCGGGGTTTAAATCTTTAAGGTTGCTTTCACACAGCGTTTTTGTGCTGTCCGAGGGGATCAGACTTTTTGCTGCACCCCTCGGACAGCAACGGATCCAAACTGATGACTGCAATCGGATGCCAAATAGGCATCCGATTCCGATATTTAGCAGCATCCGTTTGGATCCTCTCTCCTATCCCTGCTCCTCCTGTCATCTCGTCCCCCTCCTCTCTCCCTCCTGTCACCTTTCTCCTCTGTCTCCCCTCTTTGTCCCCTCTGTCTCCCCTCTTTGTCCCCTCTGTCTCCCCTCTTTGTCCTCCTGTTGGCCTCCTCTTTGTCCCCTATGTCTCCCCTCTTTGTTCTCCTGTTGGACCCCTCTTGGACCCCTCTTTGTTCCCCTCTTTAGACCCCCTCTTTGCCCCCCTCTTTGTCCTCCCTCTTTGCAGAGCTTAAAAAATAAAAAAATCATTATTCTCACCTCTCAACGACACCCGCGGTGCTTCCAGCTTCTCTTCTGATCAACAGGACCAGGCGTGATGTCACAGTCACATGACTGGTTACCGCGGTAACCGGTCATGTGACTGCACTGTGAAGTCAGGTCCTAGAAGCACAGAGCGCAGGAGGCATCGCTGGATCGTGGAGAGGTGAGGATAATGATTTTTTTATTTTTAACCCTTTCATTTAACTGGATATCACTTCTGCAATGTATGAATATACATTGCAGAAGTGATATTAGATGGCACACAGCGATTTTAGTGTACTGAGCATGCTCAGTACACTAAGATCAGGTCCGAGGAGACATCAGCTGTTTCCTCGGATCCACGCTCCATAGGCCCCATGTTATTTGGCGCGGATCAGGTCGAATCCAATTCGGTCCGATTTGACCCGCTGTGCCAAAAATCGCAGCAGGCTGCGATTTTGGGCACAGCAAAAAATCGGCCAGAATCGGATCCGACAAAAATCGGATGCCAATAAGGCCAAATCCGATGTGATCCGTGCCCATAGGATAACATGGGGCCAAAATCTGATCCGCGGCTGTCCGTTTTACAACGGACAGCCACGGATCACAGAAAATCGCTGTGTGAAAGCACCCTAAACTGGGCTGATGCGGTCATGTGATCGGTTGCCCCGCCCCTCCCTGTGACATCATGCAAGGTCCTTAAACTACCGGGAGATGTATTCAGCGACGGCCACTCGGGAGTCGCCGGAAAGGTGAGAATTTATTATTTTTAACCATCACTTTATTTAATATCACTTTAGCAGTGTATATAGATACACTGCTAAAGTGATATTGCTGACAGCACTTGTCACAGGCTCGGCTCCCCGCTGCTTTTTCTGTGTCCGGATACCGGACCGGACACAGAAATGACATCTGGAGTTGCCAATCCGGTGCTGTCCGTTCCTGTTCATTGGATCCTGCAAAAAACAAGATCCAATGAACAGGAACAAAAACGTAGTGTGAAGCCAGCCTTATAGTAACATCACCACAGTGTGTGCTGTCTATGGGAGATTTCCCTGTATACATGTAATGTGAGTACCTGCTGAGTAAATGTTCACATAAACGATTAGAAATATCTCAGACAGCACACACAATACATATCAGATACACGCAGTGACACGGCTTCATGCTGGGAGAAAATTAAGATCTGCTACCCTGGAGAGTGTCACAGACAGGAGGATACAGAACCCCCCATGTGAGTGATTCCCACTGACCTTTCCTTGTGTGCTTGCAGAGGAGGGCAGTGCATAGGGCATGTCAGTGTTGTCCCTACATGAATATTTATTCCCTTGCAAGTGGGCAGCAGAGAAGTCATCACTTACTGTAATTGACAGAGGGAGTGAATCTCTTTTTTTGCAGTTTACAGAGGATAGGGGTGAGTATAAATAAAAGAAATACATGACTAGAAAGAGCTTCACCGGAGGAATTTGATTACCAAATGCCAAATGGTATGGAAATCCTGAAAACCTGCATTGTGTGCGGCCCTCGAGGCCTGGAGTTTGAGATCCCTGAATTAGACAATGATATCAGTTACATATGGATTTTTGACCTGACAGATTCCCTGAACTGTTACTATGAGTGTTCATAACCGTGGATACCTAAGATGCAATGCAATGCACTACACAAGTGACGAACTATACTACATTTCTAATTGGAGGTACTATATATACTGATATTATTATTATTATTATTATTATTATTAAACCTACTACATTTTGGGATAGGATTTTGGAGATGGGAATAACCCTCTAACTAAATACTCTTGCAAAATATGTCATTAGGTTAATGGTCAATAAACCATTGGGAAAATTCATAATTAAAGTAAGATTAACTGTGTTTAAAATATTTTTCTTTAATGAAGTCCTATATGTGAACAGTATATAGCCAGTACCCAACAATGTCTGTCAGTAAAGGCTTCACTAAACAGGCGATGGCACCAGAAGGGCATCAGTGGGGCTGGTATCTGAAGGTCCCTGATTGGAAAGGAGAATATAACATATTAGGGAATTGCCTGTTATATACGTCCACGTGCACATTGACTATTTGGTAAGTATTGTTACCTCAGTATTTGCAAGTGAAAAACTCAGGATTGGAACAATGAGAGGAAAAGTATAACAGACACAAGTGCTCACCTTCTGTATTTATCCCCCACTCCTGGTTTTGGCTACAAATTCTGAGGTAAATCAATAAAAATATTAGAGCAACAAATACTGGGGTAAAAAACTCAAGAATCAACGTGTGTGAACGTGACCTGATTCCCCAATACAAAACCTTCATTACGTTACCTACCGTAAGGTTATTCTGCAGACTTCCATTCTGAAGGAAGGACATGAATTGTGGAACAAGCACTGAACATTATTCCTTCCGTTAATATAAAACATTTTATGTTGCGGTGGCTATAAATAAATTATATTGTTTTGAAATTTTAAATACATAAAACCATAGAAAAAATGCTAAATATTTTATACAGTTACTGCAGACTGCATTTTTCTTATAACTCTATTGTAAAGAAATCACTCGTCAATGGTGAAGTTCCCGTCCCTCTCCGGACCTGATCTACTCACCATAGAGTCCTGCTCTGAGATTTCTTCAATGTTGTACCCATAGTAATCCAAAATTTTCTCCAAATCACTTATATTTCCAACATGACCAATTGATTTCCCGGTGTGACATGCCTGGCAGAGTTGTGCATTGCCCATAACTCTTTAACCCTAAGCTATGGACTTGTCAGCAGTGTCAGACATCCATGTGCGTCCAGTGTTCACTACTTCTGTCCGTTTATCCCTCTGCTCTCTGGAGTCTCTCTGGGAATTCATCTCCGACAACTGCGGTCACCACTGAGTGACCATTTCCAATTTGGGCACTGTCTGTCTATTTTTACACCTACTAGGCCAGTTATGCATGTGGATGGCGTTAGGAGGGGGCAGCCTTTCATTACACTGCCAGCCTTCTCAGCACATGGAGTAACAGGCTGCCAGTGTGAAATGCCTCTCTGTGCATGTGAGCCCTATTCAGTTACTCACTGTGGGCCATGTTTTGATTTTTTTTTTCCCTTCGCTGTCTTTATGATTATGTAACAAATGCCACTAATAGATTGCATTCTTCTACATTACACCGCCACAAATCTATTTAATCAAACTGTTAATAAGAATGTAATTCAGTTTAATCAGTACTGAATGGCTACATGTGCAATTTATAATGTAAACATGAAACCAGTTCCTACACATAAACATAATATACTATAAATCTTTCATTCTTAGGCTAGAGTCACATTAGGATTTGAAGCGCTGCCCGGCGGATCGCGCTAAATACTTGGTACCATGGTAGAGCCGCGTTAACGCTGCCCATACTCATCTATGGAAGCCCCGCCTCTAATGCGACGTCAACGTCGGCATCTGATGCAAATCTTGCAGTATTACCTAACGCGAGAAAAGACGCTTTTTGCAACGTTTTTTCTCGCGTTAGAAAATACCGCGAGATTTGCACCAGATGTCGGTGTTGATGTTGCATTAGGGGCAAGGCTTCCATAGATGAGTATGGGCAGCCTTAACGCTGTGCTACCATGGCGGTAGCACTGCGTTTATGCTGCAAAGCACTAATTTTTAGCGTAACTACCCCAGACAGCGTGGCAAATGCTAGCCTTAGCGTACATTCCTATGATCAGGATTAGCAGCAATTTGGATGTAGTGTGTTTTCGCTGTATCCAAAACGCTGTGTTGTACAATACAAGCACAATGGTTAGATTTATTGAAATCCACACCCAATGTGCTCATTTTCTCCGCAGTGTATATTGACATGCGGGCGGATTCCTGAGCTGCAGAATGTCAATTTATTTGAGTGTTCTCGAATGGAGAACACCGCTACTATCCGATGCACCCAGAGCACTGATCGGGGCACGGACGCTGTGTTGACCCGCGGAGAACACTTCACGACTCTGCAGGAGAGGAGACACTGCATCCAAGACACAGTGTCTCCGGATCGTGGGAACGAAGCCTTAAGAATCTACCGTAGTCCAAGAGATTGTTCAAGCATACAGAAATATTAGAACCTTTATGGGGGTTACATATGTATACATTTATGCATTCTTTCTGCATTATAGCCTATTTTATTGTCCCACAGGCAATGATTATGCTATATTCACAAGAGAAATAATAATAATATTGCTGTATTTAGTTTGTTTTCGAGTTCCCCAATGACGCCTCAGGGACATTCATACCGGGAGGACGCCTTGTTGAATGTTGAGTTTTGAATTCCTAATTGGATAAAATGCATTCAAGTAGTAACAAATGTCATTGCATGTTATAGCTGATCATCTGCACCAGTGTAATGTTGTAGGGGAAAATGAGGTTATGATTTTTCTAATATGTTGTTACCGGAGTATTGATCTATGTTCTGTCTTTTGATCTATGTTTTGTGGATTTTCTTGCTTTATATTATAAATCATTTTTACCGTATATACTCGAGTATAAGCCGAGTTTTTCAGCCCAAAAATTGAGCTGAAAAGTCCCCCCTCGGCTTATATGCGAGTCACTGTATACTGTATACACTGTATACAGTGTATACAGTATACAGGCCGCCCGCCTCCATCAGTATACAGGGCCCCCTCGCCTTGTGCAGCCAGCCTGTAAAGGAATAGATTATTATACTTATCCCTGCCGCTGTCCCGCCGCCGCTATCGCGCTCCTCCGTCTTCATCCGGCTTCTTCCGGCTTCCTCCGGTGGGCGCAGGCAATGACGTCATTGTCTGCGCACCAGAGGAGGAAGCCGGAAGACGCTGGATGAAGACGGAGGAGCGCGATGGCGGCGGCGGGACAGCAGCAGAGATAAGTATAATAATCTATTCCTTTACAGGCTGGCTGCACAAGGCGGGGGGGCCCTGTATACTGATGGGGGGGGCCTGTATATACCACTGGGGCTGCTGCTGTATACTACCAATGGGGCTGCTGCTGTATATACCACTGGGGCTGCTGCTGTATACTACCAATGGGGCTGCTGCTGTATAATACCACTGGGGCTGCTGTATATACCTCTGGGGCTGCTGTATACTACCACTGGGGTTGCTGCTGTATACTACCACTGGGGCTGCTGTATATACCTCTGGGGCTTCTGTATACTACCACTGGGGCTGCTGCTGTGTATATCACTGGGGCTGCTGTATATACCTCTGGGGCTGCTGTATACTACCACTGGGGCTGCTGTTGTATATACCACTGGGCTGCTGCATACTACCACTGGGGCTGCTGTATATACCTCTGGGGCTGCTGTATACTACCACTGGGGCTGCTGCTGTATAGACCACTGGGGCTGCTGCTGTATACTACCACTGGGGCTGCTGCTGTATACTACCACTGGGGCTGCTGCTGTATACTACCACTGGGGCTGCTGTATATACCTCTGGGGCGGCTGTATACTACCACTGGGGCTGCTGCTGTATATACCACTGGGGCTGCTGCTGTATACTACCACTGGGAGGCTGCTGTATACCACACTGCTGGGGGACTGTATACTTGTGCTGGGGTCCACCCTCGGCTTATACACGAGTCAATAGGTTTTCCCAGGTTTTGGGGGCAAAAGTAGGGGGGTCGGCTTATACACGGGTCGGCTTATACACGAGTATATACGGGTATTTTTCTAAATTCAATTCAATAAAAATGAACCTGATTTAAAAAAAAAAAATATAAGAAGAACGTAATCAGTGGTTTTCCAACCAATGAAAATACTTACAAACAATGTATAAAAGAAGAAGCTTTGGCAAGAAATATATCCAACACCCTTGGGTAGTCACATATAGATACTTATGACCTAAAGGGGTTTTCCCACAAACAAAGTTAATTTTAATCAATAGATCTTGGAATACTACTAATAATAATAATAATAATAATAATGATTTGCACAATTGGATGTGTTTACAAAACTGTTCCTGTGCTGAGATAATCTTATATACATGTCTCTGCTACGTACTGTGTATTGGATGTGTCTGACCATACAGGGACATGTTGTGATCATACCACATCTCCTGTGCTGAGATAAACTTATATATGTGTCCCTGCTAAGTACTGTGTAATCGATGTGTCTGACCGTACAGGGACATGGTCTGATCATACCACATCTCCTGTGCTGCGATAATCCTATATATGTGTCCCTGCTATGTTCTGTGTAATGGATGTGTCTCTCTGAACAGGGACATGGTCTGATCATACCACATCTCCTGTGCTGAGATAATCTTATCTATGTGTCCCTGCTACGTACTGTGTAATGGATGTGTCTGACCATACAGGGACATGGTCTGATCATGCCACATCTCCTGTGCTGAGATAATCTTATATATGTGTCCCTGCTATGTGCTGTGTAATGGATGTGTCTGACCGTACAGGGACATGTGCTGAGATAATCTTATATATGTGTCCCTACTATGTACTGTGTAATGGATGTGTCTGACTGTACAGGGACATGGCCTGATCATACCACATGTCCTGTGCTGAGATAATCTTATATATGTGCCCCTGCTATGTACTGTGCAATCGATGTGTCGGACCGTACAGAGACATGGTCTGATCATACCGCATCTCCTTTGCTGAGATAATCTTATATATGTGTCCCTGCTATGTGCTGTGTAATGGGTGTGTCTCACTAAACAGGGACATGGTCTGATCATACCACATCTGTGCTGAGAAAATCTTATCTATGTGTCCCTGCTATGTACTGTGTAATGGATGTGTCTGACTGTACAGGGACATGGTCTGATCATACCACTTCACTGTGCTGAGATAATCTTATAAATGTGTCCCTGCTACGTACTGTGTAATGGATGTGTCTGACTGTACAGAGACATGGTCTGATGATACCATAGCTACTGGGCGGGCAAGGATGAAATAGAGTATATAGATATGACAGCACGGGATCATAGCTTTCTTTGAGGTAAAACATTGTTTACAAACACGTTGGGAAATGTTTTACATAATGAATGGGGAGGGAGAAAATCATAAATCTTTATATGGCGGCCGTCACACGCTGAGATATCTTTAGCGATATTGTAAGCGATCACGTGCACGCGCAATCGCTTACAATATCGCTCACATCGCTGGTGAGATGTCACACAGACAGACTCACCAGCGATGTGGAGCAGCGATCTCGCTCGTTACTATGGTACACATCGGGTAACTAGGCGCCGCGCGTCGCTTAGTTACCCGACGTGTACCATAGTTACCATCTCCCAGCATAGGCTCTGCCGCTGGGAGATGGATCATCGTGGTGTCATACACCACGATGATGCAGATCGTTGCATCGTTCATCGCTAGATCTGAGAACCGAACCTCAGATCAGCGATGTCACGATCAAGCGATTTACCATCGTAAATCGCTTGATTACATGCAACGATATCTTGCCCGATATCGCTTAAGCGATCAAAAAGGAGATCGCTTAAACGATATCGGGCAAGATATCGTTCCGTGTGACGGCCCCCTAAGACTTAGAATGCTACAAGAGTCCATACATCTGACTAATGTGTAGGGGAGACGGGTGGGCAGGTTCAAATTTTGCATTGGGGCTCCTAAGACTCTAATTACATCACTGAAAAGCATGCTCCTAAACTGAAAGATGCAGCAGTCAGATAGATATACAGGAGGATGTCACTAAAGGCCGCTTCACACACTAGGATTTCGTTAATGATATCGTTGAAACGTCACAGATTTGAGATCGTTGGAATGATATAGTTATACAACAATATAGGAAGAAAAAAATCGTTGAATCATTCATCCAAGATTTCAGATCCTGACCTCAAATCTATCGTTCGTCGTCCAATTAACGCTGCTTGAAGAAGCCACATCGTTCAGTGTGACACCTTTTTGAACGATGTCATTCATAATTCTCCTGTTTCTGCCACTTTAGATCACTGTCACGTGATAATTCTAAGGATATCGTTAACGATATCCTAACGTGTGAAGCGGCCTTAAGGGTGACTGCCCACAACCAAGATTAGCAGCGTTTTGGACACGGCCGCAGCATGTCAATTTATGCTTGTGGACACACTAGTGTTCTCAGCGGGAGATTACAGTGAAAATCTGCTGTGCTCAGAATCCTGATCGTGGACACGGATGCTGCATTTTCCTGCAGAGAACTCTTGCGTCTTGCAGCATGTCCCAATCATGGGCACATTGCCTATCACCAGCAGTGAGAAGGGCAGTAAAAAGAACCAAAAAATAGAATTCTTCAGATCAGTATGACTATAACAATATCAAAATTATAAGGATCTTTTTATAATTTTGGGGAAAACAAAACAAAAAAAAATGGTTTGAGTCACCATTTTCTGAATCCTGTATTATGGCCACTTTACACGTCCCAACATCGGTCCGATATTGGATACAACACTGCGGGAGCGCGCTTTTTCTGGGCAGAATTCCAAATCGCATAGGAGATGTTACACAGCGCGATGTGTACGCCTCCTTGTACGGCCGACCCAGGAACGACCATTTAACATGGGAGAGAATAGGGGAAGTTGTACTCCACATCGTTGTTAGGCTTTGACACAGCCCGATCCGGCCACAACGTCCATCCAATATCGGGCCGTTGGAGAGCAGGCTCATTTGATCCACGATATCGTTTGTGCATCATATTGGACATTTACACCATACAACGCACGAACGATATCGGGGCCAACGCACGAACCACGTGACTTTTGGTCGGAGTTGGACGCCAATATCGGGACGTGTAAAGTGGCCATCACTTCACCGATGCATTTGAATGAATGCTTGTTTATTTGTATGTCATCTAACATTTAATTTTAGGCCATTTTGGGGTACATACAATATTTTCATCACTTTTAGTTTACATTTTTAGGGAAAGTGTGGTAATCAAAAATGTCAATTCTGTCTGATGTTTTTTCTTTTCAGCCTATAACCATAATTGTTAAATAATTTAATATTTTCATAGAATAGACGTTTACGGACATGACGATGCCAAGTATACTAGTGTTTCTACTTAATTATTTTTTTTTATAGAAAAGGTGTTAACTTTAACTATTGTATTTATACACTTAAATAATTTTCAAAATATTTATTGATTTTTCAGTCTGGATAAGGAATTTGAAGTCATCTGATCGCGAATACTATGTACTGCAATACTGCATTTTATTATTAAACTAGCTGTAGAGCCCGGCATTGCCTGGACATAGCAACTGTTCATAGTTGTAATAAAATAGAATGATTATTTTGCACATAAACGTCTGCCTCTAGCTCCTCCCCCTCCATAGAATGTTGTCTGGCTCTGCCTCTAGCTCCTCCCCCTCCATAGAATGTTGTCTGGTTCTGCATCTAGCTCCTCCCCTCCATAGAATGTTGTCTGGTTCTGTCTCTAGCTCCTCCCCCTCCACAGAATGTTGTCTGGTTCTGCCTCTAGCTCCTCCCCCTCCATAGAATGTTGTCTGGTTCTGCCTCCAGCTCTTCCCCCTCCATAGAATGTTGTCTGGTTCTGTCTCTAGCTCCTCCCCCTCCATAGAATGTTGTCTTGGTCTGCCTCTAGATCCTTCTCCTCTATAGAATGTTGTCTGGTTCTGCCTCTAGCTCCTCCCCCTCCATAGAATGTTGTCTGGTTCTGCCTCTAGATCCTTCTCCTCTATAGAATGTTGTCTGGTTCTGCCTCTAGATCCTTCTCCTCTATAGAATGTTGTCTGGTCTGCCTCTAGATCCTTCTCCTCTATAGAATGTTGTCTGGTTCTGCCTCTAGCTCCTCCCCCTCCATAGAATGTTGTCTGGCTCTGCCTCTAGCTCCTCCCCTCCATAGAATGTTGTCTGGTTCTGTCTCTAGCTCCTCCCCCTCCATAGAATGTTGTCTTGGTCTGCCTCTAGATCCTCTCCTCTATAGAATGTTGTCTGGTTCTGCCTCTAACTCCTCCCCTCCATAGAATGTTGTCTGGTTCTGACTCTAGCTCCTCCCCTCCATAGAATGTTGTCTGGTTCTGCCCTCTAGCTCCTCCCCCTCCATAGAATGTTGTCTGGTCTGCTCTAGCTCCTCCCCCTCCATAGAATGTTGTCTGGCTCCTCTGTCTCTCCCCATCCATAGAATGTTGTCTGGTTCTGTATCTAGCTCCTCCCCTCCATAGAATGTTGTCTGGTTCTGTCTCTAGCTCCTCCCCCTCCATAGAATGTTGTCTGGCTGTCTCTAGCTCCTCCCCCTCCACAGAATGTTGTCTGGTCTGTCTCTAGCTCCTCCCCCTCCATAGAATGTTGTCTGGTTCTCCCTCTAGCTCCTCCCCCTCCATAGAATGTTGTCTGGTTCTGCCTCTAGCTCCTCCCCTCCATAGAATGTTGTCTGGTTCTGCCTCTAGTTCCCTCCCCTCCATAGAATGTTGTCTGGTTCTGCCTCTAGCTCCTCCCCCTCCATAGAATGTTGTCTTGGTTCGCCTCTAGCTCCTCCCCCTCCATAGAATGTAGTCTGGTTCTGTCTCTAGCTCCTCCCCCTCCATAGAATGTTGTCTGGCTCTGCTCTAGCTCCTCCCCCTCCATAGAATGTTGTCTGGTTCTGCCTCTAGCTCCTCCCCCTCCATAGAATGTTGTCTGGTTCTGCCTTAGCTCCTCCCCTCCATAGAATGTTGTCTGGTCTAACTCTAGCTCTCCCCCTCATAGAATGTTGTCTGGTTCTGCCTCTAGCTCCTCTCCCTCCATAGAATGTTGTCTGGTTCTAACTCTAGCTACTCTCCCTCCATAGAATGTTGTCTGGTCTGCCTCTAGCTCCTTCCCTCATAGAATGTTGTCTGGTTCTGTCTCTAGCTCCTCCCCCTCCATAGAATGTTGTTTGGCTCTGCCCTCTAGCTCCTCCCCCTCCATAGAATGTTGTCTGGTTCTGCCTCTAGCTCCTCCCCCTCCATAGAATGTTGTCTGGTTCTGCTCTAGCTCCTCCCCTCCATAGAATGTTGTCTGGTTCTACTCTAGCTACTCTCCCTACCATAGAATGTTGTCTGGTTCTGCCTCTAGCTCCTCCCCCTCCATAGAATGTTGTCTGGTTCTGCCTCTAGCTCCTCCCCTCCATAGAATGTTGTCTGGTTCTGCCTCTAGCTCCTCCCCCTCCATAGAATGTTGTCTGGTTCTGTCTCTAGCTCCTCCCCCTCCATAGAATGTTGTCTGGTTCTGCCTCTAGCTCCTCCCCCTTCATAGAATGTTGTCTTGGTTCTGCCTCTAGCTCCTCCCCCTCCATAGAATGTTGTCTGGTTCTGCCTCTAGCTCCTCCCCCTCCATAGAATGTTGTCTGGTTCTGCCTCTAGCTCCTCCTCCCTCCATAGAATGTTGTCTGGTTCTGCTTCTAGCTCCTCCCTCCTCCACAGAATGATGTCTGTTCTGCCTCTAGCTCCTCCCCCTCCATAGAATGTTGTCTGGTTCTGCCTCTAGATCCTCCCCCTCCATAGAATGTTGTCTGGTTCTGCCTCTAGCTCCTCCCCCTCCATAGAATGTTGTCTGGTTCTGTCTCTAGTCCTCCCCCTCCATAGAATGTTGTTGGTTCTGCCTCTAGCTCCTCTCCCTCCATCATAGAATGTATGTCTGGTTCTGCCTCTAGCTCCTCTCCTCCATAGAATGATGTTGGTCTGCCTCTACCCTCCCCACGAATGTCGCTCTAGATCTAGTCCTCCTCCTCCATAGAATGTTGTCTGGTCCTAGCTCTGGATTCTCCCCCTCTATAGAATGTGGTCTGGTACTGTGAGGAGGTGGGCTATGAAGTGAGCGTGGCTAGAGTGGGTGTGGTTATGCAGAGTGAGGCTATACAGAGTGGGCATGGCTAACTGGAGTGAGTGGGGCTATCTGGAGTGGGTGGGGCTTGATACATACATACACACATACATACACTCAGCTTTAAATATATAGATTGAGAATACCCTGTGAAGTCCAGCTACAGGCTTTGCTTCATATAAGATTAAAAGGATCAACTTGCTATCCATGGTAAACCCAAATTTGATTTGGAGCTGGTTTCCTCTTCTAAACCCATTGGGGCCTTGCGATTACATCAGTGATTAAATGGTTACACCACAGAAATCAGAATTTGCACACCTGCTGGGTACGTTGCTTGCGCCATGCACCCCCTGAGCCCACATTACGTAAATGTAATTTAGACAGTTGCGAAGGGGTTCATTTCAGTAAGAGTATAGGAAAAAATTAACATATTCTCCAAGTGCAATTTTGACATGAGAATGATTGCAGTAGTTATTTTGGGAATAATGAATGACCTCTGAATTTTTCCTTCATATGTCTACTCCAGATTAGAACACCTGAATTTAATGAAACAGTGATTGACATCCTCAGAGCCCCTGGACTGCACTGGAGCAAGAAGAAGAAAACAGGACCTGTTCATGTGAACTTTTACTATGGAAACCTCAATTATTCATAAAGAGATAAATCTGTAGCAAATATATAAACTTAAATATATTCTTCTAATATATACTTTAAATGAACCAATCAGCATTTGTCTGAACACTGTTCTGCTCTGACGTATAGCAGAAATATTTTTTTACTGTGACCCTATTGACTTTGATCATAAATGTAGCAACAGGAGCGCAGAGGGTGCGGCTGCTCTGGGCCCACGCTCCATAAATAGTGGGGGCTACTAAGGGGAGGCCATCATGCATATGGGGGAGATCAAAGAGTGTGTGGGCTACTAAGAGGCTAATGACAATGTGGGACTATTAAGAGGGCCATGACAAAGTGTGTGGACTACTAAGATGGCTATGACACAGTTTGGAGCTACTAAGAAGGCCATGACACAGTGTGTGGGCTACTAATGGGCGCATGAGCCAGTGTGGTGCTACTAAGAAGGCTATAACACCGTGTGTGGGCTACTAAGAGGGCCATGACGCAGTATGAGGCTACTAATGGGGCCATGATACAGAGTGCGGGCTACTAAAGGGATCATGATATAGAGCTGTGGAAAATAAAGGGGTCATGATACAGTATGGTAGCAACTGAGGGAGTTATGACAGTGTGGGGGCTAGTAATGGTGCCATAATACAGATTGGATGCTACAAAAGGGGTTATAATTTGGTGCAGGGGCTACTAAGGGGGCCATTAAACAGTGTGGGGGTTGGAAAACACTGAAAAAAGTGAACGACTCCATCAGAAAGCATGTCAGCTGTAAATCATCTGATTTACTGTACTGTAATCACTCATCTACTCTACAGGACTACCACTATATGGTCAACATTTGGCAGTAGTATACGTGTTGGTCTGTATATTAGTTTTTTTCTAGTAACAGCGTGGTCATCTGCTCAGGTTCTCTTTCATGCACTAACAGGGTGTGCAGCCATATTAGTAACCAGCTATGCTTAGATTGCCTGTGCATATATGTTTTTATTACCTACATTTTGGAAAGCAGCAAAACGCAAGCAAAAGAGGACATCATATTACAAAGCCCATCAGCCTCTAGGCTCAGTGACATAACAGAGTTTTTCCAAAAAGAAAGATGGCGGCAATCAGCATTCCAATTTCCCGCTGATTGATTTAATGAAAATTTACAGCAGCAGGTGCATGATACAGGGAGGTGCTAGGACCGACGGTGACCGCTTTGCGGGATGTCCCGCTTCACAGGTCCGGTGCACACAGAGATCCATGGCTCTCGTTGCTGCACCAGTCTTTGTTTAGAGCTGCAGTGGTGACGTCACTTTTGCTGAAGAAAAAAACACAGCAGAAACTCCCTATGTGAACATAGCCTAATGCTCCACTTTTCAGGTGCATATATGACAGATTCCCCCCCCCCCCCTCTAAAAAAAATCTACACTGAATATTTAGACAAACTCTTCTTACTAAGGGTCATTTCTTAAAGGGGATTAATGACTATTTGAAGGGGTTTTCTACTTTCATAAAGCTCCTCTCCTCTGGCTGCTGCAGAGCTGTGCTTTACTAATCATCTTCATGCTCAGTGCGGAGTCTCCACTACAACTGCCACTAACATCATGGTGACAATGCTGCACTGATCTCAGCAGATTTGCCTGAGTAGGTGACACGAGCGACAATGAGCAACTGATTGGCTGCACTGCTGTTCATGTGCTATTAAAGCTGCAGACACCTCAAGTGGCAACAGAGACAGTTTTCGACCCGGGGAAGGTGAATAGAGGACAATTAAGGCTAGGGTCACACATGCGGCAGGGCTATGCAGATCCTGATACGGTTTTGAGCATTAAAAAGGCTATTGTCGGCTTTCTACAATTTTATCAATGAAGCCGCGGCTCCTGACAGTTGCCCAGATACTGTACGTAATGTACGTATAGTATCTGCCGCTGTCCAGGGTCCTGTAGGCTTTTACATTAGATCTATGGGCAACGCACCGCCATAGAGCTAATGTAAATACCTACAGGACCCTGGACAGCGGCAGATACTATACGTACATTACGTACAGTATCAGCGCAAGTGTCAGGAGCCGCAGCTTCATTGATAAAATTGTACAAAGCCAACAATAACCGGCTTACTGTAAATGGGTTATTAACCCCTGACATGGCCACAGGAGTGCGCAACATGTCTCTAGGGGGTGGGCACCCCCTACAGACATGTTGCCCACAAGTAATATTAATAAGTCATGTTTTATTAAACAGGTAACACTTTGTTCATCTATGCGGCAGCAGGGATGAACAAAGTAGACGGTAACCGCATTGCTCCGGATTACACACCCTGAGCAATCCGGTTACCGCAGTGCGGTTTTCAGCACACATTTTTGCTTAAAAATGTGTGTGAAGCCAATTGCGTTCACCGCATCCGGATCTGGATGCAGTGAACGCAATTGGCTGGCCAAATGTGACCCCCAGCCTAAAAGAAAAAACTGCAACAAATGGAAATGGGAATTCTGAAAGTGGGAAACCCCTTTAACTGAAACACGTGGATGTGAATTTAGTGGTCATCTAGATTTGATCTGAACAGATAACAATTACTTATGTTAACAATATTGGGCATCTGTTATGCTATGTATATTGTCGCTCACAATTCTCCTACCACAATGATCTGAATCCATACCCTGCGACTCCGCACGCTGCGCACACACTGTATCCTAGCAACAAAACATTCCTCAATTATCTCGCAGCCATTGCATAAGAACAGGTAACCAATCTGTGTATCTGCCTCCTCCCCACTTACATCTGTCTTCAGATTCTGATTGTGAAGTGCCATGGAATCTGCTGACACTAAATCAATACAGCCCATAATTATGATAATTATTCGTCTACTATTAAATGGATTAGGCAATCGGGCAAACGGAAACTTTTCTGCATTACCACTACCATGATTGGTGTGATTACAAGTGAGCACTAGTTAGGAAATGTATGATGACGTGGCGCCGTCCACAGCTGCCCGTACGGTCTTAGGTTTTGATCAGGTTTAGATGTTAGTGATTTTTCATGTACACAAAAGAAAACAAAGGTCATAGGTTTATCATTGCTTTGGATGCAAGTTTCATCAGCATCTGGACTATATGCTGATGACATCTATATGCTCGCCATGATGTTCATGGATTCATTGATTTCTATACGTGATTTTGATCCATGACTCATATCAAAAATATTTTTACGGCAGGGAGGCACATGATCCACAAAAAACGAACAGACATGTGAGTAGTACCACGGACAATAATGACTATGGTTAAATATTTAAATAAAGATTTTTTTGGTTTAGCGTCGACATTTTCGATAGTCCTACATGTACCCCATTTGTATTTTGGCCGCGTTTTTGGTCTATAAATTTAGTACTAAATCAAGAAAAAAAACATCTAATATCACATAGGACTATATAGGCACCATCTTGAAAACTACAAAAGAGTTTATTAAAATTGAAATCAGGTTGGTCATGATGAAAGAATAAAGCTGGGCATGATCTCAATGTCAGGATGAGAAGGGAACACTGACATACAGTTCCATCTGGCATTTGGCTGAGGAGATTAGTGGTCCCTGCATCGTGAGCTAATCCCAAAGGGAAAGGCACAAAGCAAGAACAGGAGGAACAACAAATAGAAAGAAAGCACATGAGTTAATGTAATAAATTAACATGCACACTATTCAACAAACTAATATTGAAAGGTAAAATGTGTCAACTGTATAAAATCTCGTCAGGTCTGTAAAGCCATATTACGTCTAAAATCCGAATAGCTAATATGTACATACAATGCTTAATGATGTTCACAATCCAGGGCCTGTGTGCGCCTTAGGCAGGGATTCATTGTATTGAGTTATCTTTCAGTTGTGATGTGAATCGATTGCAAATGGTTAAAGGGTACCATGAAATAGACAAAGCAGCCATATTTGAAGTTCACCTTAAAAATTGTGAACATTTTGGGTTCTTGGGTAAGTAAATCAAACTGGGAGGCTCTAAATAATAAGGCCCTTTTCACATAGACGTTTTTTTAAAATGCGGCAGATTTACCACATCTGCAGCATCCTCCACCTAACAGCCGCACTTGTGGCAGACTTGCGGCAAGCTCCATGCATTGTCTATAGGGCTTGCGGTCGGGTGCGGCAAGTGCGGGTTTGCCGTTTGCGGCAGATGCGGCTGCGAAAAAAAACGCGGTCAACAGAGTTTTTTTACGCAGCCGCAACCGGTGAAATTGCACTTGCCGCAAGCCCCATAGACAATGCATGGGGCTTGCCGGATCGGTGACGCAATTGGGCCATTAGGCGGAAGATGCGGTAGATGTGGTAAATCTGCCGGATCTGCCGCATTTTCAAAAAAACGCCTATGTGAAAGGGGCCTAAGATTGGCTTCTAATCTATTTGTTTATTAGTGTTGTCCCTTGTATCTGAATTAGTTATAATGGCTTCATGAAAATGATAGCAATGACAATACTTGCAATCCACCTTTTAGGCTACGTTCACACATTTGCGTATTTTGCTGCGTTTTTTTGCCGCGCAAAAAAGCGCAGCAAAATACGCAGGGGCTTTCACACACTGCGCTTTCTTTCCCCCAGAAAGCGCAGTGATGTCACAGAGGGGAGGAAGAATCCTGCTTCCTCCTCCCCTCTGTGACAGCTGTGGCCGCCCCATTAGACTTCACAGTGTTAATACACACTGTGAAATCTACATTAAACTAAAGCAAGTGTGTGAAAAATAAAAAACAATGAATACTCACCTTCCGGTGCCTTCTCCCGGTGTCTGGTCTCCGGTTGTAAGTCAGATCTCGTCTGACAAGACCTGTGGTGATGTCAGAGGGGGGGCGTTCCCGGGCACTTGCGGTCATGTGATACCACATGACCGCGAGCAGCCAATCAGCGATGGGACCGCCCCGGGAACGCCCCCCTCTGACATCACCACAGGTCCTGTCTAATGGGGCGGCCACAGCTGTCACAGAGGGAGGAGGAAGCTGGATTCTTCCTCCCCTCTGGGAAAATACGCAGAAGTAGCTGCGTAAAGAATTGACATATCAATTCTTTACGGAGCTGCGTTTTCTCCCGGAAAACGCACTGCGTATTTTTACGCAATGTCTGCACTGCAAAGTGAATTTCCCATTCACTTTGCTGGCAGACAAAAAGCACATTGCGTATTTTGAAAAGCGCGCGTAAAAAAACGCGGCAAAATACGCAATGTGTGAACGCAGCCTTACTTGTTAGATATCGGGCTATATCAAAGAGTGGCAAAGTTCTTTCCTTTTCAAACACAGAGAAACAGAAGCCAGGTCAATTCTAAAGTATAAAAAAAACTTTAGATTGCCATTGTCCACCCATTGTCCGGAGCCCAGACATAGGCTACCACCATGACCTGAGTCAACGATGAGTGAAATGAGACAGTCCAGCTCAGACAAGTTCTTCTTTGTTGCTTGAAAAATTCTTGTACATGTGAGATCAAATATTTACATAGAAAACGCTTTAAGGCTACATTCAGACAGTGCGCTTTTTGATCCTTTTGTTGCAGTGCACTGCAGAAAATGGATCACTCAAATGACATCCCAGCAAATCTATGGGTGTTCATTTTGGTCATTCAGACTGTGCTCTTTTAAAGTGATCTGTTTTTTCACTTTAGGAGAGCTCCGTTTAGGAAAAGGACATGTCAGTTTCTGTTGCGTTTTTCCCATAGGAGCCCTTCAAAATGGGGGCAAAAACGCAGCAGTCATAAACGGATCCCTTTTTTTACCATTCCAAAAAAATCCAATATTTTTGCAGAATTCAACAAAAATGCAGCTCAAAACAGAGAAAAAAAATGCACAGTCTGAATGTAGCCTAATAGTGTATGAAACAACACAATTCTGGTGTGTATCCACTGTTATTTACACAGAAAACACTCACATAGGGTACCTTTACACACGGCTACATTTGTAGCTTGTCACCAGGTAACTTACTGGTTGCAGTGAAATCATGGAGACAAGGTTCTATTTTGTTGCTGTGTACAAATGGAACTATGTCTCCATGATTTCACTGCAACCAGTAAGTTACCTGGTGACAAGCTACAAATGTAGCCGTGTGTAAAGGTACCCATAGAGTATGCATCAATGCCTTCCTGGTGTGTATCCACACTTAAAGGGACACTGTCACCAGGTTTTATAATGTAGAGACATGATTCCAGCGATGTGTCTCTTACTGGGCTGCTCAGTGTAGTTTTGATAAAATCAGTTTAACCCCTTTATCACCCAGTGATTTTTCATTTTTCATTTTTTGCTCCCCTGCTTCCAAGAGCCATAACTTTTTTATTTTTCCAGCAATATGAATATATGATGGCTTGTTTTTTTGTGGGATGAGTTGTACTTTCAGATGCAATAATTTATTTTACCATATAGTGTACAGGAAAATGGGAAAAAAATTCCAAGTGTGGTGAAATTGCAAAAAACAAGTGCTATTACACATTTTTTTGGGAGGGGGGGGGGGTTATTCGCCATGTTCAGTATATGGTAAAACTGATGTGACAGTGTGATGCCTCGGGTTGGTACGAGTTCGTAGATACCAAACATGTATACCTTTACTGGTATCTAAGTGATGAAAAAAAAAAAGAATCACACTTTTTGTGCCATGTTCTGCGACCCATAGTATTCTCATTTTTTGGGATCTGGGGCTGTGTGACGGCTTATTTGCGTCTTGAGCTGATGTTTCTAATGATACCATTTTTAGTTGGATGCGCTGTTTTGATCGCCTGTTATTGCATTTTATAGCAAAGTTGCGGTGACCAAAAAAACTTAATATTGGCATTTGGACCTTTTTTCCGTTACGCAGTAACAGCTCTCATTAATTGATTTTAGATATTGATAGAGCGGACATTTCTGAATGAGGCAATTCCAAATATATGTTTTGTTTTTTTTTAAATACTTCTATTTTGAATGGGGGAAATGGGGGTGATTTAAACTTTTGTGTTTCTTTTCATATTTTAAAAAACTTTATTTTAGAATTCATTCTTTAGTTAACAGTGCCCCATAGGGTGCCACAGTGCTGCAGGGTCCAATCGCTTGTGCCATGTCCAGATGAGCTACAGCACTCAAGCACCGGAGATCTCGCAATCTTATTGCGGGATCTCCGATGCAGGTGGGGAACAGCGCGATCCATGCCGTGGTGGTTTTGGGCCCCGCTGTCAGTGAATGACAGCGGGATCCAAGGGGTTAGCAGCACCGATCAGATCCCGGAGCCGATTGTTGCTGGGAGCCCGACATCTCAGCTGATGAGATCAGCTGAGATGTCGGGAAAATGATGTGAGCTCCGCGGCAGAGGTCACATCAAAGGCAGGCACCCGACCCATGACATTGTATTACATCAAGGGTCGGGAAGGGGTTAATCAGCTGGATATTATCATTATAGGACTACTCAAGTAGTCAAGCATATTCATTTACTGCTAATTCTGAAGCAGAGAAAACAGTAATTTTATCAAAACGACAGCAAGCAGCTCAGTAAGTGACACATCGCTGGAATCAGGGTCTCTATTTCTACATTATGTTGCTGTCAGATGGGATGGCAAAAACCTGGGGACAGTTTCCCTTTTTTTATGATTAATGGAGAATACACACCAGAAACACGTTGATGCATACACTATTATAGCGTTTTCTATGTAAATATTAGATCTCCCGTGTACAAGAATTTTTCAAGCAGTAAAGAATTTGTCCATTTCACTCATAAAAAAATCTTTACAACTAAATAACTTAAAGAGGACCTGTCACCCCCCTGCTGCATGGCAATCTAAATGCAGCACTGAATGCAGCATGTCTGCTGCATTCAAGGAAGGAATCCCCCATGTATCTGTGTGCTGTGTACCCCGAGATATAGCCTTTAGGTAAACTCACTGTTAGAAGTCAGGAGGGCAGAGTCAGCATGATTCACGGGGGCCATTCCTTCTCCCTCTGCCTCTCTGTGCTGCTTCTGCTGTGATAGCTCTGCCCTCCTCCTCTCCTCCCCTTTGTAACTTATCCTGTCGCACACAGCATGCAAATCATTTGTCCTGATGTCAGCTCCAGATTCCTGCCCTGCTGTCTGAACAAAGCATAAACAGTACAGCAGGAGGCGGCACAGACAGGCAGAGGGGGAGGGAATGGCCCCTGTTAATCAAGCTGATTCCTGCATCAGGGAATGCCCTACTGACTTTTAACAGTGAGTTTTCCTAAGGCTATATCTCGGGGTACACAGCACACAGACACATGGGGGACCCCTTCCTTGAATGCAGCAGACATGCTGTATTCAGTGCTGCATATAGATTTCCATACAGCAGGGGGGGGGGACAGGCCCTCTTTAACTACATAGTATACAAATATCAGTGCCATGTAATGTAGAAACATCATGCACCAAAATTGGGCACTTGGCAGAAGCTAAAAAAAATATCCTGCAAAAATAATAATAATAGTCAAACAAGAAAAAATAACATCCCGCAATATCTACATTAACTGTGACTACAGATATTACATCTGTGTTAATGTAAAAGGAGACACAAGCTGCTACATGAACAGAAATGTGAAACGCTCAGAAATACTTGATGGGTGGATAGATTAATAAGTAAAAGGAACAAAGGAAGAACCTCAGCTGTTAATCACTTGATTGGAGCTCAAGGAAACGTCTTCAGGCACTATTGGTAAATGCTGACGTAACCGAGTCCTTCATTGTGCTCAGCATGGACGTGTCACCCATCATAAAAGGAGGACTGCACCGACCTCAACTCTATACTTCAAGTCCAAGTACCCCAAAAAGTAACATTTAATAGATTTAAAGGGTTCTTGGAGAATGTTTGAAAACATATGTGAATATAAACATATTTCCCTCTAATACTATGGTCTGGGCCCGAAGAGCGACTTGTATCCACCTCCTAATTCTACGTAGAGGAAAACCTTTTCTGCAGGTGGTAATGTTGTGCCTCAATAAAGACTTACACATTGCTATAGAAACACACACTGTAAGGCATAGCAATCATTTCAGCTGCCGGTATAGGGGATGAAAATGGAACACTTCAGTCCTATTAAGATATTCCACTTATTGCCCACAAACATTTCATATTATATGTACAAATCCGAAGCTTTCCTTCCTTATTGACTTTACAGGTTCTTATGCTAGAACAAAATGGGTTCCTATTATGGAATAATGCATTTTAGTAAGGGAGTTGGAATATTTAATATGGAAATGAATGTACCCATCACGCTGATGATAAGAGACATGAGCCTATGTACATATATCTAGCCCTCCACTGGGAGAAAAGGAAGGGATTTCCGCATCAGTGAATTCATGTCTACCATTATTTTGTATAAAGATTATGTTTATTACTGGAATTGTACTTCACACAAAGACTTTGGTTTTCTAGCCCAGTATGTAAAAAGCCTGGAGAAGGCATAGGGTACCTTTACACGCCGCTACGGCAGGATGGATGCATCCCGCTACAGGCTACAAATGTAGCTTGTCACGCCAATATAGCCCGTCGTAGCGGCGTGTAAAGACGTGACGATACAGCCGGCAACAGATACATCTGTTTACGAGCTCTGCTCAATAACAGATGGCTACAAAGCCGATGGTAGCAAGATGCATCGGCGTGTAAAGAAGTTACGGAAGGGAACTCTGGACACCCGGGGATGTAGCCGCAATGTAGCTAACGCGTGACCCTGGCTCCGTGTTACCGCGCCCCATCTGCGATCATTGGAGGAAGCTCCTGCGTTGCGATTGGTAGTCGCTGCATAGGGCGGAATATTTAAGGAGCTGACGAGTCACACTACACAATCGCTCGAGCGTGCTGTATTACTCAGCCTCCTGCGATGCCTGCCCAATCATGATGTTCCTGCTTTGTCCTATCAGCGTACGGACGGCTCGTACTCCTCAATTGTGGCACGCCTATGTGTTGTCCCTGCTGCACCAGGTCCGCCCAAAGTAGCTTGTTGTAGCGGTGTGTAAATGAGCTACAGATGGCTACTTGAGACACCCGGCGATGTATCTAGCTATAGATGTCACGTAGCGTAGCGCACCTTGTGGCGGCGTGTAAAGAGGGTGCGTTTACCGTTTGTAACCGTTTGAGCGTGCTCGTGCACGTGAAGTAGCGGGATGCATCCATCCTGCCGTAGCGGCGTGTAAAGGTACCCATAGTGTCTTGATGGCACCCAGATACCCAACTAATCCTTCATCAACAGCAACAAGGAAACTAATCTCATCAGAATCACACGATGATGTCTACAATAAGTCAATGTGTCCAGGGCATCGGAAGGAGCATCTTGTCTTGCTGCCATTTAAATGCTTGCACTATGATCCTCAGTGGTGACTATGGCTTGAGTAAATGGCGGCTCTCTTAGACACTGTCAGCGTTAAGGAAAGCAGTACAGATTGCAATTTGTAATTAAAGTGTGTCCTGACTCACAGCCAAAAGCCTGGCAGTGCCACATCAAATCCGACAAGACAACATGTAAGAAAACACAAAAAAAAGTGTCTGAACATTTGGTAATCTCGTTCTTCAAATGAATGTTAGAGAGGATTTGGCCTATTACAGTACAAGCTGTTCGCCTATCAATTCAGAAATCAAATAGGATGCAGCCTCCGATAATCATATTGTCTGGCTCTGCAGAATCAGACAGGCCAAGCTGAAATGAAGCCATGTGCAAGTGATGGATATTCTGGAGATGAAATGGGCAGCAATGATTTCCTACCGAGAACAGACTGCTCGAGGGGGCAAAGGTTAAAACACTTTCTTTCCAGGGAGCTTGTATTTATTCTTCACATAACAGACAATTGTCTCCTTTCAGGGACCAACACACAATGTATTTCTTAAATAAATTGATAGAATTATCAACATTTTTTGATTTTTGCACTATTTTTTTCATTTTTATTTTTAATACCGTAAAAGAGCGTTTGCACTATTATGATATTGATCATCTATCCTTAGACTAGATCAGTTTGGTGAGAGTCTAACACCTGGCACTCTCTCGAGTCACATTTACCAGCTCCAGCAGTGATTGTATATACTCAGGGTACGATGCAGAATAAGACAGGTCCGTGACGTTACGTAGTGGCGAGGGTACTGCATACCAGCTCCTATTGAAATCAGTGTATGTGACAGTGACACGGGTACTGCATACCAGCTCCTATTGAAATCAGTGTATGTGACAGTGACACGGGTACTGCATACCAGCTCCTATTGAAATCAGTGTATGTAACAGTGACACCAGTACTGCATACCAGCTCCTATTGAAATCAGTGTATGTGACAGTGACACGGGTACTGCATACCAGCTCCTATTGAAATCAGTGTGACAGTGACGCGGGTACTGCATACCAGCTCCTATTGAACTCAGTGTATGGTGACAGTGACACGGGTACTGCATACCAGCTCCTATTGAAATCAGTGTATGGTGACAGTGACGCGGGTACTGCATACCAGCTCCTATTGAACTCAGTGTATGGTGAGTGACACGGGTAAAGCAAATCAGCTCCTACTGAAATCAGTGTATGGTGACAGTGACGCGGGTACTGCAGATCAGCTCCTACTGAAATCAGTGTATGGTGACAGTGACACGGGTACTGCATACCAGCTCCTATTGAACTCAGTGTATGGTGACAGTGACACGGGTACTGCATACCAGCTCCTATTGAAATCAGTGTATGGTGACAGTGACACGGGTACTGCATACCAGCTCCTATTGAAATCAGTGTATGGTGACAGTGACGCGGGTACTGCATACCAGCTCCTATTGAACTCAGTGTATGGTGAGTGACACGGGTAAAGCAAATCAGCTCCTACTGAAATCAGTGTATGGTGACAGTGACGCGGGTACTGCAGATCAGCTCCTACTGAAATCAGTGTATGGTGACAGTGACACGGGTACTGCATACCAGCTCCTATTGAACTCAGTGTATGGTGACAGTGACACGGGTACTGCATACCAGCTCCTATTGAAATCAGTGTATGGTGACAGTGACACGGGTACTGCATACCAGCTCCTATTGAAATCAGTGTATGGTGACAGTGACATGGGTACTGCAGATCAGCTCCTACTGAAATCAGTGTATGGTGACAGTGACACGGGTACTGCAGATCAGCTTCTACTGAAATCAGTGTATGGTGACAGTGACACGGGTAAAGCAAATCAGCTCCTACTGAAATCAGTGTATGGTGACAGTGACGCGGGTACTGCAGATCAGCTCCTACTGAAATCAGTGTATGGTGACAGTGACACGGGTACTGCATACCAGCTCCTATTGAACTCAGTGTATGGTGACAGTGACACGGGTAAAGCAAATCAGCTCCTACTGAAATCAGTGTATGGTGACAGTGACGCGGGTACTGCAGATCAGCTCCTACTGAAATCAGTGTATGGTGACAGTGACACGGGTACTGCATACCAGCTCCTATTGAAATCAGTGTATGTGTACAGTGACACGGTACTGCAAGTCAGCTCCTTGAAATATTATGGTGACAGTGACGGGGTGCAGATCAGCTCCTACTGAAATCAGTGTATGGTGACAGTGACGGTACTGCAGATCACTCCTACTGAAATCAGTGTGGTGACAGTGGCGTACTGATAGTCAGTAACTCCTACTGATGACAGTGTATGGTGCAGGAAGTACTAATCACGCTATGAAATCAGTGATTGACAGGACGAGTTGGGACAGTCCGGAATCAGTGATGGTAGTGTTGGTTCAGACAGTTATGAGATCAGGTCTAAGAACGGTATGGAGACAGCGGTACTGAATAGTCTATGACAGTGAAGATATGCAGATCAGCTAATAGTTAGTCATGAAGGGTCTGAATACCTGAAATCAGTATGGATAGATGGGTATGAGACTACATGTATAGTAGTTGATCAGTGAGGTAGAGACAGTCTACGATCAGTCTATGAACTGAGGTGACAGTACGCTACTGAAATGTTAATATGGTGACTGAATGTACTGAATCAGTTATGATATGTGTAGGTACTGACGGGTACTGAAATCAGTTATGAACAGTGAATGGTACAGTAGCCTATGAATCAGTACGTGACAGTGAAGGTAGTAATCGTCCTTGAAATAGTTGGTACAGACAGGTATGAGTCAGTACTGAATCAGTAGGTGACTGACGTATCAGATCGTCTACTGAAATCTGTAGTGACAGGACAGGTACTGAGTCAGGCTGAAATGGTATGGGACATACACGGTATACAATAGGCTCAGACAGTATGTCGTACTGAATGCAGTCAGTCATGAATCGGTTGGGATGCGTGATCTGATCAGTCTACTGAACAGTGTGACGTACACGGTACTGAACAGTCCTATGAAATCAGGTATGGACATGACGTTACTGAAGTTGTACTGAACAGATGTGCAGTACACGTACTGAATCAGTCTATGATAGTGATGGGTAGCAGATCAGTCTACTGAAATAGTGTATGAGGACAGTGAGGTATAGCAGCTACTGAAATAGTTATGGTACATGAGACAGTGTAGGGACATGCCTACTGAATTCTAGTCATGATGCAGAACGTGGGTACTGAGATCATCTATGAATAGTGAGGTCTGCAGTACTGCAATAAGTTATGATAGTGTATGGGACGAGTCGAAACTTATGAATCAGGTAGCAGTGCCTGAATCAGTTATGAACAGTGATGGTGACTACATACGCATACTGAAATCAGTTGGTGAGTGACGGTATGCAACAGTCTGAAATCAGGTATGGTACATACTGATGAGATCAGTCTCTGAATAGTGTATGGTATGCGGTCTCGATCAGTCTATGAACAGTGAGGGAAGTGACGGTACTGAATCAGTTATGGTGACATACCAACTGTATAACACTCCATAAATGGTATGGTGGCAGTGACACGTGTTATGGAGTCAGCTTATGAATTGTATTGGACATACACGGTATCAAAATAAGCTTTCTATTTTTTAGTATGTGACAGTGCCAGGGACACATGCCAGAAATCATGATTGAGTGTGGACTCGGTCTGCAGATCAAACGCACTGATCATGTATATGACATGAGAGACCCAATCAGCTAATGATAACAGTTATTGACATTACAGGAGTATTGCAGATAACTCTATGGAAAATCAGTTAGGACTAAAACAAACTCCAGACTCTCTACTTGACCAGTGTAGGTGAAGTGAAAGGAACCATACTGAAATCGGTATGTAAATACATCGGGTACTGAGTTCAGGTCCTACTGACTTTTGGTGAAGTGAAACGTTTCATCAGCTCCAATGAACTTTTGACTAGTTCCAAATTTATTCTACAGCAGAACAACAATCCCGAACATCCGGCCAATGTCTCTGACAAGTATTTTGAACAAAAAAAGAATGATAAGGAGTCCTGGAAGTGATTATATAATGTGAGAATCCTGATCTCAACATCGAGTCTGTGTAGGATTACATGATGAGACAGAGCCTACATCCATAAAAGATCTGTGGTTAGATCTGCAAGATGTTTGGAACAACCTTCCTACAAAAACGGTGTGCAAGTCTACCTAGGAGACATGATGTTTTGAAGGCAAAGTGTAGTCACATCAAGAATTGATTAAATTTAGATTTTTCTTCTGTTCATTCAATTTCCAAATTGTTTATTGAGCATAATATACTACAAATATTTCTGTTTTTTAAAGCATTGTTACTTTACAACAGTTTTAGGCAGGTGTGGAAAAATGCTGCACATTACTGTTTATCACAAAAAAAGTGATAGTAAAGTATAACAGATGATATCTTACCATAGCGTCCTGCATCTGATGCTTATTGTCTCTTCCACGTATTCCACGTGTTCTGTTATCATTAGATCTATGTTGTACATGTTATTTTATGAGCAGGCGGCAGCGTTTCTGAATATTGCCCTGGTGACTACCTGTTATGGCTTGTTGGATCATACACACCCCTAATTATTATTTCTAGAAAAATATGGCTAAAGGCAAGAAATGCTGTATATGTTTGCCTGGATAATAATCTCTTCTGCAGGGGTCAGTATTATAAACCTTATAAATTGTATGTTTGCTTCTAATAAGTCGGCATCTAAAGCCGCACAAAGGAAAAACAGGAGAAGCATCAATCAAACCCCACCCTCCGTCTCCTGTAACCAGGCCACATGATGACAGGCGGCGCAGAATTACCCCTGGGAGAACGTGTGCCCAAACCATAATTACAGGAACATGAAAATTTCATTTAGAAGGATTCGAGACAAAGCACGGACAGATTATATTCCTCTATCATTGAACGGAACAAGTACTGCCTGCAAGTGGAAAATAGCAAATGTCTTTTCCTATCTGCTGTGATAGATATGAGGTTATAAATTAATAGTGTTTTTTTCCTGCTAAACTATTACTAATAAATTATTTGTTTCTGTAACTTGAGAGAATATCAACACTTTTACCCATCTATGGCACATTTTGGGCACATACCTGGAACAATATCACAACTACTCATATTGTATGACTTCCCTGCTATAAAAATATAGTAAGACAGAGATTGAGGCATGAGACAGTACATGTCAGGTAGACAACCGGGTTGGGTATTCCCTTATTATGAGCTTACTTGCCTGATTTACCTACGAGGGTTTGTGAACTCAAGACAGTCATAAGTAACCATAATCTTATCAATTCACATATGACTTCACAACCAGGTATAATCATTACTGGTGACATTTGGTGAGATGAAGGTTCTGCATGAGACAGGAATCAGGAGGATTATTTTATAAAGAGTAGAAAAATGTAAGGATCAAGATGAAGAATGTTTATACCATGTTAGCCAGTACATAGAAAAATATTACAATCTTAAGCGTCACACGGGGAGATATCGCCGGCGATGTTGCCGGCAACCGAGGGGCGTGGCCAAGTTGCGGCGACATTGCCGGCGAATTGCCGCGTGTGACAGGGCGATAATCAGGCGATGAATCGCCTGAGTCACATCGCCAGGTTTCCCAACAATGTTGGGAAACCTGGCGATGTTGCTCAGGCGATTCTGCCTGATCGCCCTGTGTAACGCGGCAACCCGCAATGCTACGGGCGATTCCGCCTATCTACAACATTGCGGGTTATCGCTCGCTGGGTTGCTGGGCAACTCAGCGAGCGATAGCCGCGGCAACTAGCCGGCGACATCGCCGGTAAGTTGCTCAGTGTGACATCTCACCGGCGATGTTGTCAGGGATGCGCGCTCCCGCGATCCCCGGCAACATCGCCGGCGATATGTCCCTGTGTGACGGTACCTTGAGAGTCCTCAGTGGTTGATACCTTTTAATGGCTGAAACTGAAAAGATAATAAGCATTGCAAGGTTTCAGGACACTATGGCCCCTTCATCAGGCTGATAATGGCACAAATTCTGAAGACACATATAAACAAAACAAAGACAAATCCTGACAACTTGGACAACTATTCCTGTCAAATAGCATCTAATTGTGTCATCAACCTTTAGATTACAAACCCAACAAAGTGGAACTTGCTGTGCTTCCTAGGGGACTCTAATTTTGTCCTACTAAAGCTCTGGATAAATTTGAATTGTGCAGCGACATGGAGGATTACTTCAGGAGACTACGCCTAAGGGAATTTTACAGCAACAAAGAGGACTCGGAACCCAACTGGGATGAAGGAAGAGGGATCCTAACAACCAAGAAAAGGTAAGACTGGACACCTGAATCTGATGGCAACTCCCATTTGGAAAAATATATAGACACTTTCAGACATTTGGTAAAATCCACCATTTTATATACACACAAGAGTCAACCATCCAACGTCAATGCCCAGGACAGAAGGGCCATACAGTCTTTGAAAACCAACAAAGAATTCATCATTAAACCTGCAGACAAGGGTGGTGCAATAGTCATGACGAAAAAATCTGACTACCTGAAGGAAGCAAACAGACAACTGACCGACACATGCTACTACAAGAAATTGGGGTCTGACCCCACACAGGACTATTACAAGGAATTAAATAGGCTGGTTTCTTGTCTACCTGACATATCCTTAAGAGCTCATGATCTAATACATGAAAGTCCAAGAACACTACTACCGTTATATCGATGACATTTTAATCATCTGGACAGAGTCTGAGCAACAGCTAAAGACATTCCATGCAAACTTTATTCAGTTTCATCCCACCATCAACTTAACACTCAACTACTCCTGCATTGAAATCAGCTTTCTGGACACCATCATTAATCTATAGAACAGTGAAATAGAGACATCCCTGCACCAAAGGGATTAAGTCAATTGACCATCCAACATATCTCCAAATCTCCAATGGGACAGTTTTCATCCAAAACACAAAAAAAACTCAATTTATACAGCCAGGCCATCATATACAATCAGATATGTTCCAACCCCACAGATAGAGACAATCACCTTGAGGACCTCAGAAAGACCTTTTTGAACCAGGCTACCATCCAAGAGCAATCAAGAACGAGAATACAAGAGCCACCAAAATATCAAGGCATCATCTCCTACATTACAAAACTAGAGAAGAAAACAACAGAGTTCCTCCCGTAGTCACCTACAATCCAAGTCTGGAGGTGCTAAGAGGAGCTGCACGGAAACTGAAACTACTCCTACAAAAAGATGCACGACTAAAATCAATATTTCCGGACCCCACTTTTCTGTTTTAGACAACCTCCGAATCTAAAAAACATCATTGTCAGAAGCACCCTGTCCTCTCCAACAGCAACAGGAACTTTCCCTGCAACCAGAACAGGTGCAAAACCTGTCCATCTATAATGACAACGGACAAATAAGATTCCTGGAACAGATCAGGACTTCAAGATCCCAGGTAACTTCAGCTGCACACAAGCAATGTGGTGTATTTAATTATATGTATCAAATGTCCAACAGGTGGCATGTATGTAGGGGAGACCGGACAAAAATTCAGAACAAGAATAAATTCTCATCGCCAAACAATAAAAGCGTATGGATCTACTGGTAGCAAAGAATTTTTGCAGCCCTGACCCCAGTGAAACTGATATTAGTCTGCTCATTTTAAAAAAGCAACTTCACATCTCAGAAATAGAGAAGAATTTGGGGAATACAAATTGATAACGACCTTTACCACATTCAAAACAGGATTAAATGTCTCACATGGATTCATGCGTTTTTACATAAAATAAAAGGGCATTTGGGAATATCGCATCTTCCAAAGACTCCATTTAGAGGACAATGAACTTTTGACACTTCTTAAGTGAACTTGCACCAATTTATGGCTTTTTACTCTCGCTGGGGTATCTGCAGGTCTCCACAGGCCACTAATCACAGAGTAATAATCCAATCAGTTCCTCTTATCTTGGAAATTTGACTTTACCTTGCCTTCCCAGCTCCTCTCAACCTCCCTAGCCTGACTCTGCTTTACGTCACCTGTTGTATTTACTACATCATGTAACCCTGCTTTTTTTTTTTTTTTTGCTTATGTACACTACCATTCAAAAGTTTGGGGTCAGTTAGAAATTTTCTTATTTTTGAAAGACAAGCACATTTTTTTTTCAATGAAGCTAACATTAATGTATCAGAAATACACTCTATACATTGTTAATGTGGTAAATGACTATTCTAGCTGCAAACATCTGGTTTTTAATGCAATATCTACATAGCTGTATAGAGGCCCATTTCCAACAACCATCACTCCAGTGTTTTATTGGTGATTGTGTTTGCTAACTTGTACAAAGTATGTTAGCACAGCTGAAAACGGTTTGGCTTATTAGAGAAGCTATAAAACTGACTTTCCTTTGAGCTAGTTGAGAATCTGGAGCATTACATTTGTTTGGTCTATGAAACTCTCAAAATGGCCAGAAAAAGAGAACTTTCATGTGAAACTCGACAGTCTATTCTTGTTCTTAGAAATGAAGGCTATTCCATGTGAGAGATTGTCAAGAAACTGAAGATTTCCTACAAGGTGTGTTACTACTCCCTTCAGAGGAGAGTACAAACAGGTTCTAACCAGAGTAAGAAGAGAAGTGGGAGACCCGCTGCACAATTGAGCAACAAGACAAGCACGTTACAGCCTCTAGTTTGAGATATCGAAAGCCTCATAGCTCCTCAACTGGCAGCTCCATTAAATAGTACTCGCAAAATGCCAGTGTCAACATCTACAGTGAAGAGGTGACTTCGGGGTGCTGGCCTTCAGGGCAGAGTGGCAAAGAAAAGCCATATCTGAGACTGGCTAATAAAAAGAAAAGATTAATATGGGCAAAAGAACACAGACATTGGACAGAGGAAGATTGGAAAAAAGTTGTTGGACAGACGAATCAAAGTTTGAGATGTTTGGATCACACAGAAGAATATTTGTGAAACGTAGAATAACTGAAAAGATCTGGAAGAGTGCCTGACGCCATCTGTCAAGCAGGTGGAGGTAATGTGATGGTCTGGGTTTGCTTTGGTGCTGGGAAAGTGGGAGATTTGTACAAGGTAAAAGGGAGAAAATTTGAAGGAGAAAATATTATTTCAAATAAAATCATCATTTCTAACTTTGTCAATGTCTGGCTATATTTTCTATTAATTTTGCAACTCATTTGATAAATAAAAGTATGAGTTTACATGGAAAACACAAAATTGTCTGGGGGACCCCAAACTTTTGAACGGTAGTGTATATATGTATATGTCTTCAGAATCTGTGTCATTACCAGCATGACGAAGGGGCCATAGAGTCCAAAAGCTTGCTATGCTTACCATCTTTTCAGTTGCCATTAAAAGGTATCAACCACTGAGGACTCTCAGATTTTAGGATCAAGATGATCATTTCTGATAATATATGTCCATATTATTAAATCAACCTCCAATATATAATTCCCATAATACAAGCCAATACATTTTAGTTCTTGAAGGGCTAATACGAAACAAAAAAACATTAACATAGATGCTGAATGTCACCAGACGTACTGCTATCTAATAAAGGAGGGCTATTAGCTGGTACAGCTGCATTGCTAGAGTTAACTTGCTCACTCAGCAAGGATGGTGACTAGCTACCCCCTGACAGCTATATAAAGAGAGCTGGATCTGGGTCATATGCCTGGGTGGCATTCATCATGCGACCTCGGGTGCCAAATACTGAGAGGCTTCCCTGTCATAATGAGTATTCTAGGCTGATCAATATAGATCTATGGCATGGAAGAGCAAGACTGTCGCCAAACAATATTTCAAATAATTCTAGGCATTGTTCAACCAATTATCATTACTGATGGACAAATATTTATTGAGAACGATCGGTTTGAGCCATATTCACCAACTGTTCTACAATTTACCCTATATGACCCTCAATAATTTCAAAGCCAAGTAACTCAGCAGTACTCACAAGTCATAGGGAGCACATGACTATACACAGTAAGTACAGCTCTTAGGCAAATCAAGGAAAACTTTCAGGTCAAAAATCCATATATAACTGCTATCAATTTCTAATTCCTCGCTCCTCGCTCTCTCTATTTATGTATTTCTGTTATTTATATTCCTCTCCTATCTTCTGTAAACTTTAAATAGCAAGATTCATTCCATCTGTCACTCACAGTGAATGATCCACTTGTTTCTCTGCTGTCCGCTCCCCATAGAGTACATGTCACATCACAGCACAGGAGATCAGTGGTGGGGCCGTATCCTCCTCTCTACTCTCTTTGCAGCAAAACCAAGAGATCAGATAAACACAGGATCTCTCACTGCACAGCAGGGATTCCTTTTTACACACACAAATGGAGTTTAGATAGATAAGGCAGACCTGTAGCTTTCTCCCTCTGTGTCCTGAACAGAACAGTAGCTCCAGAAGTGAAACCAGACAGCACTGAGAGCAGAGGGAGGAAAGAGCTGCTGAGAGGGAGTGCATAATTACTTGACAGTTTATATAGCAGCAGGACTAATCATCTCTGCTTATAATGGAGAGCTTGTATCAATGAAAAGAGAGCATTTCTGGGCACCAAAACACTGCACCACTTTTTCAGCCCATATGGCCAATTTTTAGGTTCAGCCCAGTAATCACTTGTATAGCACCTGGGGACGGTGCTTGCACACTAAGGTGAGCCATAAATCATTACTTATTAATGAAGAAATGAAAAGGGCACTCACCGGGTGGATTTCTGTGCACAGGACCCATGGAAGTGGTAATACCGCAAAACGGCGTGCTGTTGTTGCCGCCTCTTACTCCCTCTCCCTGCGCACATGTCATTCCTTGAGGATGAATAAATAATCGGAGCTGAAAACCACCACCGGTGAGTGCCGCTTTTTATTTCTTCATTAATAAGTAATACTTATAATGCAGTGACTCCTTGCAGGGTGTGAAGATGTTGATAACATCAAAACTACAAAGGGTAGAATAATTATTTTACATGTTTTTAAGAGGTCTGCCCATGCCCTATTCAAGGTTAATATTACTATCATACTGAAAAATGATCTGACAGTGTTCCCTAAATGCACCACTCCAGCTTTTTGTTTATTGCACCACTGGAGTGCTGCTTTAAATTTAAGTCCCCTGCCCTCTGTCTTAGGCTACGTTCACACATTGCGCATTATATGCACTTTTTTGTGTTGGCGCTATTTGCAGCATTTTGAACCCGCGCAAAAAAGCGCTGTAAAAAACACGGTGCATTCACACACCGCGCTTTTTTATGGGCTCACTTCTCCCCCTAAAGCGCAGGGGAGAAGCGATGTCACACAGGGGAGGAAGAATCCTCCCCTGTGTGACATCTGTGACAGCCCCTTTTGGGTTTCCAGGACCTAGATCGGTGATTGGTCGCTCGCGGTCATGTGATATGCGTGTCATATGCACGTCACATATCACATGACGCGAGCGGCCAATCACAGATCTTCCAAGGCCCTGGAAGTTTGGTACCTGCGGTTGTGTCGGCTCCCGGCTCAACAAACACCCAGCGGAGAATAAGTATTCAATTTTTTAATTTTAACACATTTGGATTATACTTTAATTTGGGTTTCGCAGTGTATATTAAATACACTACGAAACCCAAAAGGGGCTGTACCACATGTCACACAGGGGAGGACTGTTCCTCCCCTGTGTGACATCATATCCTGCAGTGTTGGCATATTCCCCCTAGAATTGTGCATTGTTTGAATGGGAGAAAGCGCGGGCACAGGTGCGTAAAGAATTGACATGGTCATTCTTTTTATGCGCGCGCTTTCTCCCATTAAAGCGTGCGTATATTTATGCATTGTCTGAACGGCAAAAGTGAATTTACATGCGCGCAAAAAAAAGCACAGTGTGAACGTAGCCTTATACTCACTTTTCGCTGCTTTCATCCTTTTCCAGCGGCACTCTGGTTGATCTGGGTAAAAAAGTGATTAGCCGGCAGCTCCATGTTTCATGGTGCGGGAGTCACTTTTCAAAATGTCTCTATGAGAGCCTCGTTCTGGCTCTCATAGGAAAGCATTGAGTGTCTGTGATGTATCTTCTGACTTCGAAGTTATGGGCAGGAGTGGTGTTGGTAAGAAGTGAAGCAGTCAGAAGATGAGTATATGACCAAGGGCTCAGGACTTACATTTACACTGCCATACCAAAACACTGTAGTTGTGTAGTTTTTAAGAGGACCTGTCACCCCCCTGCTGCATGGCAATCTAAGTGTGGCACTGAACGCAGCATGTCTGCTGCATTCAGGAAAGGGGTCCTCCATGTGTCTGTGTGCTGTGTACCCCGAGATATAGGCTTTGTAAAACTTACAGTTAGAAGCCATGGAGGCAGTCACTGTGGCTGGATTGACTGTGGCTATTTCATCCCCAACTCCTCTGTGTGCCGTCTCCTACTGTGCTATTTATGCTTTGTCAGGGCAGGAATCTGGAGCTGATGTCAGGACAAATGATTTGCATGCTGTGAGTGACAGAGGAGGAGAGGAGGAAAGCATAAACATGACAGCAGGAGCGGCACACAGAAGCAGTGGGGGATGGAATGGCCACAGTCAATCGAGCTCCTTCCAGCTATAGTGACTGCCTCCATGGCTTCTAACTGTAAGTTTTACAAAGGCTGTATCTCTGGGTACACAGCACACAGACACATGGATGACCCCTTACCTGAATGCAGCAGACATGCTGCATTCAGTGCTGCATTTAGATTGCCATGCAGCAGGGGGGTGACATGTTCTCTTTAAGGGATGCATGCTCACATTTCTCTTCTATAAATGGAAAAATAGAACTAATAAATCAATTTGACAATTATAGACCATGATAGATATTATGAATCAAGTGGAATGTGTAATCAGAATAATCAGAATAAAGAAATAAATAATTACTTGCTGGCAATGAACTTGTACTTGTTGGCAATACTGATAACTTTTCAGGATTTAGTAACTGAAGAGATATACAGCACTTTAAAATAATTTTCTGAGCACAAATCAAAGAACAAATATCCATCTGGGTAAACGTGTAAGGAGTCCCCAAGTGCCACCATTACCTTATTTTTATTGCCCAATTCACCCATACACCCCTATGTCCCCTGAAGCCATCTTTCTGATTTGTTATTGTTTATATCCTGAACCTCCTGCCAGCTCTTGCTGTGCCAATGGAATACATTTCCCAAGAGGCAGCAGAGCAGTACATGTCCCACAGCCCACGCCCGCAAATCTACAAATCACCACCTATAGACTCTACACAACCTGAAGATGATGACTCCCTACACACACAGCTTCCCCTAACATTGCTCCTACTTCACCTACTGAACTATCCTGACACACTCCTGCAGACACTTATGTGCATACAATCAGGGCACATCGTGTTCTGGACGCAGTGTCTCTTCTCCTGCGGGAAAACCGGCGGTGAAAGTAGCCTGTCCCACGGTCAGCGTTTGTGGCAAGGCGGCTTTTCCCTGCATTCACCTGCCAAGATCGCTTCCAGCTCCGCAGCGTTAAATCGACAAGCTGCGGACAAACGTCAGTACGGAAAGTCACCCAGCATGTCAGTTAATGCTGCGGAGGAAAGAAGCACAGTAGGCACGGGATTTCTGTAAATCCATCACAGCGTTATGGATACAGTGACAACACGCTGCATCCATAACGCTGCAAACACTCATAATGTGTGTGCAACCTAACAGATGCTGACACTAGCCCCACACAAACTGACTGTACTGCAGGGGAATGGATTTTATAATGTAGTCACTTATTATAATGTAAACTAGTATTCTGGGATGCCACTGACCATCCCCTTTAGCCAAAGTTACTAGGTGATTACATTATTTGTTCCTGCACTGCTCCCCTTGGTCTCCCTCCCTGCTCACATCCCCAGTCACTATGAACCTGCTGAGGGTCACAGGCCACACCCACCATGACATCACAAAGCACAGAGCTAATCAGCCGGCTGGACCTTTCAAAGCACAGACAGGAAATCTCTCTGCTTTGAACAAACTGTAGCAGGAACAGCCACCGTATGTGACATCTTGGAACAGAGCAGAACTTTAGTGTCAATTAAATTATGAAGTGCCTTCATTACTGATAGGCTTTACAATTAGTGATGAGCGAGTATGCTCGGCACGACTCGGTACTCGCACGAGTATCTCGGTACTCGGGGTGCTCGGCGAGCACCGAGTACTGCCGAGATGCTCGGACTGCTCGGTAATAAATAGCGATCTGAGACACATACACTGCTCCCTTCAGTGCACACAGTGAGCTGGCACCATACAAGGAGCAGATTAATTGATAGGATCCCTCTGGGGGCCACAGCAAGGTGTTATATGCTGCAGCGATTTTAAAAAGCCCTCCCTCCCACCCTTTTCCGGAATTACTCGTTTTATAACCGGAAGTCTGTGGGCGGAGCCTGTCACTCATTGACTTACATTGGGCTCGGTGCTCTGGCCGAGTACAAGAGTATCTTGAGATGCTCGGCCAGAGCACCGAGCACCCGAGCATTTTAGTGCTCGCTCATCACTATTTACAATGCCTTAATTACCGTATCTGTATACTCTGAAAATCTCTTTAATCCTTTTCTGAAACAGGAGTTTTTAATGTTTGTGCTTTATTCCATCAAAATAGCCATAGGAGGTATTGTAATTTGCGGGATAAGTGACAGTGACACCATTGATTTTAACATATAATGTACTGAAAAATGGGACATAGATTCCAAATGCTATGAAATTACAAAAATAGATTTATATTTTAGTGGTGAAAAACATTCTGAAATTTGTAAAAAAAACAAAAAAAAAACAAAAAAAAAAACCATAACATATTTTTGTGTCAACATTTTGTGAGCCCATAACTTGTTTATTTTCCTCCGTAGTGTTGTACAATAGTTTGGTTTTTTTTTTGTAAGCAGAGATTGCATTTTTATTGAGCTTTTTAGGGTACACATGACTCCCTAATCTCTCTTCATTTCTTTTTTTTTTAATGTCATTCTGGTCACTCAATCGTTTTTTCTCCCTTCATCATTTTAATCATTTTATGTTTTCATAGATCAGATTTTTTGAGATATAATACTAAATTTAAGTAGTAAAGGGGAACCTGTCACTACGTTTTTCCCCTGTGGCCACCATCTAACACCTTATATACATCATTAATTATACTAAATAATAATAATAATAATTCTAGAATGATGTCTAAAAGTCCCCAAGCTGATCAGTGTAACAAGAAAATAGCTTTTATTATAGTCACCTACAGGGAAGCTGGTCAGATGAGCATTGCTGATTTTGATCCAGCACCTCCTCTCTTCTTGCAAACACCATCTTCCTTTTATGCTTCTTGTGGATGATGTGTCCTACATCATACAGTGCCTTCCATCACGCTCCTGCGCACATGCACTTTTCTCTACCCTAGTAGAGGGCAGAACAAAGTATTGTGGTGCACATGTGCTAGCATTCTTGACCTTTCCCCACACCTGCACATTACAGTACTTTGCTCTGCCCTCAGCAGAGAGAAGAGTGCATGCACAAGAGTGCAATGGAGGACACTGTGTGGAACATATAGGACACGTCATCCAAATGAAGCAGGGATGGAGGACAGCAATTGCAAGCAGAGAGGAGGCGCAGGATGAAGATCAGCGCAGGTGAATATATTAAAAGATATATTTTTATGTTATGTGGATAGGCATGGGGACTAATATACAACACTCAATAATTCTGCATATAAGTACTTACTGGTGGTGGTAGCAGTTTATATGGGAAAACCTTAAATTTCAAAAATCAACACAGACCCTGCTGAAATATTTTTCAATTTCTGTCATTGACGAGGTAGTTAAAGTTACTAGTGGAAGAAAGAAACAAACAGAATGTTTAAATATCAATGTAGTCAATGGAATGGTATCTGGAGGTCCATGAAGTAGGGATTCAATGAAGGCCAGACTATGAGAAGAGAGATGCTAACAATAAGGATATACTGTATCCATGTATTATGCAATTACCATGTTTCCCCGAAAATAAGACACTGTCTTATATTATTTTTTGCTCCAAAAAGTCCGCCATGTCTTATTTTCGGGGGGTGTCTTATATTAGCCAAAAAAAAACTGCACTGCAGCAGCCTCCCATTCCAGTACGGTACCGTGATCCCACTGCAGCAGCCTCCCATCCCAGTACGGAACCGTGTCCCACTGCAGCAGCCTCCCATCCCAGTACGGTACCGTGTCCCACTGCAGCAGCCTCGCATCCCAGTACGGTACCATGTCCCACTGCAGCATCCTCCCATCCCAGTACGGTACCGTATCCCACTGCAGCCTGCCATGTGTTTACACACACACATCAAACACACCACACACACATCAAACACACCACACACACATCAAACACACCACACACATCTCACACACTTTCACTTTCTTACGGTACTTCTTTCTTTTTTTTCCTCTGCGGTGCTGCTTTGGTGCTGGTGGTGCACTGTGCCCTGGGCCAATCACAGCGCAGAAGCCCAGGGCCAATCACAGCGCAGGAGCCCTGGGCCAATCACAGCACAGGAGCCCTGGGCCAATCACAGCCCAGGACTAACGTCAGCTGGCCCATGATTCCTGCACTGTGATTGGCGCAGGGCTCGTGGGCGGGGCAGAGACCAGCAGAGAGCGCTGGAGTGATCCATGGCTCTGAAAGCTACAGAGTGGCGGTCCCGGAGAGCAGGGACAGCGGGGGCAGCGGGGACACAGATGCATGCCCTGGTCTTGTGATCAACAGCTTGCACCGCAGGTACGCCCTATAATCAGGGGGATGTCTTATATTAGGAAGTAGGGCTCCCCCCCAAGCATGCCTTACTTTCCGGGGGGGGCCCTATTTTCGGGGAAACACAGTAGTTATTCATTTACTCAGTGTAATGTATGGGTAAACTTGTCTTTCCTCCATGATAACTGCAGAGGTGCACAACCCCCTAAGGTAAGTGGCTTTGGCCCCCATACACATTTTTCTTAAATACCACTAGGTGCTTCACATTTGCGCCCCTTTTTCTCGTTTTACATATAATATCACCCTTCCTTCTGCCAATAACTATTTCCTTGGAGCATCAGATCCTAAAGACCTCTGATTAAATAAGTTAGACGGCAGAAATGTATTATAACTTCTGATTGGATGACATGACATCGATCATTCTTCGGTATGACAAGGCAGGTAAGTGGTCCCTGAACTACTCTATTGTAGAAAAAGGAAATCTTAAAGGGAAATTCCACATAAATTATCCTCTGTCACTTATGTTAACATGTCAGAACATTTTTATGGGAATTAGGATCTGGCCCTCTACCAGCAAGCCGGCCAAGTCACACTGTAGGTCTCCAGAGGTATTTCTACATTTTCATGGAATTTCTGAACACATAATAATTGAAGTATGGTGGCAAGTGACAGAGACTTCCAACAATCACATTTCTTGACGACTCTGTTGGGACTGGGGTCCTTTTATTTTGCTAATCATTGGAGTAGGTTTTATGTTGCCAAATCCCCTATAATAGTCATATTAATCTGTATAGATATAAAGGTGAACTCCTTCTTGAAAAGGCATTGGGAAATGCTGTATTCCTGAGTGTCAGGTGGCCACTAAACACTAGGCGTCTTTACACTGCATTGCACAAAATGTAACGTTGCATATACATATATATATATATATATATATATATAAAAAAAAATAAAGCACATTTTAAATCCCGACTATAATAATCCAAGTCATAGTGAAGTTCGGTACTGCAGTGGAGGCAGCATCAATAATTGACTGCTTGGGCACGATTCGTCTAGAAGGCGGCTGGCATCTGATCATTGTGTACAGCTGTATGAACCAAAACCGCAGCCTGGCCATTGCACATCCCTCCGATGCCACAAATACTTTCATATGTGACACCTCCAGGAATCTGGTCATGTTACAGGTTAATGTGTTTTCTAGAATGATCACCTTTGATACTGAACATCTTCTGCATAATGCGCTATAAAAATCCAGATAGATGTGCAAATCCAAAGCGGCACTCGTATCCGCATTACATGTATCGATACAAGGTGTATCCCTACAGCTGCTCTGCAATAGCATGGTGGCCAGCCGATATGATCAAACATGAGGAAGGTGGGGTCTGCACAGAGGATTCACTGATGCAGGAAAACTCTGCATCTCTACAAGGGAGGTGGTACAGGAGAAATCCATATCCAGCAACAGATTGACATACTACGGGAATATTAATGTATGCATGACCCTATAAATAAAACAGATCTGGCAGCGTAATTACACAAAAAATGCCATTTACGTGACTGCAGAGATGCAATATCACAGACATGGATAGCACACAGGGAATGACACAGGCACTGTGGGATGATTGTGACTCGATAGTCTTCATACCTTACGTTTTCGATCTATACGATCCCTAGGGATCTTACGCCGTCTCCTCTCTTTTTCCCTCTCTTTCTCATCAATGGGAGGCAGTTCCAGATCTCGGACTTTTTTAATAGATGCAGCAGCATGAGCCATTTTGAGGAGGAAAGAACCAGCTTCAAGGACTCAGCTCCGACCACAGGAATATAAATCCAGCTTTTTGGTCTCCTCTCCCACTAAATCTGCGGCTGCAAAACAGAACTTTTCCCTGTAATCCTCCAATCCACAGATAAATTACAGCTTGTGTCCATATGATGCAGAAGCCATAAGACGAGAGAGCATTTTAGAGAGACAGATACACCTGACACATAGCAGGTGTCAATGACAAGACGGGGAGAAGAGAATTAGAGGGTCTGATCTATCACATTGGCAAGGTCCCAGATTTTCACTGACTATATGAATGCGAGCTTCAGACCAGCTGACAGTCCATCCTTTAACTCCTCAGCAAACCAGAAAGGTCTTCTGGGACCTTTGAATCCAGCCTGCGTCCTCTGACTACAGCCAGGAAGAGGCCACCTCAAAGAAGGCAGCAGGGGAGGTAGATCTCCTTTAAATTCCACAAGCACCTCATAGCAGAGTAGGAATAAAAATGGTGCAGTCTGACTTAATGACTTGCTGCTGCTGCTAGGACTGCCTCGGATTGAGCACATGACATGCTTCCTTCCCTCTGTTCTTATGCTTCTGGTCTCGCTTTAATTACATTATTGCAGCTCGGATCTGAAGCCGCACTGGCTGTATCTGGTCCACCTGCTTCTGACCTATTCAAATACAAGGGTGAACAAGCAATAGCTGCTCCATGAATATTCATATGGCTCCATCTGTAGCGAGTGACCTACAGCAAACGTGAGTCTGCATACAGTAGACGGAGCACCGACTGGAAATTCCTGCTGGAAATATACATTCTACATTCCGGAACCCTCCGGATGATCACCTGCTGTAATCCCCCCTCCCCGATAGACAAGCTGATACACGATGCAGTACTTAACACGCTAGAGTTTGACGTGTGTTCATACAAGCAAATCTATAACGAGCTCAAATCTTTCTAAATTTGGGCATCAATGAAATACCCTAATTGGGCACTAAGGCTGGGGTCACAGTTGACATGCGTTTTTTTAGTGCCTTTTAAAAACACATGCTTTTTTACATGGGTTTTTCATGTCATCATGAGTTTTTTAAGGTGTCTGATGGCTCCCTGCGTTTTTGGCTGCGTTTTGGAATCTGCACCCAAAAATAGTGCATGTATTATTTTTTGGTGCGTTTTTATAACATGGGCCCCTATGGAAAACGCATGCAAAAACGCATGTACAATTAGTACCTTTTAGTGCCATTCAAAAACGCATGTGTTTCCCATAGGAGCCCATGTTAAAAAAACGCATGCGTTTTCTAAAACGCATGTGTTTTTTAACATGGGCTCCTATGGAAAACGCATGCGTTTTTGAATGGCACTAATTGTACATGCGTTTTTGCATGCGTTTCCCATAAGGCCCCATATTAAAAAACGCATGCGTTTTTGGAAAAGCACCAAAAACGCATGGGACTGTCACACATGCTTTTTGGCTATTAGGGCATGCGTTTTTTTAACATGGAGGCCTATGGGTGCGTTTTTTACATGTGTTTTTGAAAACGCAGGTCTCCAAAAACGCATGTGAAAAATGCTACTGTGACCCCAGCCTAAGAGAGCAGGGAAATAAAATAAAGGGAGTCTTAAGCCCACCTTACATAAGTTGACAGAATCTGACTGTGACGTCCATCCGAGACCACCGGATCAAGCCGCTCAGTCAGGCAAAACCCCAAGAGTGGAATTATAGCAAAGCCCAGGAGGTAACTGTCTATTAATTTGCAGAAAGGTCGCCAAACAGGGACAAGCCGGGAGGTCAGGAAAGAAACAAAACAGGATCCAATAGTGAGGTCAGGGAGCAGAGTCAAAACCTAGATGGCAAGAAAGTACAAAATTGTGAGGAAGGAGAAGAGTCCAAAAAACAGGCAGAGGTCAAAACCGATTAACAATAGATGCAACACAAGCTAAAGAGGGGGAGCAACAAACTATTTCTGACAGCTTACAGAAAAAGGCCGAAGGTATATGTAGAGTGTGGTACTTTGCAATAGGCTGGAACTAAGTAGCTAATGACCACCCACACATTAACACTGTCAGACTATGAAGCACCATAGGTCCCAGCCACTCTATTACTAGTGGATGAGTGAAGCCAGTGCTCTCCAGAATCCTCTGCAAGGACTTCTCCCCTATTGCCAGCATCACCTACAGTGTGAATACGGTGATGCCTAGTGACAGGTGGGCAAGTAATACCTTTATCACTATCATCACCTACAGAGTGAATTTGGCAGTGCCTAGTCACAGAAGCAGGAGCAAGCTCTGGTGGGGACGTTACTCTGACAATTTCAACGGGAACAGCTGCCATCTTATATTTCTGGGGCCTTTTGACTCTCCTCAACAACATGATGTAGCGGGAGAGAAGGATCCAGCCTGTTGATTTTCAACACCGGATCTTTTTGTTCACAGCATAAATAAGCCACTGCCAAGAGTCTGACAGCAGCTCTACCCATAGAGAACACAGCAGCACTCAGATGAGCATTCCTGTGCATGGGAGAGTCGCAAGAGATAATGTACCTGTCAGCCAAATGACTGGTCAACAGCTGTCTAATGCGTATGGCCAGCTTTACAGTATGTTGATTCCACTAAGTAAACTGTGCCTCTTAGAAGGCATATTTTCTTTAACATCACAAAAATTATTTTGTAATTGCCTTATTATAACTATATAAAACATATACAAAGAGCATCATAAAAAAAAAAACACAAAAAGAACAGCTGCATATGATTATTATAAACTTCCCAGGGCGTTCATATTGGAAGCACAAAAGTCTTCCTGTTATTGTCCATGTAGACCAGGGGTAGGGAACCTTTTTCTGCTAAGGGCCATTTAGAAATTTCTTCCATCCTTCAGGGGCTGCACAAAATTATCAACTGAAATAAACTATCAACTCACCCCTACTGTGGTGGCTGGCGCTGCTTCTCTTTAGCGTGGTTGTGATGTTAGGTGACATTGATCATGTTGCTTCTCAACTGACAGCTCAAAGGAGAGAGCACATGAGGGGAAAATACAGCACATGAGGCGTTGAGAGAGAATAAATAAAGGGGGGAGAGAGGTCAAAGAAGAGAGTACAGAGGGGAGAAGACAGCACACAAAAGGAGAGAGAAAATGGACAGGGTGAAACAAGTCAAAGGAGGGAGCACAGAGTGGAGATGACAGCACACAGGGGGGATAGAGAATGGACAGGGGGAGACAGGTCAAAGGAGAGAGCACAGATGGGAGAAGACAGAACACGGGGGGAGAGTGAACGGGCAGGGGTAGAACACGGGCGGAAGTAGAGCACACACACACACATATATATATATATATATATATATATATTTATTATTATTATTATTATTATTTATTTATATAGCGCCATTAGGTTCCATGGCGCTTTACATGAGGATGAGGGAGACAAGAACAAGTACACTAAATCTAGGCGATCAGGACGTACAGGTACAGGAGGGGCAGGGACCCTGTCCACGAGGGCTCACAGTCTATGAGGGGTGGGTTAGGATACAGTAGGATGGGGGAATGTCAGGTATGGGGCGTTCGCCTGGGTCTCATGGCAGGTTGTAGGCTTGACGGAACAAGTGAGTCTTCAGGTGACACTTGAAGCTACTCAGGGTAGGAGAGTGTCTGACGTGTTCGGGTAGGGAGTTCCAGAGTAAGGCAGCTGCCCGGGAGAAGTCCTGGACTCGGTTGTGCGAAGAGGTGATGAGGGGGGAGCAGAGGAGGAGTTCTTGGGAGGAGCGGAGGTTGCGTGAGGGTAGGTATCGGGAGACCAGGTCGGAGATGTATGGTGGAGCCAGGTTGTGTATGGCTTTGTACACAATGGTTAGTGTTTTGAATTGGGATCTCTTGGAGACGGGGAGCCAGTGAAGGGCTTGGCAGAGGGGGGAGACAGGGGAGTAGCGGGAGGACATATAGATGAGTCAGGCAGCGGAGTTGAGGATAGACTGGAGAGGTGTGAGGGAGTTAGCCGGGAGGCCATTGAGAAGGAGGTTGCAGTAGTCAAGGCGGGAGATGATAAGAGCATGGATGAGTGTTTTAGCGGTGTCGTGGGTGAGGAAGGAGCGAATCCGTGAGATGTTCTTGAGCTGGAGCCGGAGGGATGTGGTGAGGGCCTCGATGTGGGGTTTGAAGGATAGGGAGGAGTCAAGGATTACCCCGAGGCACTTGGCTTGGGGGACTGGGGAGAGGGGGCAGTCGTTGACGCAGATGGATAGGTTGGGAGGTGGGGTGGAATTTCTTGGGGGAAGACTATGAATTCAGTTTTGTCCATGTTGAGTTTAAGGAAGCGAGCAGAGAAGAAGGATGAGATGGCGGAAAGGCATTGAGGGATTTTCAAGAGTAGGGAGGTGATGTCAGGGCCGGACAGGTAGATTTGGGTGTCGTCAGCGTAGAGGTGGTACTGGATGGGACTCGATGAGTTGCCCTAGGCCGAGAGTGTAAATGGAGAAAAGTAGGGGTCCCAGGACCGAACCTTGGGGGACTCCGACAGAAAGGGGGTAGGGTGAGGAGGAGGTGTGGGAGTGGGAGACGCTAAAGGTCCGGTCTGCTAGGTATGAGGAGATCCAGGAGAGGGCAAGGTGGGTGATGCCAAGGGATTCCAGGATCCGGAGAAGAAGGGAGTGGTCAACCGTGTCGAAGGCGGCAGACAGGTCAAGGAGTAGCAGGATCGAGTAGTGGTGTTTGTTCTTGGCGGTCAGTAGGTCGTTGGTGACTTTGGTCAGGGCTGTTTCGGTGGAATGGAGGGTCGGAAGCCGGACTGTAGGTGGTCGAAGTGGGAGCACGAGGAGAGGTGAGAGGACAGTTCGCAGTGGACGTGTTGTTCAAGTAGCTTAGAGGCGAATGGGAGAAGAGATATCGGGCGATAGTTAGAGACAGAGGTAGGGTCAAGTGAGGTTTTTTTTTAGGATGGGCGTGATTAGGGCGTGTTTGAAGGCCGAGGGGAAGGTACCAGTGCTAAGTGAAAGGTTAAAGAGGTGGGTGAGGGCTGGGATGAAAATGGAGGTGTGGTTGGGAATGAGGTGGGATGGGAGCGGGTCGTGGGCGCTGGTGGTGAGGTGTGATTTTGACAGGAGGGAGGAGAGTTGGTCTTCAGTTATGGGGGGGAAGTGGCTGATGGAGGAGGAGGGCAATGTAGGTGGGAAGGGGAGGTGTGGGGATAGTGGACCGAAGCTGCTTCTGATCTTGTCGATCTTCTCCTTGAAGAAAGTCGCAAAGTCTTCAGCAGAGATGAGGGGAGAAGGGGGAGGAGCAGGTGGGTGAAGTAAGGAGTTGAAAGTTTTGAAGAGCTGTTTGGGGTTGCGGGACAGAGAGGTTATAAGGGATGAGAAGAACACTTGCTTGGCGGTAGCGAGTGCCGTCTTGAAGTCAGTGATGGATTGCTTGAACAGAGCAAAGTGCTCGGGGGTGTGAGACTTTTTCCATCTCCTCTCGGCGACTCTGGACGCCCGTCTCAGGTTTTTAGTGAGGGTGGTGTGCCAGGGTTGCCTGTTAATATATATATATATATACCATGTTCCAAATTATTATGCAAATTGGTCTTACGTGTCATAGGGCTTTGTTTTTTAATGAAACCCATTGATGGTATTGTGTCTCAGAGTTCTTTGGATCACTGAAATCAATCTCAGATACCCGTGATAATTAGTTTGGCAGGTGAGCCCAATAAAAGGAAAACTGGGTGTTCCACAATATTACGCAGGCCACAGTTTTCAAGTAACATGGGAAAGAAAAAGGATCTCTCTGCGGCCGAAAAACAACAAATAATGCAATGTCTTGAACAAGGGATGAAAACATTAGATATTGCATGAAAATGTAAGCGTGATCATCGTACTGTGAAGAGATTCATGGCTGATTCTTGGCACAGATGTGTTCGTGCAGATAAAGGCAGAATGAGGAAGGTTTCTGCCAGGCAAGTTCATCAGATTAAGAAAACAGCTCCTAAAAAGGCCTTACAAACCAACAAACAGATATTTGAAGCTGTTGGTGCCTCTGGAGTCTTTTGAACCTCAAGGTGTAAGATCCTTCAAAGGCTTGCTGTGGTGCATAAACTTACTATTCAGCCACCCCTAAACAGTGCTCACAACCAAAAACGGTTGCAGTGGGTTCAGACATACATGAAGACTAATTTTCAAACAGTCTTGTTTACTGATGAGTGCCGAGCAACCCTGGATGGTCCAGATGGATGGAGTAAGTGGATGGTTGGTGGATGGCCACCATGTCCCAACAAAGCTGCAACGTCAGCAAGGAGGTGGAGGAGTCATGTTTTGGGCCAGAATCATTGGTAGGCCCAAAACATTGGTAGGCCCCTTTAAGGTTCCTGAAGATGTGAAAATGACCTCTGCAAAGTATATAGAGTTTCTGACTGAGAACTTTCTTCCATGGTACAAAAATCAAAATGTGCTTTCAGGAGCAAAGTCTTCTTCATGCATGACAATGCACCATCTTATGCTGCAAAGAATACCACTGTGTCATTGGCTGCTATGGGCATAAAAGGAGATAAACTCATGGTGTGGCCACCATCTTCCCCTGACCTCAACCCTATAGAGCAGAGGTCCCCAACTCCAGTCCTCAAAGCCCACCAACGGTCCAGATTTTCATTATTTCCTTAGAAATTTGACAGTTGGTAATTCAATTTCCTGCACAGGTGGTGATTCCAATTGTCAAATGCCAAGGAAATCCTGAAAACATGCACTGTTGGTGGGCCTTGAGGCCTGGAGTTGGGGACCTCTGCTATAGAGAACCTTTGGCGTGTAATCAAGCAAAATATCTATGAGGGTGGGAGGCAGTTCACATCAAAACAGTAGCTCTGGGAGGCTATTCTGACACCATGCATAGAAATACAAGCAGAAACTCTCCAGAAACTCACAAGTTCAATGGATGCAAGAATTGTGAAGGTGATATCAAAGAAGGCCTCCTATATTAACATGTAACTTGGCCTGTTCTGATGTTTTGGAGTTAAATAGCTTTTTCTTTCAGTGAATGTGACCTCCTAATGCTGCAAATTCAACAAATGAGCATTTTCACTACTTTCAAACATATCATATGTTTAGAAACTCTAATGTGCCTAATAATTTGGAACAGTGCATTCAGAGTTTTTTTTAATTTTGAAGATTATACTTTTATCATTGGGAGGTTTCTTCAATAAAATTCGATGTATACTAACGGGTGATGACCTTTATTACACTGACTGTCATTTGCACCGACCATTTAGGAAGATCAGAGAAATAGAACATTTGCATCATAATTTGGAACATGGTATATATATATATATATATATATATATATATATATATATTACTAGATGGGTGGCCGTCTTTCTTCCCTCCCGTGCGCTCTACCCCTGCCCATGTGCTCTATACTCTATATATACACATAAACAGTAAACATCACTGGGATATAGTCTGGAAGTCAATGAACTAGGCATTGTGCACGGCCACTAGGCAGGGGGCATCGTTGTGTTGCAAACACAAGCCTGATTTTCATGGAGAATACATCTGTGGTTGGGACATAGCTCTGACTTTGATGAACATCTGTCCCAATGTGGGACTGTCCCGCTGGATCCAGAATGGTTGGGAAATATTGATGTTATAGATTTCAATATCACAGGTCAGTTTCCCATAGTGGTTATGTGATTTATATAATTCCTATTCATTTTATTATGAGTATATAATATAGATAATTATTCTATGAATATTTGGCCACATTGATGCAGGAGATGCACAAACACGGAAGAAATCCTAGATGAAGACAGGTCATGCCACAGCTCATGGACTTGTAAAGGGGTCCAGTGTTAGATCTCAACAAAATGCAAAGTAAAAATGATAAAATGTGTACCAACCCAATCATTCACACCTACGCATGTTTCTCACCTTATGCCGCCTCAGAGTGATAAGTCGGTAATATTGACAATTTTACTGTACTATAACACTGTGAGGGCAATTTACTGTGATTGGCAGTACATCTGTCAGTCTTAAAAGCATGCTGGATTATGATGTGACAATTTGCCTCTTAAAAAAATGGGTGCCTCTTGGGTTGTTTGTGTTTTACTAAGTGAAATCTAGTTTTCTGTAATCATTTACATGAATTACTGACATAGATTTTAGAAAAACTGTCGACTTTGCAACATCCCTCATATGGGGTGGGGTGTCATTTTTATTCCGCTGTGATAATCAACTTTTTTGGCAGCACCAACCACAGTCTCCTGGACAATGTTCCGAGAGCTGTTTTCTTTAACTGTAAGTCACTCATTTAACCCTGCTGTTCTGTGTGGACAAAAATGACCACATTTGAAATTTTAGATTTCCTTTTTCATTTGTTTATGAACAACCATGTTAACATACAGGCTAATAATGCAACGGGTATTCAAATAGGTCCGGTCAAAACTTAACGGAACAGTAAAAGTGTCAAGTAGACCTGAACAGAACAGAAGAAGGGCCCACAAGTTCTCAATACGGTTTAGATCAGGTGAGGAAGCACCATGTCATTATTCTTTAATCTGTAAGACTTTTACTAACTATTCATGGGGTCAAGTACTGTGATGTATGTGACGGAGCCTTGTTCTGCATAAATATCATGGTTCTGTTGAAAGATGCAAACTTTTCATTTACCACTGCATACAGTCATAGGTATTCAGACCCTTTGCTCAGACACTCATATTTAAGTCACATATGGTCCATTTCCTTGTGATCTTTCTTGAGATTGTTCTACTTCTTCAATGGAGTCCAGAGGTGTCTAATTAAACTGATAGGACTTAATTTGGAAAGGCACACACCTGCCTATATAAGACCTCACAGCTCACAGTGCATGCCCCACCAAATGAGAATAACACAGAATCGTTATAACAAGGAGCAGGGTGGACACAAGCGCTGACATCAGGGTGGGAGGCGGGACAGGAGCGCGGGACCGAAACTAACAAGACCTCGCTCAGTGCCTGCGTGAAGTACCACAAGGAGGCACAGGCGCAGGCGAAGATGGATGACAAACCATCAAGGACGCGGTGAGGACAGGGAGGAGGACGGAACGGAGACGCAGGGGGCGGGAATGGCCCCTGGGAAGCGAGCTAACTGCTGCCACTGGTAATGCCCTCTTGACCTTTAACTGTGAGTTTTCAAAAGGCTATATTTAGGGGTACAAACCTCATAGACACATGAGGGATCCCTTTCCTGAATGCAGCATACATGCTGCATTCAGTGCTGCTATTAGATTGAATTCCAAGAGGGGGGTGACAGGTCCTCTTTAACTAATAAATCAATATTAAATTCACCCTTTGGTGTCTCGTGGTATATGGCAGCATGGTTTCTAACCCTTCATCCTTCCTACTTTTTTTTTAAATCAGATCTTTTTTTTATTGAAAAGTAAAAAAAGAAATTTTTTCAATACAATAGATAACAACACATAAAGAAAAACAGAGAAGACAGTTAACAATAGCCTATGCAGCCCACATACAAATATACCCCCCTCCCCCTCCCCTTTCCCAAAAACCCTTCTCACGTAGTAAAGTTGGACACATCCACATTATATCCAAATAATCATCCACAGGTGTCTTCAATCATAAGAGCAGATAATAATTATGCTGTAACATCAAATTAAAACATATGACAGATATGGCTAGCAAGATATTTCCGCTCAGGATAAATAATTATATCACTTCAGATAGCATTAGGATCTCAACGCGTTCAACAGGGCTGCAAAATAGTCACCATGAAAGTATCTCCACCTACTCCATAGTTTATCGAATTTATGCAGTGCCTTTCTTTTTTTATACACCTCCTCCTCCCATCTGATCAGACTCCGCATTTTCTCCACAAATTCCTGTAGCCGTAATGGTTGAGAGTCGAGCCAGTGAGTAGCTATTACTTTTCGAACCTGGAACAGGGTACGTTTTAAAGCCAATTCTTCACTAACATCATATTGTCCAGGGCCCACATATCCTAACACACACACCAATGGGGTAAGTGATAAAGCAGACTCAAGCACATTGTTCACATAATTAATACAAGCATTCCAAAAGACCGCCACCTGCCTACATGTCCAAGACATATGTATCAGATCTGCCCCTTCCTCCCCACACTTTGGGCATTTGTCATCTCCCCTAAGACCAGCTTGACACAAAAATGTGGGCGTCCTATACACCCTATGCAACAAATACAGCTGAGACAATCGCTGCGCCTCACATGTAGACAAAAGTGGGACACTGTCCAATATATCTTCCCAGGATTCACTATCAATAGGGCCCACATCCCGCTCCCATCTGTCCTTGATCAGCAGCGGTCTTTCCCACTGGAACTGCTGCATCAGAATGCCATAAATCCTAGATATAGGACCCTTGCCTCTGTTATGACAAAGCAATGTATTAAACAGTAAGTGATGCTGTATCTTACTCTGCAATAGTCTCGACTGGCTCATCCAGGCATGACGCAGCTGTAGATAGAAATAAAACGTGTTTTCGTGGGACAGAAAATTCATCAGACAACTGTTGAAAAAATTTAAGAACGTCTCCATTCAAAATCTGTGCTACAAGAGAGATACCCAATCCCTTCCACAAACCCCCTCAATCTAGTTTGTAAATTTCTGGCAAAGCAGGATTATTCCAAAGTGGGGTAAAGGGAGTATATCCCGTCACTTTTAGAATTAATTTAGTCTTCTGCCACATTTTTCGCATGAGCCCCACGGTTGGCAAACACTTTCGGCGCTTCCGCTCCAAGAGCCCAACCTCCAAAAAGGAAGTAATGGAAAGTCCCCCCGTAATGACATAAACCAATCTCTCCAAATTCCCGCGGATTAGGACAAGCTGTTGGAGCTGGGATGCCAGAAAGTACGCCCAGGGGTTAGGGGCCGCCAATCCTCCCTGGTCCTTAGGCCTTTGTAATGTATCTGGCGACACCTTTTTTCCAGATTAATTCCCTAAATAAAGCTTGAAATCTATAAAAAAATTTGCATGGGAATCCAAATTGGAGAATTATGAAGTACGTATAGTAACTGAGGCATCAATATAATTTTCACCAGATTGGTTTTTCAACTACCAAAAAGGGAAGCTTACACCAAATATTAATTTTCTGCTGGAATTTACCCATCATATCCAATAAATTCAAAGAGATATAATTAGAGACAATAGGAGACACCACTATACCCAGATATTTAAATTGACGGACAACTTTAAGACATGTATATCCCACTTTTGTATCAGCAGAGTATCCACGGGCATAATCACCGACTTGTCCCAATTTATTTTTAAACCCGAATATTCTCCAAATTCCTGTTTAAGTCCCATAGCTGTAGTTAAGGAAGAGGACGTGTCCCCAAAAACAGCAGATCATCAGCATATAATGCCACCCTCTCCTCTAGGGCCCCGTGATGAAAACCCTGGATATCAGGACTAGTACGCAGTTTAACAGCTAATGGTTCAATGGCGAGAGCAAACAGGAGGGGGGGCAGCGGGCAGCCCTGCCTAGTACCCCTCTCCAACTTCAGAGTATCTGATAAAGCACCATTGAGGCGGATCCTCGCCACAGGAGCAGACTATAGTAATTTCACCCACGCTAAAAACTGGTTTCCAAATCCCAATTCCCGCAGTACCACCCAAAGATACTCCCACTCAACGCTATCGAAAGCCTTCGCAGCGTCAAGCGAGAGCACCGCCCTCTCCCCCCCACTCTGAGATGCCAACTGCAAGTTGAGAAACACTCTGCGTAGGATAATGGCCGTAGATTTATTGGGCATAAATCCCGTTTGATCCTCCCCCACTACCTGGGTAATCACCGCCATCAACCTAGTTGCCAAGACTTTCGCCAAAATCTTTACATCCGTGGATAGCAAAGAAATAGGCCTATATGATTCAGGTTGTAGAGGGTCCTTTCCTGGTTTAGTTAAAAGAACTAACCACTGCCTCTCTCATTGATCCAGGGAGAACACTATTACTCAAAGCCCCTTCAAATACCTCTTTCAACCTAGGTAATAGAACTTCCCCAAATTCCTTATAAATTTCAATTGGGACACCATCCGAACCAGGGGCCTTATTATTCTGAAAGTTTTTTACTGCAGCCAACAGTTCCTCTATTGTAATAGGAGCCTCCAATTGTAATCTCTGGGCATCTGTCAATTTGGGCAGCTGAATGTCACGGATATACTGCTCCAGCTCGGTATAAGATTTTGCGAGGTTAGAGGAGTATAGCTGCTGGTAGAACTGGAAGAATACCTTCACAATCTCTCCAGTATCCGTAACCAATGCTCCAGTACTGTCTCGAATAGTTGAGACCATCGGAGCCCCAGTCTGAGCTCTAGCAACCGTTGCCAACAGATGTCCAGCCCCCTCAGCATAGAATTGCTGTATTAAGAAAAAAACGTTTATTCTCAGCCTGCTGTAACACAAATTCATTTACCGTAATTTAGATTAAGCGTTTGTCCATTTCAGCTTATTGTCGGCAGTTGGTGACCCCACAAAAGTGTGTTCCAGAATATCCACCTCAGCACGCAGGGATTGCATACGCGCCTCTAGTTTTAGATTTAACCGTGGATATTTATTTTATTAAGACTCTACCAAAAACGCTTTCATGTCATCCCAAACCAAGGACAGAGATACCGAGCCCACATTATTGCAAAAAAACTCTTCCAGAATAGAGGGTAGGAGACATTGCTATCAAATACCGCCAGCCAAAATGGTTTGAACCTCCACCCACCCCTATGACATAGAGCACCCTGGCCCACATTTATAAGGCTACTTTCACATTACGATTTTGAAGGAGCCGATGCTGTCCGATAAATTCGGACAGCATCGCTCCCTTCTGATGCCTGGAATCGGATGCCAAATAGGCATCCGATTCCGGCATAAATCGTAGCCTCCGTGCTAATAAAAAAGAAAAAAAAGTTATGCTCACCTATCCCAGAGGCCCCCCGCCGTCTCCCGCCGTCTCCCGGTGTCCTTTCGCTTTCTGCAGAGGTCTTCTACTTCTGTACAGACCTGCGGTGATGTCACAGTCACGTGACAGCAGGTGGTAACCTGCAGTCACGTGACTGTGACATCACCGCAGGTCCTGTACAGAAGTAGAAGACCTCTGCAGACACGGGAGCCTGCGGGAGCCGGCGGGGCCTCGGGATAGGTGAGCATAAACTTTTTTTTTTTTTTTTTAAACCCCTGCCTTCCTCCATAGGGCCCCATGCTAATTGATCGACCAAATCGGATGTGTACTAAATGCCATCCGATTTTGTCCGATCCGATTTTGTCCGATCTTATTTTCGTACAAAAATCGGAGTATGCTCCGATTTTTGCACTGATAAAAAAATCGGACAGAATCGATCGGACCAAATCGATGGCATTTAGTGCACATCCGATTCGGTCCGATGCCCATAGGCTGCATGGGGCCAAAATCGGATCTGATGCTGTCCGATTTTTATCGGACAGCATCGGAAATTCAAATATCGTAATGTGAAACCAGCCTAACAACCCTAAGTGGAGAATGATCTGAGATCAGTCTGGTACAATACTCAGCCTCAGCTATCAATGGCACCATTTCCCTATTCCCCAAAGCCAAATCTATTCTAGATAACGAGGAATGAGATGCAGAATAGCAGGAATATTGCCTACCATCAGGAAACCTCATGCGCCACACATCAATTAATTGTATCTCCTGCAGGACCCTCGCTAGAGATGTTTCGTGTATAGTACCACCTCCCAGCTCACCCCGATACTTATCCAATCCGGCATTTAGGTACATGTTAAAGTCCCCAATTACCAACAGGGGTATGTTAGTGTACTCTGTAATAACGGGGATTATATGTTGCATTTTACTCACAGAAAATGGTGGCGGAATATATAGAGCAATCATAACACACCCACCCCCCTCCATCCCTCCCCCACCCACCCAAAGCTAGTAACGTTATCATGTAACGGTTCATCACCAACCCCATGCACCATAATCTAAGTTTCGTGTGGACCGCTATCAGGAGGTTTACGCCCTGACTTCACAACAAGTAAAAGAAAATAAAGATAGATAAAAGACAATAGAAAAAACAATAAGAGAAACACAGATTGGAGAACAGAATCTCGCACACTGCAGGGGGATAAAACTTGAGAAGCTCACAGTTGGTTCAGTGACAACCCCCGCTCCATATTATCACCCCAAAGAATATATCGGCTTGCCCGAGGTATATATAAGAGAAATATACAAATCCCATATTAAATACAATCCAGAATAACATATACTTATAAAACCCAACATCTCACACTGAACCCGTTCATTCTCAAAGGTGGCAGGTTTAAACTTTATCAACCACTGGTATCATAAAAAACCAAAAACAGTCATCCATTGCGGATTTGTCTCTCCTTTAAGTCCAGCCATTAAGATGCCTCCTTGGCCATATCAAAGAAGTGGGTTCCACCAAGTGCCTCCACTCCCAGCCGGGCCGGGAACAGCATAGAATACTGCACTGTCAGCGCTCTCAAACGACGTTTAACCTCCTGAAACTGAGCGCGTTTTCTACGGACTTCCACAGAAAAATCCGGATACAGGGACACTCTTGACCCCTCTATACGGAGATCCTCAGCCGTCCGTGCCAGATATAGAATTTTGTCCCGATCTCTAAAATGCAGCAAATCAGGATTGGGCATGCTTGGTCTCCCGGCTGTGGCGGCCTGGCTGGCACTCTGTGAGCTCTCTCAATAGCAAACATTCTAGAGAACTTTTCTTGGCCGAAAGTTTTCAGCAACCATAGCTTCAAAATATTCCACTGCATCTCTACCTTCCGCCCTCTCTGGGACCCCCACAATGCGCACATTATTTCGACGTAGGCGGTTTTCTATATTGTCCATTTTATTGTGCAAATATGTAATAGAGTCACCAGCAGCTTTGAACTTTTTGACCAAGGGAGCTACAGTGTCTTCCAGTTCACCCACTCTTCCCTCAGCCGCAGACATACGCTCTCTCATTTTCTGCATATCATGGCGGATAGTGGATATATCCATCTTTAATGAGCCTATATGGCCAGTAAGCTCAGTGTTAGATTTGGCAATAGCTTTAAGAACATCTCTTATGGTACCTTTACACGCCGCCACAACAGGACGGCTACTTCACGTGCACGAGCACGCCCGAACGGTTACCAACGGGAAACGCACCCTCTTTACACGCCGCCACAAGGTGCGCTACGCTACGCTACATCTACAGCTAGCTACATCGCCGGTGTCGCAAGTAGCCAGCTGTAGCTCATTTACACACCGCTATAACCAGCTACTATGGGCGGACCTGGTGCAGCAGGGCCAGCACATAGGCGTGCCACAATTGTGGATTACGAGCCGTCCGTACGCTGATAGGACGAAGCAATAACATCCTGATTGGGCAGGCAACGCAGGAGGCTGAGTAATACAGCACGCTCGAGCGATTGTGTAGTGTGACTCGTCAGCTCCTTAAATATGCCTCCCTATGCAGCGACTACCAATCGTCATGCAGCAGCTTCCACCAATGATCGCACATGGGGCGCGGTAACACGGAGCCTGGGTGACGCCTTAGCTACATTGCAGCTACCTCGCCGGGTGTCCAGAGTTCCCTTCCGTAGCTTGTTTACACGCCGATACAGCTCGCTACAATCGGCGATGTAGCCATCTGTTTATGGGCAGTGTACGGATACAGAGGTATCTGTAGCCGGCTGTGTCGTCCCATCTTCACACGCCGCTATTACGGGCGATATTGGCGCGACAAGCTACAATCGTAGCCTGTAGCGGGTTGTATCCATCCTGTTGTGGCGGCGTGTAAAGGTACCATAAGGGTACCTTTACACGCCGCTACTGGATGGTGGCAACAACCGGGTACATGAGAGAAATGTATCTTGCACCGCCAATTCAACCCGAGGTAGCGGCGTGTGAAGACGGTTGTAGCCACCCGCCAGTGGCGGCACCTGTTTCAGAGCACTGCCCTAAAACAGGTGGTTACCCAGCCGATGGTAGCGACCTGTATCGGCGTGTAAAGAAGGAACAGAAGGGTTGTTTCTACACCATGCTATGTACCTGGTATGTACCTGGGGCGTGACACAGCCTCCGGGAAACCACCCCCCTTCAGCGATCATTGGAGGAAGCTCCTGCGTTACGATTGGTTGTTGCTGCATAGGGCGGCATATTTAAGGAGCTGACCAGTCACACTACACAATTGCTCCAGTGTCATGTATTAATCAGCCTCCTGCGCTGCCTGGCCAATCATGATGTTATTGCTTTGTCCTATCAGCGTACGGACGTCTCGTAATCCACAATTGTGGCATGCCTATGTGTTGTCCCTGCTGCACCAGGTCCGCCCATATTAGCTTGTTGTAGCAGTGTGTAAATGAGGTAAGGTGCTCTGCAGAAGGTAACTTGAGACACCCGGCGGTGTATCCAGAGATAGATGTAACCTACCGTAGCGCACCTTGTTGCGGCGTGTAAAGGTGGTGGGTTTACCGTTGGCAACCGTTTGTGCGTGCTCATGCACGTAAAGCACCCGGTTGTTCCCACCATCCAGTAGCGGCGTGTAAAGGTACCATAAGTGTGGGTTCTCCCTCATCACCATTGATATCATGTGTGCTGAGTGACGGGGCTAATCTTCCTGAGATCACCTGTAAGAGTATCCATGTTATGGAATAGACATTTAAGGAATATCCACTCTGGGTATAAGTAATGGATACAATATTGGAGAGAGTTGGCTCTAACGTGGGATGTTTTGCTTTTGGCTAGAAAATCGACTGATATATCAGGAAGATGTACTACTCCTGAGATTTCAGAAATCATTGCTCTTATAACAGAACAAGAACATTGTGTAACAGAGACTCAGCAGTTTGTGGGCGACGTGTAGAAAATGTGGGAAGATGGATAAAGCAATCTGGATAGAACTGTACTAACATATTGGATATGTTTCTAAGACAACTAAAAATAAAAGACCAATTGACAATGGGGGAAAGGAGAGGTCCACCTCTAGAAACAGTGGTAAAATGAAATCTGCTATGGCCATGACGTGAAGATTGTGTGCATATCTGGAGAACTAATACAAACCGGGCAAAGAGTACAGCAAGATGTACAAGAGATGTCCACTTATGCCAAAACGGCAATTGCCATACATTTGGGAGGTTCCCTGAAAATTGCCCACAGGAAAATTGTCCACAAGAAAAATGCCCACACGGAAAATTGTCCACAGGACAAATGCCCACAGGAAAATTGTCCATAAGAAAAATGCCCACAGGAAAATTGTCTACAAGAAAAATGCCCACAGGAATAATGCCCACGTGGAAAACATGGAAAAATGCTCACAGGAAAATACCCACAGGAAAATTGCCCACATGGAAAAATGTCCACAGGAAAAATGCCTATAGGAAAGATGCCCACAGGAAAAAATGCACAGATGCAAAAATTGCCCACATGGAATATTGCACACAGGAAAATTGTCATTTGCAACATCACAAAGTTTCAGATCTCTGATATTTGAGGTGCAAGGTAAGGATGTTCACCTGATATGTGATCAACTAAGGGTGCCATTACACACAGCGATGTTCCAGCGATCCCGACAACGACCAGGATCGCTGGAACATCGCTGTGTGGTCGCTGGGGAGCTTTCAAACAGGCAGATCTCCTCAGCGACAAGGGAGCCGACCTCCACATCGCTGGGTAAGTGGGAGGACGCTGGTAACCATGAAAAACAGTGGGTATCTAGGCAGCGCGCGCTGCCTAGATATCCGCTGTTTATCATGGTTACCAGTGTCCTCCCGCTTACAGGCTGCACTAAGCAGGAGGACGCTGGTAACCATGATAAACAGTGGGTATCCCAGTATTTACCATGGTTACCAGCCTGTGAGGTCGCTGATAGCCGGTCTTTTGCTGTCACATGCAGCGATGCGTGCTGACCAGCGGGAGACCAAGGACCAAAAAATGGTCCTGAACGATGTGCAGCGATCAGCGATCTCACAGCAGGGGCCTGATCGCTGCTACATGTCACACACTGTGACATCGCTGGAGAGGTCGCTGTTATGTCACAAAACCTGTGACATATCAGCGATCTCGCTATGTGTGATGGGGCTTTAGACCTAATGCATACATGCTGAAGATCTGTGGTTTGTTTGTAGCACTCTGTCATTATCATCAATAGATAGATCCAGTCTGCTCTCACTAATTCTGCCTTACTCCTCCTACCAGCCCAATACAGCAGCACATGAGAACCAGTAGCAGTTGTGATCCAGAGGAGCCATCACTGCTATCTGTAATCATAAAAGTATGTATTATCTGTGGAGTTACATGGGACTGCAGGTCTTTAATAAACTGTTCTTAAATAACTTGTGGACAATTTTCTGCGTGGAAAATGTTTGCCGACATTCTTCTGTGCTGCAAAGCGTCTCACCTCTGCCTGTATAATAAGCCCCTGTCATGTAGCGCATCTCACCTATACCTCTAAACTATCCCCTTGTACTGCAGAACATCTCATCTACACCTCTATACCATCCTACTGTTCTGCAGAACATCTCATCTACACCTCTATACTATCCTACTGTTCTGCAGAGCATCTCACCTACACCTCTATACTATCCCCCTGTACTGAAGAACATCTCACCTACACCTCTATACTATCCCCCTGTTCTGCAGAGCATCTCACCTACACCTCTATACTATCCCCGTCCTGCAGAGCAACTCACCTACACCTCTATACTATCCCCTGTCTTGCAGATCATCTCACCTACACCTCTACAGTATACTATGCTCCTGTACTGCAGAACATCTCACCTACACCTCTACACTATCCCCTGTACTGCAGAACATCTCACCTACACCTCTTTACAATGCCCTTGTACTGCAGAGCATCTCACCTATACCTCTATACTATCCCCCTGTTCTGCAGAGCATCTATACTCTAACTTAACCTATAATTCTAAAGTATTCTCCTGCCCTGCGGAGCATCTCACCTATAATCCTATATTATTCTCCTACCCTGCAGAGCATCTCAGCTATAATTCTATATTATTCTCCTACCCTGCAAGCATCACACCTATAATTCTATGTTGTTCTTCTGACCTGCAGAACATCTCACCTATAATTCTACATTATTCTCCTGCCCTGTTTTCCTGTGGGCATCCATCTCTGTTGGCATTTTTCACATATCAGGTGAACATCCTTACCTTGCACCTCAAATATCAGAGATCTGAAACTTTGTGATCCTGCAATTAGCAATTGTCTATATGGGCAACTTCTGTGTGGCAATTTTCCACGTGGGCAATTTTCGGCCTTAATTTCGGCCTTAAGTAGATATTGCACGAAAACTTAAGCGTGATCATCGTACTGTGAAGAGATTTGTGGCTGATTCTGAGCACAGACATGTTCGAGCAGATAAAGGCAGAATGAGGAAGGTTTCTGCCAGGCAAGTTCATCAGATTAAGAGAGCAGCTGCTAAAAAAGCCTTACAAACCAGCAAACAGATATTTGAAGCTGCTGGTGCCTCTGGAGTCCCTCGAACCTCACGGTGTAGGATCCTTCAAAGGCTTGCTGTGCTGCAAAAACCCTACTATTCGGCCTCACAAGCAGAAACGGTTGCAGTGGGCCTAGACATACATGAAGACTAATTTTCAAACAGTCTTGTTTACTGATGAGTGCCGAGCAACCCTGGATGGTCCAGATGGATGGAGTAGTTGATGGTTGGTGGATGGCACCATGTCCCAACAAGGCTGCAACGTCAGCAAGGAGGTGGAGGAGTCATGTTTTGTCCCGGAATCATTGGGAAACAGCTGGTAGGCCCCTTTAAGGTTCCTGAAGGTGTGAAAATGACTCTGCAAAGTATATAGAGTTTCTGACTGAGAACTTTCTTCCATGGTACAAAAAGCATAAATGTGCCTTCAGGAGCAAAATCATCTTCATGCATGACAATGCACCTCTCATGCTGCAAAGAATACCCCTGTGTCATTGGCTGCTATGGGCATAAAAGGAGATAAACTCATGGTGTGGCCACCATCTTCCCCTGACCTCAACCCTATAGAGAACCTTTGGAGTATAATCAAGCAGAAGATCTATGAGGTGGGAGGCAGTTCACATCAAAACAGCAGCTCTGGGAGGCTATTCTGACATCATCCAAAGAAATACACGCAGAACCTCTCCAGAAACTTACAAATTCAATGGATGCAAGAATTATGAAGGTAAGATCAAAGAAGGGTTACTATGTTAACATATAACTTGGCCTGTTAGGATGTTTTGGAGTTAAGTAGCTTTTTATTTCAGTGAATGTGACCTCCTAATGTCGCAAATTCAACAAATAAGCATTTTCCGTTCTTTCAAACATATCAAATGTTTAGAAACTCTACTGTGCCTAACAATTTGGAACAGTGCATTTAGAGGTTTTTTTTTTAATTTTAAAGATTATACTGATTATACTGTTATCATTGGGAAGTTTCTTCAATAAAATTTGATGTATACTCTAAAGGGCCCGTCACATGGGGCGACATCGCCGCCAATTACATAGGCGACGTAGGGGCGTGGCCTATTGGCGGCGACAAGGGGTGATGTTGGCGCCGCGGGGAGGTCGCCTGGTTTCAGAGCAGTGCTCTGAAACCAAGCGACCGATCTGGGGCGATGTGTACACATCGCCCCATGTAACCGGCCGCCGGCGACTTGTCAGGCGATGGGAGCCATAGGCTTCCATTGTCCTGCATCTCCGCTGGGGTTTTCAGACACCCCGGCGGAAATGCCGCTTGACAGCTCGCTGGCGGCGGCGCTGGAGATGTCGCCGCCAGTCGCCGCCGACATTTCAAGCCCCGTCGCCAGGTGTGACGGAGCCTTAAGGGAACCTTTACACGCGGCAACTTTTCTAGGAATTTCACTGGCAACTTACTGGTTGCAGTGAAATCATGGACACATTGTTCCATTTGTACACAGCAACAAAATAGAACAATGTGTCCATGATTTCACTACAACCAGTAAGTTGCCAGTGAAATTCCTAGAAAAGTTGCCGCGTGTAAAGGTACCCTTACTGGTGATGACTTTTATTACACTGACTGTCATTTGTACCGACCATTTAGGAAAATCAGAGAAACAGAACATTTGCATAATAATTTGGAACATGTGTATATAAGAAACCTCATGGCAATTGTCCCATTGTTAATAATCAATAGTGAGAATTATCACAACTTGCATAATTGCTTACTGTAAAGCTAGTTTCTGGGGACTGTGTAGAGGGGTTGTCCATACTAAATGTTCTCTTTAATAATTGTTGCATAATTGATGAACGTAAAATGTATTGCAACATCTGAAATATAACTGTGGTCTCGCCATAAATAGACATCGCTGTTGTAATGCGGTATTCTGTACACATTCCGAGTGAACAAACACTTTATGCACAGTGTATGTCAGAAATGGAAAAAAAGAATACAATTGTATTTCCAGAACACAAATATCAACGATGTGTTAGGTGACGGTCTCAATATATACCGTATATATAAATATATATATAAACTCCGCAATTTGTTTCTATGACAACTAGCTCTTTTATTACAGTAAGGGAGAGTCCATCTTGTGTAATGGTAAAGAATCAGAAATTCTCATAGGAGAGCAATACAAAAGTGGACCCTTCTACATGCTTTATTGCTAACACATCAATATTATCAATTACCTATTGAAATGTTGGATATGCTTATAAAGTCCTTAGTATTAAAAGTTCTCAGTCGCTCTTTCTAAGGCCTGTCCATTAATGTGTGGAAATTCAATGCATCATTAGACCATTCGATAGGCGGCATTAAAGTGTAACTGCCGTTTAAATTTTTATTTAATAATAATGTAGAGCAAGTGATATTAATAACCTTTCAAATATACTTGTTGCAAAATTCTGGTTGGTTACTATTCATAAACCTTCCACAAGGTTTCCCCACTACACTGTGTGTGAAGCAGACATATGTTCATTATCACTCAGATTCGTCTTCAGTGAAAACGGGATATGTATCCATATACGGGAAAGGATGCATGGCCTACAATGCTGACTGCAGTTTGAGGGGAAACAATGTATCAGATTACAGCACAGAGCTAAGCAATGTCAGGATGCAAACTCCTCTTTACAACCTTCTCTGATCTGTCATCTGGCTCCACACAGCTAAGTCAGGATCTCTGTTAACCCCTTCTCTGCTGTCACATTGCACAGCTCCTTATCAGCAGCTGGCCATGCCCACACAGCCATAAAATGCAGTTTTTAAAAGAGCACAGAAAAATATGAGAAAATAAGTCAATGGCACAAAAAACATTATTTTAGCTGCTATGTGACCCATTAACAACCAGCGCAATATTGATTTTTTTTTTTTTCAATGAATGACATTTACACTTTAAATGATTGCTGATCAGCTACATAGAGGCAGCTTGACAGTCATTTAGTATCCTGTTCAGAAAGACGAACCATTGTGCACAGAGTGATCATCAAAACAATCATCCTGCGTGCATAGTTCTTGGCAGCAAGTCTTATGTGCTGCCGAGGACAGTGAGCTTTAGATAAGCTTAAAAAAATAATTTCATCTGACGAATGCAATATAGGCCGAAGGAACAGAAGAGCACAAATAGGGTCTTAGCCAACATATTTACATTAAGGATCACTTAAGGTTCGGCTCGCCTTTTGTGGTTGTGAGAGTCACAACCACTATAACAGCATATAATATGCTGCTGTACACCCACGTGTAAAAATACACTTAATAGGCGGAAGAAAAGGTTTTTTTCTGGCGTGTACGACAAGAATGTCCAGGATAGTCCAACTTCTGCATTAAATAGATTTATTTGACAATGTGTTTTGTAGTTAATTGTGCTACTTCTTCAGGACAAATCATTGAAACATGTTGGCAAATAAACATATTTAATTAACAAAAATCCTGTCAGGATTACACTGCTAATCAAAAAAGAAAGAAAAAGAAAAAAATAGAAAAAAGAGCGGGTGAGGAAAAGGAGGTAAAAAAATTAGAAAAAGTGAGGAGGAGTTAAAATAAGGGCGATGGACTCCCATGGGGGCGTGAGTGATCCTGCCAGGGTTTCTTAAATCAAGAGGAGGTCAGAAGCTGGATATGAACAAAAACGTCTGGTATCATGTAATTACTTGTTCGGTAGTTAAGAAATATAACAAAATAGTGTCCAATCATTACAGGGCACTCACCTTAGTGTTCTACATAGAAAACCTTCTCAGGGGTCCATTTTCATGTTAAAGCCTATGACTGATAATTTGGTAGGCCCTAATATATATTGCACTCTTGGACAGGTTCACCAGGTGGCATCCTCAAAAGGTGGGAGCCGAGTTATCGAGTGGGTGATATGACTGGACTAAGTACCACCACATGAGTACCTTATGTGAAATATCAAGAATGTTTATTGCAGGGCTTTTCTTTACAATGTCCAAATTAACTGCCAGTCCAAACTGATCAGGTAAGAACCTAGGTCTGATACTCAGAAACCTTGTGTTACATTAGGTACGGGAAGGCAATGAAGGTAGGCATGTGTATATTTATGAGATCATAGCACACGATGATGGGATAAGCATCAGCAGTCACAAGTTGATAAAAAAGTCCGTCTTCTTAAGATAGGCTAGGGTCACACATGCATAGTTCATCTTTTGCTTTTTTAAATGAATAATTGCCCCTCCCTCTTCCCCTTTTTCCTTCTCACCTTTTGTATACCGTTGGTTGTTCTTCTTTCTTTTTTTCTGAGACCTCTATATCCTTTATCTACACCTTAATCTATTTCCTCTCACTCTTCCTCCTATCCTTTGTTTCCTCACCTACCACTTCACCCCTACACGCCATCATTCACTTACGGACGTGCCCACCACATTTTTTAGTGCGCACGCTATGGATTTCACCACACTCCAGATTTTGTACCATACACCGCATGTAGGTTTTTTCTTTTGCTTTTATCATGTATTTTGTATTTTTGTTGAACAAATTGTGACTTCTTTTTGTTGTTATGTTTAATTCAGCTCAATTCCCTGAGGAAGGCTCATGTTGAGCCGAAACGTGGGATGATTTCGTTTCTGTACAATAAAATTACACAAAGAAATTCTTTTCCTTCTCATTTTCCTTAGCTTGAGTGTGCCGAGGCTAATTAGTAGTACTTTTTTGGACTTAGTCATCTTTTGGCCAAAAACGCAGGCAAAAACGCATGCATTAACGCAGGGTGCCTATAGGTGCCCTTTAAAAACGCCAGCGTTAACGCATGCATTAACGCAGGTGCCTATAGGTGTCCTGCTTTAACGCATGCGTTTCCCATAGGGCCCCATGTTAAAAAAATGCATGCGTTTTTGGGAAACCACCCCAGCGTTTTTTAGCAAAAAAACGCTGCAGCAGGTTGGGCTGGGAAAAAAACGCAAGTGAAGCTGAAAAACACAGCTACACTCAATAGCACCATGCTTAACGCAGCCTGCGTGTTTTTTTAACAGCCCAAAAAACGCAGAGATGGCCAAAAAAGCTGATATGTGTGAACAAGGCCAAAAGACCATGTTACACACACAGATATCTGTCAGATATTGTCGCAGATCTCTGGTTGCAGTGAAATCATGACACATTGTTCCATTTTGTGGCCGTATACAAATGAACAATTGTCCATGATTTCACTGCAACCAGAGATCTGTGACCAATATCTGAACAGATATCTGTGTGTGTGACGTGGCCTTTACTGGAGCAACAGCTACAGGAAAAAATGACATTGTATTCTCCCTGCAGCAGCTCACTTCAGTCACTGTGGCTGAACAGGGAGCTGTTACAATTACAGCTCACTATAGAGTTAGTTTGGCTGTAATGACTCCTTTGCACATTGATTGACAGCCCCTCTAAGTTTTAAGCGCATCCGGCAGGCTGAGGGCTGACACAAGTCAGACCCAAGTCTAATGGCGGGTTTACACGTTGCGATATCGGAGTCCAATTTCAATGAAAAGTCACGTGGTTCGATCGTTGGAGCCGATATCGTTCCTGCGTTGTATGGTGTGAACGTCCAATACGATGCAGGAACGATAGTCAATGCGATATCGGGGATTGAATGAGCGTGCTATTCAATGCCCGATATTGAATGGAGATTGGAGCCGGATCGTGCTGTGTGACAGCCCAACTTCCGATGTGAAGTTCAACGTCACCCATTCACTCCATGTTAAATGGTGGTTCCTGGGTTGGGGGGCGTAGACATCGCACGGACGTTGGATTCAGAAATCGCAACGTCTAAACCTCCGATGCGATGCGGGAGAAACGTGCCTAAATGCGCGCTCCCGCGCCATTGAATTGCGATATCGCAACGATATGAAACGTGTAAACCCACCATCACAGCTCCCTGTACTGCTCAGATGATGACTGGAAGTGAGCAGCTGCAGGGAAATATAACTTTATATATTCTCCCAACAGCCTGATCCAGTAAAACATGATATAGGTGGTAATTAACTGCAGCTTACCTTAAATCTGCAGATAAATACTATCTTTGGCTTGGGTCACACTTGGCTGTGTTTTGTAAGGTTGTTTTTGGGCTGCGTTTTTGCTGTTAGGTCGGAGCAGCCTTAAAAAACGCAAGGAAAAACACATGTGAAAATGCATGGTACCATTTAGTGCCATGCATTTTCGCATGCAATTCCCATAGGGCCCCATGTTACAGAAACACATGCGATTTTGACTACGCACCAAAAAATGCAGCATGATGCATTTTTTGGTGCTGAGCCAAAAAACGCATCCAACAAATGCATGGCACTTTGGTCTGCGTTTTTGGAATTGGGGCCATGGATGTGTTTTTCCATGCGTTTTTCACAAAACACAAGCGTGAAAAAAGCATGGAAAAAATGCATCCACGACGCCAGTGTGACCCTAGCCTTTGAAGTGATAGATTCCCTTTCAAATACACCTGTAATGTGCAAAAGAAAAATTATTGAGAAAATGTATCTCACAAGCTTCTAATGCCCTGAACTAACAGCATCCTATATTCATTATAAAGACAATACAGCATTTAACCCCTTAATGATCTGTAGACATACATTTTCATCATAAGTCGCTAAAGATGGTATGGTGGTATGAAGCCGGTTCAGATGCTTAGGCTGGCTTCACACCACATTTTTGGGGATCCGTGTCTTATCTGTTTGAAATGCATAGGCAGGGATCTGTTTTTGCTTCCCATGTATCCCTATGGGCACAGATTGGTCAAATGTGGCCATCCGTTTGTGAATGCAGTCAGGGATCATCTGTGTCTTGTTTCTTCCCATACCCAGAATCAGAGACTGCACCGATTTTGGGCACAGTGGACAAAAATGGACAGAAACAAATCCGGCGCGGTGCGGAGTACATAATATGGCAGTCTATGGTGCCGGATGCAGGAAAAAAAGGAACATTTCTTGGATACGGTATAAGGTACTGAGCATGCTCAGAACAAATACACTGGTTCTCCAAGACCAATTTCTCTCTATCTCTCTCTCTCTATCTCTCTCCCCCCTCTCCTCTCTCTCTCCCTCCCTCTCCAGAACTGACATTACCATTATGTCCTATGGGCTGCACCGATTGCCATGCACAAAACGGATCCTTCAATAAACAGGATCTGGGAGTATAATTGCCATCTGTTTACACAAATCCATTCCTGTCCAGTAGTCCTTCAAAAAACACGATCCACATGGACAGGCAAAAAACGTGATGTGAAGGGGGCCTAGCCTGCTTCATAGGAAAAGAAAAAGCTGCTACATATCCGGCACCTGCCTGCACCTCACTGCAGTTTAACCATATAAATGCCAAGGTGATTCTCTGACACCAGAATTTGATTCACATTATGTGCATGCATCGATTCACATTGACCCCATGTGTTGTGAGGCCATGGTAGTGGGGGCCCTGCTCACATAACTATTATTTTGGTCTTCATGTGAAGCTCAACATGGTTAGCTCCATAGGAGAAACTGTGAGGCCACGTGCACACATTGAGTATTGGGTGAGTTTTTTATCTCAGGCCGGCTTCACACCACGGTTTTCAGCTGTCAGGTTGTGTCAACCTGATCCGGTTTTGCCCCCATCTGTCCCTATGGTGCTGGATTGGTCCTATTTGGCCATTTGGTTTTGTTGTTTTTTTTCCCTGATCCGATTTTGTCCGGTTTTTCACTGGGTACAAAATCGGAGTCAGACATTTTTTTTCCTCCGGTGCAAAAATCAGACAAAATCGGATCCTCTCGGGTTTCGGAGCGATCCGGCGCCCATAACATGGGAGTGTAGGGGCGCCGGATCCGTTAAAAAATAGAATCGTTTTACGGATCCAATTAACATCACAGCGCAGTCTCCTAAATGCTGCCGCGCACATTCAGCACCATGGACAGCAGCATTTCAGAGACACGGCTGAATGTTCAGAACCATGGAGAGCAGCACTGCTCACACAGGCTGAACGTTCAGCACCATGGAGAGCAGCAGAAACCGAATCCTGTAAAAAACAGGATCGGAGGGCATATTTGGCCACACTTACTGCTCATCCTGTGCTGTCAGGTTCTGTCTGGTGGATCGTGCAAAACACCGGACAGAACCTGACAGCTGAAAACCGTGGTGTGAAGCTGGCCTTAGTAGTTTGTAAGTCAAAACCAGGAGAGGAACAATCAGAGAAAAGTATAATAGAAACAAGTCACCACTTCTGTTGTTATCACCCACTATTGGCTACAAATACTGGAAGTAAAAAGCTCACCAAATATTCACCGTGTGTAATGGCCTGATTTACCAATATACTGTGACTTTTCAGCAAAAAATATAAGCAAACAATTGCAGTAAAATCTAAAAAAAGTAACATAGATAAATAAAATAAAAAACACAAAAATTCAAATCATTCTTCTCTTTCCTTATTTTATCAAAATATAAAATTATTGAGATCATACAGTAAATGCAGAAAAGAAATCAAACTGCCATTATTCTGCTTTTTGGTCGCAGCACTTCTGTCCCCAAAAATACAACGAAAGGCAAACAAAACATTATACGTGCCCCAATAGTTACCAATAAACATGTTTGCTTAGCGCGCTAAAAACAAGCTGTCATGAGCTACATGGATGGAAAAATAATGTCTCAGAAAACCAATGTCACCACTGAAACAGCAAACAAACTGGACCAGATTGGTATCCGTGTACTCATACTGCCGTGGAATAATATTGTAAGGACAACTACCACTGCAAAAAAGTGTAAAAACAAAACATTCCCATGTTATTAAAGGGTTACGTTGAAAACCCCCCACACAGTTAGGCTGGTTTCACACTGCGGTTTTTCACTGATCAGGTTCGATCAGGTTTGTGTGCCAAAACCAGGAGAGGAACCAGGAAAGGAACTTGCAGAGAACAAACTATAATTGAAAGACTGACACCTGTTCTGGTTTTGGAGTCACTACTGGTTTTGAAACACAAACTACCTGACCTGACCTGACCTGACCTGATCTGACCGCAGTGTGAAACCAGCCTTAAGACTCCCATTCACATCCCAATATAAAGTGTATTAAGTGGATTTTTCGATCTCTCTAGAAATTTCTGCAGTTACTCGTGCACACGATCACAAATCCATTGTATTTTCAGCAAAAATGTGCATTCATGTGACCACTTGCAGTTACGGGACCACCCGCTCGCAATGGAGAGAAGAACCTAAAAGTGTGCATATTGCAATTCCACAATCTGCTGTCACAAAAGTGACCACAGAAATTTTTCTACAGCCTTGAAAACAGATTTAAAAATTGTGACTATTGAAATTGCTGTCATTCTTTATAGCTAATTTTAAAGGGAAATAAATCTCTGACTTTAATTTTATCACTAATATACAGGTATATAGAAAGGTACTAGTATATAGAGATACATCCCTATGTACTAGTACCTTGTGCTTGTATTGCAGTCATATTATTCAGAGCTTTAGGCCTCGGTTCCACTCGCAGTTTCAATGGATGAGTGCAATCCCATAAAACATCAGATTGCACTTGCACCTTTGTTAACAACCAAGCAGTGTCCATCTTTTATTTTTTCCTCAACCAAAATCAAGCCGAAGTAAAAAGCTCAGCATGCTGCGTTTGGCAGAGAGTCTCGATCACACGCAACCATTCAATTCTATGGTGCATGGAAATATTGCACTGCACTTGGATGTCATACGGGTGCAGTGCGATATACGCCAAACTGTCAACAAAAAAGAGGGAAAGAGTCAACTCTCCGTCTCAAATGGCAGGATCGGATCACAGTTGCCTGACACTCTGTTACGCTCGCGGTCAGAGTCTGACCCTGTGTCATTTGCATAGCGCATCCAAGGCTCACGCATCAGATGTCATACACTGGTGACACCCTGGCCTTAGGTTAAAAAAACAAATCTCCTCTATCTACCAGTGCTACCTGTTGCTCATGGTGAAAGTTGCTGCCTGCTATGCTGGAGGTTCTGTGTTTGAAACCTGTGGAAGAGCAAATAATGTATTAACTGCATATAAAGGTCTACGTTGGAGGAGAAAACACCCGTGCGACTAGCAGTGCCTTGTGACTGGCCTCCCCTGGGTATGTCTTCCCCTGCTGCTAGATCCCACGGTGTAGGTATAAATTAATATCCTGCTGAATATTTTCCTATAACTAAACCAGCAAAATAATGTAAATTGATATAATATTAAAACGTGTAAAAAATGTATATTGATGTATATAGGCACAATGGAGACAAAAGGATCCTCCACTGGCCTCTATGGGTGAATGATGATCAATAAATACAACTGACACATACCAAAAGCTTTTCTCAGTGTATTTGCTAAATGCAGGGCTTAACATGATGTTCGCAGAGCCTTTGCGTATTTAGAACAAGCCTAGCTTGAGCTTACATAAGAAGCACAGCGCCATTGCAGCGTGCCTGACATCTAGTGGCCTGTTCAGGCTGGATCAGATGTATTTATTGGCACTAGCCCATCGTCATGTACAGAGACACCAATGTGCACCAGTAAGGGTCACTTTACATGTTTTAGGGCAACGGGCTCCAATGAAATCTCCTAACCTGGGAAGAGAGCAAAATAACCCATTCATTGTTAGCGGCATCCCAAAATGACACTTCGCAGTCAATTTTTTTTAAAGGTATTTCAATAACAAATGTTGACAAATAACACACTGAAAATACAGGCAAAAAAAAAAAACTGCAACAATAAAAATGCAGCAAAAACTGCCAAGAGGGCAGGTCTAGGCTGCAGAAAAAAACACAGCGACAGCCGAGTCCAAAATCAAAGGACCTTTCACCAATGTGAGCACGTTATACTGTCAGGGAAGAGGAGCTGAAAAACAAAGTAAAACATCATTTTTATTTTTTCAAGGGGAATCTGTCAGCAGGATCCTGCTATGTAATCCAAAGACAGGATGCTGAAAGGGTTAACACAGATTTCAGTGGTCTCTTATCACACTGTGTGCAGTTGTCACCTGTCATCGCTTGTTTTAGCTTCAGAAAATGATCATTGCTGGACTAAATCAGCTAGAGGTCAGCTAGTCTGCCACACCCCCTGCTGTGATTAGCAGCTCACTGTCTATAGACTTTGTATAGTGAGCCTGGTGTGGGCAGCTTTCTCAGCTCTGCTGCATAGCTAAAGCTAAACAGCCTGATTGTGTCAGAACATCTGCGTCCAGTAATCTAAGTAATAAATCATTGGATTCAGGGTCTCTTTGCCTACTGCTCTCAGATCATTCAGGCAAAACCTGCTGACAGATTCCCCTTAAATTGTTCCTCTTCATTGCAGTGATGTTAGCTTGTAAAGTTTAGGTTTTAATTTATGTTAGGTCCAATGGTGTATTACCAGAGATTGGCTTCTGGATGCAGCAACAAGGGGAAAAAAATAAATTACAGTTTAGCATAGGGGTCTCCTGTGTGAGATGTGTAATGAAAAAAACAACAACAACCATGAGATAAAACCTAAAAGATATATGTGATCATAAGCATCTAGTGTCCACTCAACACTCTGTAACAACACACATCAGCAGTGAGCAGTGTGTGTATATATATATATATATATATATATATATATATACACACACACACATACATATACAGGGTGGGCCATTTATATGGATGCACCTAAATAAACTGGGAATGGTTGGTGATATCAACTTCCTGTTTGTGGCACATTAGTATGTGGGAGGGGGCACTAATGTGCCACAAACAGGAAATTGATATCACCAACCATTCCCCGTTTACTTAGGTGTATCCATATAAATAGCCCACCCTATAAATGGCCCACCCTGTATATATGTGTGTATGTGTGTGTGTTTGTGAATCCTTAGGGTGTAGAAAATGTACATTTGAACCCGATTGGATTAGTAAAATTGTATATATTGAAAAATCATAAAATACAGGGTCGAAATAAACTAGGTGTCCACTAGGGGGCATGCTCACAGGCATGTATCAATATGTTCCTAGCAGCAAATTTACTGAGATTAGTGCAGTTAAGAACTGGAAATATTCTCTATATGCAAAATATGTGCTAGAATAATTATATAAATTACAGTTGCGATTGTAGGCTAAGTGGCCAAACTATCTATGCAGGATAGTCGCTATCATAATGATGGTAGGTGAAACAGTATATAAAGAAAGAATATAAACCACACAAACCTGGTATACAGAGGGATAACATAACCTATATCATTTCCACTATCAAAGAGAAGTGATGGTGTATCCAAAAATACTATATAATTGAACAAGGGTGACCATTGGGGGAAGGTATACTTCACAATGGACACCAGAAAAAAAACATCAAATAAAAGAAAATGATATCAAATTTTATTGAGATATATAAAACAAAATAGAAATAAATGGGGAAATATCTGCAGAAAAACAGGAGCCAAGACTACAAAGTAGCCTGGCCTCAAGACAGGGGCGGGCTGGTGCTTCTACTGCCGGGGGGCAGAATTGCCCTGCCAACCCTAGTTGAGGAGCAGGCGGGAGGGGGGGGGTTTGAGGAGTGGGGGGGAAGGGGTTGTGCTACCGTCACATCTCACGTCTGCCGCGTCTCCTGCTGCTCCACAGCTCCGGCAGCAAAGTGCCGCCTACCGGCCCATTTCTGTGGAGGGGGGGGCGGCCCTAGATGAGGGCTATACCACCAGCCCAGGGTGCACTTGCCCCCTGCCACCTTGGCCAGTCCGCCCCTGCCTCAAGAGACCAAATACATGGAAGCAAATTGATAGACAAGATGGTAAATTCCTACAGACACTAAACAACTACAAACAGAAAGTATATAGGGTGGAAAAATTATACAGTACTATCAAAATGTAACCCTGTACTACAGTAGTCAATGAGACGTAAAGTGCACTGTGCAGAAGGAGCAGCAATACCACCAAAAATGGCCAGGAGTAGGAACACTATACTTAAAAGGATAGAATAGACCCTTACCTGGTATGGAGAGGATCTGGATAAAATTTGACCACACCCTGAAGCAGGTTTCACCTCGCTTCCTCAGGGGGTGTGTATATGTCAGTGTACATGTCTGTCATTTCATGTTTCACCTCGCTTCCTCAGGGGGCGTGTATATGTCAGTGTACATGTCTGTCATTTCATGTTTCACCTCGCTTCCTCAGGGGCGTGTATATGTCAGTGTACATGTCTGTCATTTCATGTTTCACCTCGCTTCCTCAGGGGGCGTGTATATGTCAGTGTACATGTCTGTCATTTCATGTTTCACATTGAGAAACCTGATCTAAGCTGTTTTAAGGCTGGCTTGCACTGTTTTGACGCCACTCTGTTCTTCTGATGATAACACACCCTTGCACAGTTCTCCAGGCTTCTGCACTGAAGTTGGGTGTGTGCCCCCCAGCTTCATTTCCAATCTGCACATGCTCAGGAAGAAGCGAGTGTTCAGAAGTTTCTGCAGGCTGTTAGAAGGCGTCGTTCGCTCAGCTCCACTACCAGGGGGTGAGGAGGTTAACATGCACGCAAATTGTAGCCACAATGTGTTAATAAAATTGAAGTATTCCTCACTTCTTCACAAATCAATTCAGCTATCCAGACCAATAAAGCTTCGGCCTATTTCTATACAATGGCTTAAAACCCAACAGTAAGCCAAGGATTCAGGCATATGGGCTGACAGAGCCATTCATTAAAATGATTGATTACAGTCTAGGCTCATCTTGTGGGGTTGTGTGAGACACAACCACTTCAACGCATGGAACGGCTGCTGTAGACCGTTATGCAAGCTTTGTACCCAAGAAGAAAAGGATAAAGGGTGACTTCCTGCACTGCTGATGGAAACACTAGGACACATCCAGGTGATAGGAAAAGCTTTATTGGTCTACGTGTTTCATAGCTATCCTGCTGCTTCTTCAGAACCCAAATCACCTGGTGAATCTGGTACTGAAGAAGGAGAAGGATAGCTATGAAATGCATTGACATGTAAATCTGCCCTTAGTTATAGAGATCTAGGTCCTCAATACATACATCAAAAAAATGGGAAGTCCAGTCACCAGCAATATGGCTTGTTAGATTGAGGAATATTAGGCTATGATATTAAAAACTTTATCCTTTATTGGAGTTTTATAAAAACATCTTCACAAGATGTTGGTGTATACGCTTCATTCACCTGGGTGTCGGCTCAGGATCTCCATGTCCGTGCACCGCACCCTACTAACTCCGGAGTCACCTCAATTGGGTGAATATTTGGTGAGCTGACACACTTTTTCTTCTGTTCCTCAAGACAAACAACCAGGTCCACAACTGTACATATTGTGGACCTAGTTGTCTATGATGAAGGACGGTTTTCCATCAGGCTTGTGTCCTGCACATTTTGTATGTGTTTTTTGGGGATAAATGAAGAACCTTAAAGATTTATATTTCCTGGATTGGATGTGCCTGATTAAGCCATTTCTTCCAATTTGTACTTGAAATCCTCCATTAAGGATGTGTGCACATGTAAAGTGTTTGGTGCAGACTTTTGTGCACCATGCTGTAAAAACTTGTGCTTTTGACATCTTTTTGCTGCCAATTTTTCCCAAATATCGGGGGAAATCTGCAGCAAAAACACTGAAAAAAATCCTCCAATATTCCAAAGCTGCAAGGAGAAGATGCTCAACGTGTGCATGTGACCCGCCCCAGGGCCGTGGGGTACCCGGTTCCGGGTGTTATAGTTCACTGGGGATTGTCACGGGTCTGTTGCCCGGTTCCATGGCACTGGTGGTCACTGAAGAGTCAGTAAAAAGAAAATAAAAGTGTTTCGTGATGCCACCTACAGTCCTACAGGGTGATGGTGAAGCAGCAAGTTGGTTTAGCTTAGGTGGAGCGGGATCCCCAGGGTAGTAGTGGATGATGGGAGTTATTAAACAGTTTGGCGACTCCTCAGGCGCAGGTGAATGAAATACTCCACACAGTTTATAACTTGCAATGGGTTAACTGGCAGTTTTTTTACACACAGTCTTTGCGGGTCTGCCTGGCCTGAGTAGTCACTGGGAGTTAGGATGCTGCACTTGGGTCCCTTGATGGAATGCCTACTGCTCCTCTCCAATCCCTTCCAGCACTCTCTCCTGCCTTCCTTAGCACCTCAGTGTGTGGAGTCTGTAGCCAGCTCCCTCAGAGCCTCTCTAGCTGACAGACTCCTCTCTGAGCCCTCGAAATCCTATGTAGAGCCTTTTCCTGGGTGTGCCGGGTGTTAGCCACGACGTCCTGAAGAAGCTCGGGCCTCCAGTTCGGTGGCTCGAGGGTAAACACCCGCACCGCTCTTGGAGCTGGTCCTCCGCTCCGGGGCTGAACCCCTGCGACTGGCAGTCGTACCGGGTCCGGATTCAGGCACACAACAACACCTGATGCTCCTAGGGTCCCCTCGAGTCCTGACAGCACCTCCGCCATCCACTCCTCACTCCCCACTAGAGCTCTTCCTCACTCTCTACTGACTTAACGTTACTCTCCCACACACACTTTTCTACCTCTGGTCTGAGCTTCTCCCAGGGACTGGGTCCTCCCTAAAGCGGGTTCACCCGTGGCCCATTACTCTAGGGTGTGTGTGTGTGTGTGAATGGGTGTTTTGAGGGTCCCTTATGCAGCATCCCAATTCCTCAGCCACAGGAATACTACACACTCTTTTAAGGGTGCAGTACCCCTCTGTGGCGTCCCGACCAGTGGGACTTCAGGACTCTCATTGACTTTGCTGGCATAAGGAAACCCTCTACAATTGTGACAAATGTGCACTGAAAAATGCATAAAAAATGCAACAAATCTGCAACATGTGCACACGGCCATGGTCACATGAGCATATCAAAAATCAACCAATTTCCATCCAGAAAACTCAGCCGATTTTCCATCCGTGTGTCATCACGTTACATCCGTGTGATCTCCGTGTAATATCCCTGTAATATTTTATATTTACACATCGACATTTTAAAATGTCCAAGAACAAATCCAACTTCCTATGTAAATAATGTCAATGTATCGGCAAAAATCAGATGCTGCACAGATGACTGGTGCGGGCTCCGCTTTTGTTTTCTTCTTGCACACCCATAGACTTATATAGGCGAGTCTCATCCGACAAGAGAATAGTACATGCTGCAATTTCTTTCACACACTTGATCCTTGTAAAAAAAATAACAGAAACCTGCCATCTGAACAGCCATACTGAATAACATTGGTCAGTTTGTTATCTGATTATCAGTCGCGCAGCTCACATCTCTATAATATGTTTCAAAATCCACATAAAGGGTGAACGTACACTAATTTCTCAAAAATTACTTCTAATCAACTCATACCTAACAGACCGCTGAGATCAGCTCCAGGAAGGGGCAGCACGCGGGATCTCATGGTGGGTTTACACACACCAACTTATCTGTCCAACGTCTGACCAACTTGCTGGTTGCAGTGAAATCATGGACACATTGGTCCATTTTGTGGCTGTGTACAAATGGAACTATGTGTCCATGATTTCACTGCAACCAGCAAGTTGGTCAGACGTTGGACAGATAAGTTGGTGTGTGTAAACCCACCATAACAGATTCCAATTTAGCAGGAATGTCATTCTCATTTACTAACAGAAGGGGGCAGCAAATGTGCACAAATCAGACTAGTGCTTTGGAGAATGCAGGGATTCTTTCCAGGAAGAACAATCATATGCTAAATATTGCTTTCATTTCTGGTTTCAATACACTTCAGATGATTTGTGTTAATTGAAACTGTCTCGCGCTTATTTTTAATAAGTATTGGAACATTCTGCCTGAGTGATCTTACTTTACTGATTTTGATCTCAGCTTCACATGAAATCAGATTGTTTTTTTGTAACATTACCATCCACGTGTAACATCATATTGGAGACTGAATAGTTACTATGGTAATACTAAAAATGGGCATAGAATTGTTACAAAGATGGTCTGAACCTGCCGCCTATCCGACCATGTTATGATTGTTGAATGCCTGGCTGAGATATGTTCAGCAGAGGTCGGGGAGAAAAGGTCTGATCATGAAGTATTTTATCATTTATTCTCAAAGGAGAATTTTAGTATCTGATTATTCTCCTTTCTTCATTAAGAGGATATACAGGCGTAGAAGAAGGATCAGCCGTCAACTGAGTAAGAATAGTTATCATGGTGTACGGCCACTTTAACCTCACCCACCACCGAGGACTCTCACATTTTAATATATTTCCAGTGTAATAGGGCAGCAGGACAGGTCCAGGATGGAGTATATGTGTAACTGAGGTGCCTAGCCTGTTGTGTTGTGAGATCCAGAAAGCAGGCCCCAGCACCTATAGTGCTGAGAGAGATTTTAATTCACCAGATTTTTGGGTCCGGGTTTTAGGAGCGGTTAAAAGCGCAGGGTGGGACTGACCGCTCCGATTCCTCCAGCCTAGGTCTTAACCCCTTCATGACCAATGACGTATAGGTACGTCATTGGTCATGTCCCTGATTTTGATGCGAGCTGATGCGCTTAGTCCACATTATTCCCTGTACATGCTGGTTGATCTGATCAGTCGACATGTGCAGCTAACAGGTGATCCACCCACATCCGTTAGCCTGATAGATCGCACTGTCAAACCCTGACGGCACAATTTAACACGCGCACGGTGGAGATCATGCTATTCCCCACCCCCATCGGCGACCCCTGACGCAATTTTTTAGGGTTCACTCACACAAGAGTATAAATCCACTGCAATCCAATAAAAAGAGGGATGGCACTTGGATCAATGCTATTCAATGAAGCAGCGCTGATCTGCTTTTTTTCTCAACTGTATTCGGCTTAAAAATATCACAGAATGCAGCGAGTGACTCCAAAATTAATAGTCAGAAAAAAAATCGTCCCACTTTTCTGGATGTGAATGGGCTGATTTTTATACGCTTTTATGACCCTGATGTCTTTTACTAACCCATAGACTTGTATTGACCCCTGTTATCCGTGATGCTGGGAAAAAAACAGACATGTTTCTGTATGGTTTGCCCAGACTCACAGTTCATGTAAAAACATGGACATGTAAATGGCGCTATAGACTGGAATGGGTAACAGCCTAAAGGGCATCTTTCAGGATTTCCTTAGTATTGCACAGGTGATAATTTAATCTCCTGCAATACTAAGGAAATCCTGAAAACAACCTGTTGGCGGCCCTTGAGGCCTTGAGTTCCCCACCCCTGGTTTAGATGAGACAATAATTGGGGAACTACCATTGATATGAGCATTCATTCTCATGGTGGGTTTACACGTTTCAATATCGTTGCGATATCGCAACTCAATGGCGCGGGAGCGCGCATTTAGTGCATGTTTCTCCCGCATCGCATCGGAGGTTTACACGCTGCGATATCGGAATACAACGTCCGTGCGATGTCTACGCCCCCCAACCCAGGAACGACCATTTAACATGGGAGTGAATGGGTGACGTTGAACATCGCATCGTAGTTGGGCTGTCACACAGCATGATCCGGCTCCAATCTCTATTCAATATCGGAGCATTGAATAGCACGCTCATTCAATCCCCGATATCGCATTGACATCGTTCCTGCATCGTATTGGACGTTCACACCATACAACGCAGGAACGATATCGGCTCCAACGATGGAACCACGTGACTTTTCATTGAAATCGGACTACAATATCGCAACGTGTAAACCCGCCATCAACTATGAGCCCATCTAACAGGATTTATAAGCAATTACCTGACAGTCAAGCAAAGTGCTTGTTTGTCAGGTCTGATGATTTTTAGGCTGCTTTTACACGCAGCATTAATGTTGCAGCTGAAAACTGCTGCAGCCTGATGTCTACCACAGATCAGAATAGCCCAGCGGTTTCGAATGTAATGCAATTTCCCTGCACGATAAAGGGAATATGCAGGAAACGCAGCCGAGACACACTGAGTGAGACGCATGAAAGATACACGCACGAGTCTTGCATGCCTTACCCGTCATGGCCGCCGGACTCTCTGGACAGAAGAGAAACACATGCAGCTGACACACTCCTGTCCAGAGAGCTGGCAGCCATGACGGGTAAGGCATGCAAGACTCGTGCGTGTATCTCTCATGCGCCTCGCTCAGTGTGTCTCTGGCTCTAGAGTTTACATGTCCAGTAATCATTGGTTATAACAGATCCAACACCAACCTGTTGCAAAAAAGTTGTGCAAACAAAACTAATTAAATAACTGATTACATCTGGATTCTTTTTTTGATCACTGGAGTCTATGGAACACCGACCCGTTTAGGGATGACTATCTAGCCATGTGTTTTTCTTTCATTTGGAAAAGATTTATTTTTTTCTTACTGGATCAGTTTCAAATGAAAGATAAACAGCGATCAGTTAACAGATCCGTTCACCATAGACTCCCATGTTAAAAAAAACGGATCCTGCACAACTGTTTTTCCAATGGATTTCTGAAGGATCCACTCTAACTGATGCGTACAGGACATGTGAACTTATGGCCACTTGACACACACCAACTTATCTGTCCAACTTCTGAACAACTTACTGGTTGCAATGAAATCATGGACATATTGTTCCATTTGTACACAGCCACAAAATGGAACAATGTGTCCATGATTTCACTGCAACCAGAGATCTGTTCAGAAGTTGGACAGATAAGTTGGTGTGTGTAAAGTGGCCCTAACACTGCCTTAAAAATTATTGTTAGTGGCAGCACCTCATCCTTTTAAACAGGTGTTGACAATTATTATTATTATTTATTTAGATAGCGCCATTGGTTCCATGGCGCTTTACATAAGAAGTGGGGGAACAAGGACAAATACAGTACATATGAACATATGAACAATCAAGGCTTGCTGATACATGATGGGGGAGGACCCTGTCCACAAGGGCTCACAGTCTACAGGGGTGGGAGAGGAGACAATAGGAGGGGAAGCGACAAGCGTGTGGTGGTGCGGCGCTGGGTCTCATCACAGGTTGTATGCTTGTTGGAATAGATGAGTTTTCAGGTTCTTTTTGAAACTCCCAAGTGTGAGTGTCTGATGTGCTGGGGGAGAGAGTTCCAGAGTATGGCGGAGGCGCGGAAGAAGTCTTGTATGCGGTAATGGGGGGATGAGATAAGGGGGGAAGAGAGGAGGAGCTCTGCTCTTGGGAGTAGCGCAGGTTGCGTGCGGGTAGGTATTGAGAGACCATGTCGGAGATGTAAGAGGGGGACAGGTTGTGGATGGCTTTGTACAGTATGTCAGGGTTAGGGCTTTAAATCAAGGTCTCTGGGGGGTGGGGAGCCAGTGAAGGGCTTGGCGGAGGGGGGAGACAGAGGAGTAGCGAAGGGGCAGGTGGATTAGACGGGCAGCAGAGTTCAGGATAGAGCGGAGGGGTGCAAGGGAGGAAGCCAGAAGACCGGTGAGCAGTAGGTTGCAGTAGTCGAGTCGGAAGATGATGAGGGCGTGGACAAGAGTTTTGGCAGTGTCGTGATTAAGGAAGGAGCGGATCCGGGTTCCTGAGCTGGAGTCGACAGGAGGTGATGAGGGCTTGGATGTGGGGCTTGAAGGAGAGGGAAGAGTCGAGAGTAATCCCAAGGCACTTGACGTGGGGGACTGGGGAGAGAGAGCAGTCATTGACTAGGATGGACAGGTCCGGTAGAGGGGGAGGGCGGCTGGGGGGGGAAGACGATGAACTCTGTTTTGTCCATGTTCAGCTTGAGGAAACGAGCAAAGAAAGATGAGATAGCGGACAGGCATTGGGGGATTTTAGACAGGCGGGAGGTGATATCTGGCCCAGAGAGGTAGATCTGGGTGTCGTCGGTGTAGAGATGGTACTGAAGGCCATGGGACTCAATGAGTTGACCTAGGCCGAGGGTGTAGATGGAGAAGAGTAGTGGTCCCAGAACCGATCCCTGGGGGATGCCGACAGTAAGGGGGTAGGACGAGGAAGAGGTGTGGGAGTGGGTGACACTGAAAGTGCGGTCCGTAACGTATGAGGAGATCCAGGAGAGGACGAGGTCAGTGATACCAAGGGATTCTAGGATTTGAAGTAGGAGAGAGTGGTCAACAGTGTCAAAGGCGGCAGAAAGGTCAAGGAGGAGGAGGCCGGAGTAGTGTCGTTTACTCTTCGCAGTCAGTAGGTCGTTGGTGACTTTAGTTAGGGCTGTTTCAGTGCAGTGATGAGGTCGGAAACCGGATTGTAGGCGGTCAAAGAGGGAGCAGGAGGAGAGGTGGGAGGACAGTTCAGAATGGATGTGTTATTCAAGTAGTTTGGATGCAAAAGGGAGAAGAGATATGGGGTGGTAGTTGGAGACAGATGATGGGTCGAGGTGGGATTTTGAGGATGGGTGAGATCAAGGCATGTTTGAAAGATGAGGGAAAGATGCTGGTAGTGAGTGATCGGTTGAAAAGGTGGGTTAGGGCAGGGATGAGGACTGTGGTGAGGTTTGGGATGAGGTGGGAGGGGAGTGGGTCGAGGGCGCAAGTGGTGAGGTGAGAGCGTGACAGGAGGGAGGAGAGCTGATCTTTAGTCACGCTAGAGAAGCTTCCTTTGGTTAAAGGGGTTTGGGCAGTGATGAGGGTGGGTCGGGGGGACACTGGGCCAAAGCTTTCTCTAATTTTGTCGATCTTTTGTTTGAAGAAGGTGGCGAAGTCGTCGGCGGAGATAGGGGGGAAGGAGGAGGTGCAAGGGGACGGAGTAGGGAGTTGAAGGTTTTGAATAGCTGCTTGGGGTTTCGGATAGTGTGTTAATTAAAGAAGAGAAATAGGTTTGCTTTGCGGCAGTGACAATAACATGATATTCTATGGGCACAGAAATTAGCCTGTCTACAAAGGTTTTTATGCAACCACTGATTATCCTGCATATAAATAGACGTTCTAAGGAGTTTGCTATGTGTAACTAAAAATATATATACTGTGTAGGTCACAGAAATACCAAGTAATGTACCAGCATGGAGAACACCATCACAGTAGGTTCATGCGAGTGAGCAGCACAGGCCATAAACCAAGCAGAGGTCGTAATTGGGTACTGCAGCTCAGCTCTCATACACTGTAATAGGCGCTAAGGTTCAGCACCTTACAAAGATCACTGCTTATATCTGACACTTACTGAATTGATAACAGTAGATCAGTGGAGAGGCCCTGTGCCGGATATTGATGGCATGGCCTATAAAAAAAAACATCATTAATATCATTTAGGCCATTAAAAAGTAAAAAAGAGCAAATATTTAACAAGTGATAATTATATGAAGATGCATCAAGGATGGATTTCATTTCATTTCCAATCTCAAAAAATAGAGATTCATCGATGATGCTTTCTTGCATTTCTTGTCGCAGGTGCACAAGTCTTTCTGTCGCTGCAGCTGTAATTCCCTATGAAACCCAGAAAATTCAGCACTTAACAGTGAATAATTCATCAAGGGTTATGATGTGCCAGCTCTTATCTTCTGGGTCATTGCATACATGTACACTCATCTTGTATGAAGGCGTGCATGTGCTGGTGGATTGGTGGAAATGTAATGGAAGCACCATCTGTGAGCAATTATACTAGAGCCTAAATTAGTGCATGCGATGCCCCCCACCACCTCCTCAATCAGGCGGCACACAGCACGCACAGGTTATTACAGACCTATTCTGCAACAGTCGCACCTTAATAATAGCATTCTATACAAGTCAGAAAATATTCTTTACAATATAGTAGTGTGGGGGCAGTGCTCTACCCGGTCTTTAAGATGCAAACAAAAAAATGTTACATTACTGTCTAATTGTATACCGTATATTTACGGGCAAAAGTCACTGGCTATCGTATGTGATCTATATTTGTGGTCCGGCAATGGGAGGTAAATACAGAATAATGATAACTGATAACAACACAAGAAAATTCATCAAACCAAAACATGAAAATCCTCATATATTTCCTATTTACTCAGCTGGAACACAAATATTATTAGGTAACACATTTACTACTGATACACTAGCAGTATGGAGCTCGACTGCTGCAAAATAAAGAATACTCAATGGAGAAGTTATGCTGATATGCTGTCTGTCTATGACTTTACTACCACTGTACTTAAACCCATGGAGTCTGTAGAACAGATTAACTTAACATTTAACCCCTTATTGAATTTTATTAAAGGGGTTCTCCAAAAATAGAAATTAAAAAATGATATTCATGTACATGAATTCCTAAATACATTCAATTAGAAAATCACACATTTTTCTAGGGTGGTAATTGACGCGCACCCAGGGCTCGGGTACTCAGCTCTCAGGCGGTTTCAGTCTGGGATGTCACGGGTGGCTGCCCGAGGCCGTGGCCCTGGTGGTCAATGAATAAGGGGTTATTTACAGGGATTATATACAAAATTGTCGTGACGCCACCTGCTGTGTCTGGTGAGGGATCACCAGCGCCGCTACAGTCCTCCGGAGGTCGATGGGATTGCGGCAGTGATGGTATAGTCCCCGCAGGCAGGACTGGGACCTCCGGGGCAAAGTGGTGAGGATGGATAGGATGCAGCAGAGCTGGGACGATTTAGGAGGATAGGAATAGTCTATGGCGGGGCATGGTGAGAGAAGAAAGGATGCAAGCACACAGCAAAAATCTCTACCTTTTTACTGATGACATTAGGTAAATCGTCCAAGCACTGACGGGTAGCTGGGCTGCAAGTGGGCCCCCACAGCAAGTGGGTATAAGGCCTCCTCCTTGGTGTATTTGCTGAAGCACAGTCTGTTAAATCCTGACTTGCCTCCACTATCTCTCCTGTCTGTAGCTCTCTCTCTCTTCCTCCTGTGCAGTCTCCGGGAAGACCTTTCTCTGGCACTGCAGTGCCCTGCTAGTCCTGGCTCCCTCTCTGTGACTCTCTCAGGAGACCGGGTAGATGAAGCTTCCTCGGTGCCAAGGGGTTTTTCTGTGGGACTTGGAGTTCTCCCACTGTACGGATCCCCAATATCCGGTTTCTCTTCTGGAACTAGCTCGCGACTAAGCCTTCTGTTCCCTGCTTCTGTTCCTTGCTTCTGTTCCTTTCTCTAGGCTCCCTGCCTTCAGTCCCACTTAGGCTGGTGGGACACTGGAGGGCTACTCTGGGTCTCTGGCTCGAGCCTACACGTGGCCCCAGGCACCAGAACTCTCCTGCAGCTCTTCTAGCGTCTGCCACACTCGGACTAACTCCGCCCCCAGCAGCAGTATTTATAGGGGATCCTGCCTAAGTGCAGCAGGTTGAGCTCCCCCTACTGTGACGGGGTGGAAGGTGTTGTTTGTAGAAAGTACCTGCTGTGGAAACCCAGCTGTGCAGAAGAGAGATATGTGGTTACCTGCGTTGGCAGGGCCCCACACAATCACTATGCAGTAGCTGACAGAAGTTATGTCGTTTATCCATGTTATGTAAATAAAAGCTTATAACCTGACGTTAAATTCATCCATTGGTTTTAGAAATCACTCTTCTGAAAGCTGAAACCCTTCCAAATGGGGTTTAGGTTAAGAAAATAAATTGGCATCAATTCTGAAATATTGATCATTTAATGAACACAGAATAGTCAGATTTTGACAAGACAAAAGTTTTGTCGCTTGGTCATATAATGCACCCAATGCTAGTTTACATCCTCACTTGTGCTCCGTAAATGATCGGTTAATTAGTGGGTGTGTATAAAAAGAAACCCAGCACCCCAGACCTTCACTTGAACTGCAACTTGAGCTCTGACAACATGACAAAAATCTACCCTGCGACCAAAGCCTTGATTAACAAGGCTGAAGACCAGATCAACTGCAGAGGTGGCTGGCACCTTTAATGTGTCTCAGCGTCAAGTACAAAGAATTAAAAAAAGATCTGAAGAGACTGGAGATGTGTTTGACAAGCCCAGGTCCGGCAGACCCCGCAAGACAACTACTCAGGAGGAACGTTTGTTTTTTTAGAAAATCAAAATCCACTCCAACAGGCCTGGTCACCTCAAGTCCCTGTGTCAACTAGAACAGTTTGTAGGATTCTGTCTCAAAATGGCCTCCATGGTCGAATCAGTGCCCTGAAGCCAGCACCAAACAAAAGGCAAATAAAAAGCTGTGTGGCATTTGCAAAGTCCTACATCCTGCTAAACAGTTGGGACGCTGGAAAAGTGGCAGAAGGTGGATTTCTCTGATGAATCTTCAGTAGAATTAAACCACAGCCTCTGCAAATACTGCAGGAGACCTACTGGAGACCGTATAGATCCAAAATACACCTAGAAAACAGTTACATTTGTGGAAAGATCATGGTCTGGGGTTACATTCAGTATGGGGGTGTGCGAAACATTTGCAAGGTGGAAGGCAATATCAATAGCCTAAAATATCAAGATGTATTAGATACCTCTTACATTCCAAATCATAAAAGTGGTCAAATTCTGCAGCAGGATGGTGCTCCATCTCATACATCCATCTCTACAACAAAGTTCCTCCAGGCAAAAAAGATCAAGGTGCTCACGGACTGGCCAGCCCAGTCACCAGACATGAACATCATTGAGCATGTTTGGGGTAGGATGAAAGAGGAAGCTTGGAAGACAAAACCAAAGAATCTAGATGAACTCTGGGAGGCATGTAAGACTGCATTCTTTGCTATTCCTGATGACTTCATTAATAAATTGTATGAATCATTGTTGAACCGCATGGATGCAGTCCTTCAAGCTCATGGAAGTCACACAAAATATTAAATATGACTCTAATAGCACCACAACTTCATTCACCAATGTTATGCAAATATATTTGTATTTTAAGTTAATTATTTGTTTGAATATCACATTACTTTCTGTGGGCGACAAAACTTTTGTCTTGCCAAAATCTGACCATTCTGTGTTCATTAAATGATCAATATTTTAGCATTGATGCCAATATATTTTCTTAACCTAAACCACATTTGGGAGGGTTTCTGCTTTCAAAAGAGTAATTTATACAGCCAATGGATAAATTTAACATCAGGTTATAAGCTTTTATTTACATAACATGGATAAGCGACATGACTTCTGTCAGGGACTGTAGTGTAATAAACTAGCTGCTACCTTGTTACACTGACAGAAGCCTGTCCTCAAATATTAGAACAGAAGATGCCTGTGAGCACATGCAGTAGGAAGCTCCGTCCCACTACGCTCATGTGTAGGAAGATGTGAATATCCTAATATTCTGGAGATACTGAGGCTAAGAAGAGACTGGTCATATGACTATGCACATAGCTTGTCTGATCTAATATTGAAAATATCAGGGATGATGAGATAAGAGAAGGGTGCTCACCCTGCTGTCTAACATGTCTATCTGATGTAGTACTGTACTACAAATATTAGAGGTTATGAGGTAAGAAGAAGTTGTTCACACAACTGTCCACTGTATCTGATCTAGTATTGTAGTTAAGTTACTAGGAGTGATGAGGTAAGAAGAGGCTGCCCACACTGCTGTCCAGCCGGACTACCTGATTAAACACTCAGGGTTGCTGAAATAAGTGGAGTCAGCTTACACTATTGTCCTCCTTGTTTTTTTTCTGTAGCCACTCAGCAATCAGAAAAACAGGGTGGTCAACATCTTTGGTATCTCCAGCATTAGATTCAAATATCCAATATATTCTACCCTTGAAGGTGTAGAGGATAAAGCTCCCAATCACAAATGTTCACAGGCACCTGTCTAATTAACATTATAAGGCAGAATTCTATTAAAGGGGAACTAACGCCCAATCAACTACAGTAGTTAAAGCCCTAACTGTCATCTCATAAATGGTCCCACAAAATTAAGGCACTATTAGGCAGGGATTCTAGGCATGTGCACAGAACTTTAAGGCTACCGTATGACTCACATAAGGATTGCATCACACTTCCCGGACCAGCCGGCAGCTCTTATGACATGAGGGACAGTTTCATGTCATTTTATGCAGCCGTTACTTTTAGGTCAGGAGAGGCGATGTCCAGTCCTGGTATTTTGATGCAATCCTCATGCAAGTCATACTCTAGTGTGACTCCAGCTATATGACTCCAATGTCTTATGAAACAAATTCAATACAACATTGCAACATGCTAGCATACATAGCATAAATATCTTATGACATGGTATCACAAACTCAGGTTCTAGGGTGCCACATCTTGGAATCTATTGAACCAAGATAAAAGGTAAAGAAAGGCACATCCAAAGTTATTTGCCATGTACTGTATGGGACTATAAAGATTCTTTTGCTTACTGTCAGTCAAGTTCATTCATCATATTTATGAATTTTATCATGCCTCCTGCATTGTAATTGATTGACATCACTGCAGGACCTGTGGTGATGTCATGGCCATGTGACCATAATGGGCGGAGCTAAGCCCAAAGGGTCTTTCACATTTGTTGTTTAGCTCCACCTATTAAGGTCACAAGGCCGTGACATCACTACAGGTGCTGCAGTGTATCAATTACAATGCAGGAAGCATGAGAAATTCAAAAACTATCATGAATAAAAGTTTTGTGGCAGTAAGCAAAATCACCTCCCCTATGACTCAAGCCATGGTATGTGGGTGCAGTTACCTCTCCTATGACTGAAGCCATGGAATGTGTGTGCAGTCATCTCCACATGACTGAAGCCATGGTGTGTGCAGTCACCTCCCCTCTGACTGAAGCCATGGTATGTGTGTGCAGTCACCTCTCCTATGACTGAAGCCATGGAATCTGTGTGCAGTCACCTCCCCTATAACTGAAACCATGGAATGTGTGTGCAGTCACCTCTCCTATGACTGAAGCCATGGTATGTGTGTGCAGTTACCTCCCCTATGACTGAAGCCATGGAATGTGTGTGCAGTCACCTCCCCTATAACTGAAACCATGGAATGTGTGTGCAGTCACCTCTCCTATGACTGAAGCCATGGTATGTGTGTGCAGTTACCTCCCCTATGACTGAAGCCATGGAATGTGTGTGCAGTCACCTCCCCTATAACTGAAACCATGGAATGTGTGTGCAGTCACCTCTCCTATGACTGAAGCCATGGTATGTGTGTGCAGTTACCTCCCCTATGACTGAAGCCATGGAATGTGTGTGCAGTCACCTCTCCTATGACTGAAGCCATGGAATGTGTGTGCAGTCACCTCTCCTATGACTGAAGCCATGGTATGTGTGTGCAGTCACCTCCCCTATGACTGAAGCCATGGAATGTGTGTGCACTCACCTCTCCTATGACTGAAGCCATGGTATGTGTGTGCAGTCACCTCCCCTATGACTGAAGCCATGGTATGTGTGTGTGCTGTCACCTCCCCTATGACTGAAGCCATGGAATGTGTGTGTGCTGTCACCTCCCCTATGACTGAAGCCATGGTGTGTGTGTGCAGTCACCTCCCCTATAACTAAAACCATGGAATCTGTGTGCAGTCACCTCCCCTCTGACTGAAGCCATGGAATGTGTGTGCAGTCACCTCCCCTATAACTAAAACCATGGAATGTGTGTGCAGTCACCTCTCCTATGACTGAAGCCATGGAATGTGTGTGCAGTCACCTCCCCTATAACTAAAACCATGGAATGTGTGTGCAGTCACCTCCCCTATGACTGAAGCCATGGTATCTGTGTGCAGTCACCTCCCCTCTGACTGAAGCCATGGTATGTGTGTGCAGTCACCTCTCCTATGACTGAAGCCATGGAATCTGTGTGCAGTCACCTCCCCTATAACTGAAACCATGGAATGTGTGTGCAGTCACCTCTCCTATGACTGAAGCCATGGTATGTGTGTGCAGTTACCTCCCCTATGACTGAAGCCATGGAATGTGTGTGCAGTCACCTCCCCTATAACTGAAACCATGGAATGTGTGTGCAGTCACCTCTCCTATGACTGAAGCCATGGTATGTGTGTGCAGTTACCTCCCCTATGACTGAAGCCATGGAATGTGTGTGCAGTCACCTCTCCTATGACTGAAGCCATGGAATGTGTGTGCAGTCACCTCTCCTATGACTGAAGCCATGGTATGTGTGTGCAGTCACCTCCCCTATGACTGAAGCCATGGAATGTGTGTGCAGTCACCTCTCCTATGACTGAAGCCATGGTATGTGTGTGCAGTCACCTCCCCTATGACTGAAGCCATGGTATGTGTGTGTGCTGTCACCTCCCCTATGACTGAAGCCATGGAATGTGTGTGTGCTGTCACCTCCCCTATGACTGAAGCCATGGTGTGTGTGTGCAGTCACCTCCCCTATAACTAAAACCATGGAATCTGTGTGCAGTCACCTCCCCTCTGACTGAAGCCATGGAATGTGTGTGCAGTCACCTCCCCTATAACTAAAACCATGGAATGTGTGGTCAGTCACCTCTCCTATGACTGAAGCCATGGAATGTGTGTGCAGTCACCTCCCCTATAACTAAAACCATGGAATGTGTGTGCAGTCACCTCCCCTCTGACTGAAGCCATGGAATGTGTGTGCAGTTACCTCTCCTATGACTGAAGCTATGGTATGTGTGTGCAGTCACCTCTCCTATGACTGAAGCCATGGAATGTGTGTGCAGTCACCTCCCCTATAACTAAAACCATGGAATGTGTGTGCAGTCACCTCCCCTATAACTAAAACCATGGAATGTGTGTGCAGTTACCTCTCCTATGACTGAAGCTATGGTATGTGTGTGCAGTCACCTCCCCTCTGACTGAAGCCATGGAATGTGTGTGCAGTCACCTCCCCTATAACTAAAACCATGGAATGTGTGTGCAGTCACCTCCCCTCTGACTGAAGCCATGGAATGTGTGTGCAGTTACCTCTCCTATGACTGAAGCTATGGTATGTGGGTGCAGTTACCTCTCCTATGACTGAAGCCATGGAATGTGTGTGCAGTCACCTCCCCTATGACTGAAGCCATGGAATGTGTGTGCAGTCACCTCCCCTATGACTGAAGCCATGGAATGTGTGTGCAGTCACCTCTCCTATGACTGAAGCCATGGTATGTGTGTGCAGTCACCTCTCCTATGACTGAAGCCATGGTATGTGTGTGCAGTCACCTCCCCTATGACTGAAGCCATGGAATGTGTGTGCAGTCACCTCCCTTATGACTGAAGCCATGGAATGTGTGTGCAGTCACCTCTCCTATGACTGAAGCCATGGTATCTGTGTGCAGTCACCTCCCCTATGACTGAAGCCATGGAATGTGTGTGCAGTCACCTCCCCTATGACTGAAGCCATGGAATGTGTGTGCAGTCACCTCTCCTATGACTGAAGCCATGGTATCTGTGTGCAGTCACCTCCCCTATGACTGAAGCCATGGTATGTGTGTGCAGTCACCTCTCCTATGACTGAAACCATGGAATGTGTGTGCAGTCACCTCCCCTAAATACATGTAATCTGGTTTTGTAGAAAACCGTGTTAGTGTTAGTTCTGCAATTGCATAATTTAAAACACATTGGGGGTGGTTTAATATGACAAAACGACATGACAGGTTTCTTTTACAGATGTACTATGGACAAATCACACACGTAATCCACACAAAAAAATTGCATCAAAAACGCTGCAGAGAGCTGCATTTTATATGCAGGATTTATGCTGCCTAGATGAAAGCTATTGGCTGCAAGAAAAAATGCACAAATGCCACGTGTGAACACAGCCTAAAGCATAGGAAGTGACATATTGCTGCTCTACATCATCACCCCTATACATAATTAAGGCATATTACTATTAAACAAATGCAAATAGGATTACTATAGGTTTTTCTAAGCAGTCTAAGCTGCTTTTGACTTGTTTTCACAGTTGGGTCTGGGATAAATGCGATTAGCTATTTCATCAAGAGAAAGGTTCTAGTAGAAGCTGAGTCAGACAGACTCGGTGACAAGTCTCATGCTTAACCTTTTCGACACCAACACAGTGAAAACTATGCTGAATCCAATTTAGAAGGAGCATAGGATAGATTGTGTGACGTCCATTAGCCGCAGCCATCATAATGAATGTATTCCAGGAAAGCAGTTAAGCACTCAGGTGCAGATCTGTATAGGATAGTCATCAATCATGTCATATACATATCACCCACATTTGTGTGTTTTCAGTCTGCTCAATAACATACAATTACAGGTAATAAAGATCCAGTTACTAAAGCATTAAAGGCAACCTGTCAGGTTGTGCTACCCCTCTAACCTATCACTACCTGTCTCTGCACCTTCCTATCTGATCCCTAACAATCCCTGTCTGAGCTAAAGGGGCCCTATAATGAGGAGAAAAATAACTTATATACTTACGAACAGTCTCCAGTTGGAGACTGGAAAGGCGTGCTCCAGGCTCCATTCTCCCCTCCTCGCTTTGTGTCCGCACGCCCCACTGGGCCTCCTCTTTCCCTTTGGGCTGTGCCACCTCCTATTCTAAATGCCCGCCTCTTGTGATCATGTGATGCCGCGACGGTGCATTGTGGGGCTGATCCCATTGTATACGCCGGAGTCGGGTTCAGGCGCAGTTTGTAGCCGGCCAATACCACGTGATCAGCCCCACAATGCACCGGGCTGAATGTGACGTTCCGACACGGGCATCACATGATCACAAGAGGTGGGCATTTCGAATAGGTGACACAGCCCAAGGGGAATGAGGACACCCAACGGGGTGTGCGGCCACAAAGCGAGGAGGGGAATTTGGAGCCTGGAGCATGCCTTTCCAGTCTCCAACTGGAGATTGTTTGTAAGTATGGCTAGGGTCACATTTAAAAGGCATACTCCGGTAACCGGATCCATTACCGGATGCGGTTCTGGACTGTGCCTTCATACTTCTTAAAATTTGTGAAAATGCAATCCTCATTCCGGATCTAGATGCATGAATGCATCCGGTTTTGGACTGAGAATTCTTGCAATTTTCAAAAAAGGATCTGGTCCCATAGGCGCCCATGTTACAAAAACCGGATCTTGTTTTGCAACCGCTCCGAAAAATGCAGCCTGCATGATTTTTACAGCATGCTGCAAAACCAGATCAAGTAATTTGGGCATTGCTATTTGGGCAATCCGGTTTTTCTATTGCAGCCTATGGGCGGCAGATCCGAATTTGAGCATTTTTAATGCTCAAAACCGGATCAGGATGTAAAAAAAAACCGCAAATGTGACCCTAGCCTATGTTATTTTTCTCCCTCATTATAGGGCCACTTTAGCTCAGAGAGGGATCGTTAGGGATCAGATAGGAAGGTGCATGGACAGGTAGTGATAGGTTAGAGGGGTAGCGCAACCTGACAGGTTCCCTTTAAGGAGCTTTCAGCTTTCAATGGAAACAATTCAAAGCTCCACAAATGCATTATAATGCTATTACTTTGACACATACTGTGCATTATATTATCTTTATCCCTGATTAGTTAATTACATAGGTTGAAAGAAAGACCCAGTTCCATCAAGTTGAACCTTTCTCCACCATACATTTTTTGTCACTAAATTTTCTATAACCCACAATGTTATGTGCACTGAGAAAATCATCCAATCCTTTTTTAAAAGCTTTATTAGTGTCTGCCATTACTACCTCTTGTGGTAGAGCATTCCACAGTCTGACTGTTCTAACTATAAAGAACCCTTTCCTATGTAGCTGCTGGAAATCGCCTTTCCTCCACATGTAATGAGGTCCTTATTTCTTCCAATGACAATACTGATGGTGGGTTTACACGTCCCGATATCGGGCCGATATCGGAGCCAACGACGCGGGAGCGTGCTTTTTGAGCGCGCTTTTCCCGCTATCGCATCGCGGTTTAGACAGCCCGATATCGGGATACAACGTCCCGACGATGTGTACGCCCCCAACCCAGGAACGACCAGTTAACATGGGAGTGAATGGGTGATGTGGGCGTACACATCGTAGTTGGGCTGTCACACGGGACGATGCGGCTATAACGTCCATACGATATTGGGCGGTTGAATAGCACGCTCATTCAACCCCGATATCGTTTTGGCATCGTTCCAGCATCGCATTGTACGTTCAAACGCGCAAACGATATCGGGTCCAACTCCCGAACCACGTGACTTTTGGTCGGAGTTGGACGCCGATATCGCGACGTGTAAACCCACCATTAGACCATGTGCACACGTTCAGTGTTTGATGAGTTTTTTACCTCAGGATTTGTAGACAAAACCAGGAGTGGAGCAATCAGAGGAAAAGTCTAATAGAAACACCTGCACCACTTCTGTATTTAATCATCCACTCCTGGTTTTGGCTACAAATCCTGAGGTAAAAAACTCATCAAATTTTCAGCGTGTGCACGTGGCCTTAGTCATGTGCCAGTCCTTTGTATTGACCACATATGTATTTATACATTTAAATAAGATCTTTTTTCTAAGCTAGACAAACCCAACTTTTTCTACCTCTCATCATATAGGACGCCTCCCATTGCTTGTAATAATCTTAAACTGCCTCTAACTTATGAATATTCTTTTAAAATGTGGAGCTGAAAAAAGGATCCCATATTCTATATGTGGCCTTGCAAGTGATTTATAGAAGGGTAACAATTAGTTGGGGTCCCGGGATTTAATATCTCTTTTAGGCGGCCGTCACACGGTTCAATATCGATAGCGATATTGTTAGCGATCACGTGCACGCGCGATCGCTAACAATATCGCTCACATCGCTGGTGAGCTGTCACACAGACAGACTCACCAGCGATGTGGATCAGCGAGATCGCTGGTAACTATGGTACACATCGGGTTACTAGGCGCCGCGCGGCGCTTAGTAACCCGACGTTTACCATAGATACCATCTCCCAGCATAGGCTCTGCCGCTGGGAGATCGTTCATCATGGTGTCACACACCACGATGAGGCAGATTGTTCAAGCGTTTATCGCTTGATATGAGCTCCGGCTCTCATATCTGCGATGTCACGATCAAGCGATTTTACATTGTAAAATCGCTTGATTGCACGCAGTGATGCACAAACGATATCGCTTAAGCGATCAAAACGCAGATCGCTTAAGCGATATCGTGCATTATATTGATGCGTGTGACGGCCGCCTTATACAATCTAAAATCTTGTTTGCTTTCGCAGCTGCTGCTTGACATTGAGTACAGCTACTCAGCTAACTTGTAACCAGAATGCCTAAGGCTGCCTTCATATTAGCGTTTGCCGCCGCTTCGTATGATGCGCATGCGTATCCGCAAGGCAATATGCATGTATACGCAGTCAAACGCACGTTTTTTTTATATGCAAGTGCATCCAAAATCCTATTAAAAAACGCAGCGTTTCCTTGCGTATGCATGCGTTTATGCATCCGCATGCGTTTATTCTCATGGGTGGAGAGTGGGCGTCTACCTTTAAACCTTTTCTGGGCATGCGCACTATGCTGTCCGCATGCGTCCCAAAACAAGTCATACGCAATGTGTTGCTTAGCCTTGCGTATCCATAGACAGCAATGCTAATAATATCTGCAGGTGTCCGCATGCGGATGGTTGCGGATTTTTCATACTCCAAAAAATGCAACATGTTGCGTCCAGAGGCGGAGGATTTTCAAGAAACTTGTACGCATACGCGGCCATACGCAGCAATACGCACCAAACGCAGCAACTTGCGGACGATAGCGGACTCCATGTTAAATATAGGTGCGCAATCCGCATGCGGTTTGTTTAATTATTATCTGCAAGAACGCTGCGGCGGCAAACGCTAATGTGAAGGCACCCTAAGTCCATCTCCTGATCAGTAGTCCTGAGTACTCTTCCATTTAATATATATTCAGCAGTAGGGCTACTCTGTCCTAGGTTCAAAATACTGCAAGAATGGCTGGTTTAGGGTTAGTGTTACCATCAGTAAAGCATCTTGAGACCAGTCATGAGTGTTGGGTTGAGTTTCGTTCAAGGGCGCGGGCTCACAAACAATTTTGGCTAAGAACACTGCCATGAATAAAGACTGGTATCTAAACATCATCCAAGAACAACGTCTCCCAACGATACAGGAGCAATTTGGTGATGAACAATGCTCTTGAAGCATGATGGAGACCATGCCACAAGGCAAGAGTGACAACTTGAGTGACTCAGTAAACAAAACATGGACATTTTGGGTCCAGATATTACCGTAAATTTATCTTTATATATTGCTACTTGGAAACCTCTTCTACTGTTGTGATGCCAAATGTGTCTTATCCTGTTGAGGAATCGTGTTTCTCATATTTATTGATTATATGTTTTTGGGAATAATTATAATAAAAATGTATAATTTTAAATCTCCCAAATTAATTTTCCACTCTTTAATTAAGGACATCCTGTCCATAATGTATTTATATTAATGTCTCTTGTTGTCTGGCTCGAACTGTTTAGAGCCACTGGGCTTAATGATTTTCTGCAAATGGTATGAGACACTCGGCTCACTGATTAGCCATTGCCAACAGTGAATTAGTGAGTTCAGCAGCACTGAGCAGTTCATTATGTCCAAACATACAGACCCCCTCAGCTCAGTTAACTCCAGCGCTGTCGACGTGGCATTGGCGCTGCAGACAACACCAAGCACCAGGAGTGGCGCTGGATCCAGGCAGGTAAAGTAAAGCAAAGGTTTAGCTTTTTTTACAACTAAGAGAACTTAAAGTTTCTGAATAAAAGTTAACGTTTCTGAAGGGGAACAACCCCTTTAACCTATGTTAAAATCTTCTCTATTATTACTGACTTGTCTAAAGGTACCGTTACACGGTACGAGATCGTTAACGATATCACTGAAACGTCACGGGTTTGAAGTCGTTCAAACAACATTGTTAGGACGTCGTTGCGTGTGACACCGAGATACGACTACGATAAATCATTGGATCGCTGATCGCAGATTTGAGAACATGTTCTCAAATCAAACGATCCTCGATCAGCCAACCTGCTGCATCGTTGTGTGTGACACCGTGATAACGATATCATTCACGACTTCACCCATTCACAGCAGTGAGCAAGTATCATTCACTGGGTTGTGCGAACGATAGCTGCTCGCCACATCATTGGTGCATCGTCCACGATATCTACACGTGACAGCTCACCAACGTTCTCTATTCTCTAAACGATGTCCTAACGACCGCGCTCCCATGAGATCGTTGGTGAGATCGTTACAACACTGAAGCGTCTAAGGGTATGTGCACACTGGTAGTTTTACTGCAGGTTTAGCAGCAGAAACCGCCGGTCGGTTTCCATGAGTTTTATGTAAATTTATGTTAATCCAAAAGCGGCTTTTGGGTTAACATTAAAACCTATGGAAACCGACAGCCGCTGTGCACACACCGGCGGTTTCCACATGATCATCTGTTGCTAAACCGCTGGGTTCCCAGCGGGTTAGCAACGAATGAACATGTTCTATAAACCGGCCGGTTATGCAGCGGCTGCAAGCAGAATCATGTACTGCTTCCAGCCGCCGCAACACCGCCGGCGCTAACCCGCTGTGCAATCGCCCGTAGCCCGCCGCACACCCGCGGCACATACCCGCCAGGATGCCGGTGGACGGCTCCAGAGCTTCCTGGCGGGTCCGCCCAGCCGCCGCCGACACAAACCCGCCCACCAGTGTGCACATAGCCTAATGGTTCCTTAATATGTATGCACTTATCAGGAAGGCTAATGTTTGAAAGAGCCCAAAGTAATCAGAGCTGGTACTGGAGGCTGAAGTAGGAGCTCTAGAGAACAATGAGAAATGTTTGATAATTAAATTGTGCCTCCAATAGACGCACACATTGTCTGAGTTAATTTTTATCAAAATTTCAGTTCTTGTTCATGATAATATTAGCCGTAATAATTACACCAATGAAAGAAGTAATGCATAGTCAATGGTTTGCTTTAAAATGACTGCTCATAACTTACAAAAAGCTTTTAGTAATCATAGGGAAAAAAATAAAATGGAAAATACCACTGTAATAGCTGTAATCACAAAGGGTCTACTATTATCAGGGGCCTGCCATGCTCCATCCGTACCTGCTGCTTTTATGCCAGTGCCCTGCAGACAAGCTGTGCATGGAACCAACACTGATATATAAAATAACACTACCGCTACATCCAATAACCCTATCCACATCAGAAAGACAAATCTGTCACTGTTCCTGTCCTTAAACCATGATGCTAGTCCCCAAACTCTCCGAAATAATAAATAAGAGTAAGGCTGGTTTCACACTGCGGTCAGATCAGGTCAGGTCAGGTCAGGTTTTGTGTTTCAAAACCAGGAAAGGAACTTGCAGAGAAAAATTATAATTGAAAGTTTGACACCTATTCTGGGTTTTGGAGTCACTCCTGGTTTTGAGACACAAAACCTGACCTGACCTGACCTGATCTGACCGCAGTGTGAAACCAGCCTAAGTCTTGGCACTCACACTGGCACTAACTAGCAACGATGCTAACTGACTGATACCACTACTTCTAATACTTTGACAGAGGTGCAGAAAAATAAATGCTAAAATATTCATGTGCAATATAGATTATGCAAACAAGAGAGTGCATTTTAATACAGAAACTGCATAATTGCTTGAAATGCATTGTGTATATGTCCCTACTAGATTATTATAAGTATTATAGTTTATTCATTCAGTAGGCTTCTGATTGGTCTGCCGGCCGCCTCCTGTGACAGAAGGCTTCTGATTGGTCCGCCGGCCGCCTCCTGTGACAGGAGGCTTCTGATTGGTCCGCCGGCCGCCTTGCTTGAATGTACAGGCGTGATGGCACTTGTTTCAGTGGTACCCGGAAGTCACTATAAAGCGGGTACCGCGGCGGCTCCATGGCCAGGGCATCATTAAGGTGTGTGAGAGAATATGTGTGAGTGTATTTGTGTGTATATGTGAATGTGTGTATGTGTATATGTGTGAGTGTATTTGTGTGTATATGTGAGTGTGTGTATGTGTATATGTGTGAGTGTATTTGTGTGTATATGTGAGTGTGTGTATGTGTATATGTGTGAGTGTCTTTATGTGTATATGTGAGTGTGTGTATGTGTGTGAGTGTATTTGTGTGTATATGTGAGTGTGTGTATGTGTGTGAGTGTATTTGTGTGTATATGTGAGTGTGTATGTGTATGTGTGAGTGGTGTGTGAATATTTCTGAGTTAGTGTGTATATGTGTGAGAGTGTGTATATGTGTGAGTGTATTCCTGCGACACATCGCCGGCGGCTGGTGCTGGTGAACCGCTTGGTGCCGCCTAATGCTGGGTGCTGGCAGCTGCCACCTGGTGCTGGCGGCTGCTGCCTGGTGCCTGGTGCTGGCGGCTGCTGCCTGATACCTGGTGCTGGCGGCTGCTAGAGGCCGCTGGGTGCTGGTTGCTGCCATGTGCCGCTTAATGCCGCGTGCTGACAGCTGCCGGCTGCCACGTTGTGCTGGCGGCTGCCACGTTGTGCTGGCGGCTGCCACTGGGTGCTGGCGGCTGCCGCCTGGTGCTGGCGGCTGCCAGGTGCTAGCGGCCACTGGGTGCTGGCGGCTGCCGGCTGGTGCTGCCGGGTGCTAGAGGCCGCTGGGTGCTGGCAGTTGCCAGGTGCCGCTTAATGCCGGGTGCTGGCAGCTGTTAGCTGCCACCTGGCGCTGGCAGCTGCCGGGTGTTAGTGGCCACTGGGTGCTGCCATGTGCCGCTTAATGCCGCGTGCTGACAGCTGCCGGCTGCCACGTTGTGCTGGCGGCTGCCACTGGGTGCTGGCGGCTGCCACTGGGTGCTGGCGGCTGCCGCCTGGTGCTGGCGGCTGCCAGGTGCTAGCGGCCACTGGGTGCTGGCGGCTGCCGGCTGGTGCTGCTGGGTGCTAGAGGCCGCTGGGTGCTGGCAGTTGCCAGGTGCCGCTTAATGCCGGGTGCTGGCAGCTGTTAGCTGCCACCTGGCGCTGGCAGCTGCCGGGTGTTAGTGGCCACTGGGTGCTGCCGGGTGCCGCCTAATGCCGGGTGCTGGCAGCTGCCGGATGCTGCCGGCTGCAGGCTGGTGCCGGCAAGTGGGAGACCGGGAGCCACAGAGGAAGGAGCGGCCGGGATGAGAAGAGTGGAGTCAGGTAAGGCGCTGTTACAGCCGAAGATAGCAGCCTGGGGGAAGGGGGGGGGAACGTGACCGCTGAAAGTGCCTAGGGCGGCAGGAACTCCAAATATGGCCCTATGTAAGTGTGTCAATGTGTGAGTGTGTGTGTTTGTGTGAATATGTCTGAGGATGTGTGTGTGTGTGAGTGTGTATGTGAGTGTGTGTGTATATGTGTGAGTGTGCGGGTGTGTATATGTGTGAGTGTGAGCGAGAGAACAAAAAGAACAGAGACCAGGTTGTGAGGACATCTCTACAAAAAGGCGTTGGGATGGGTGACATTACTACAAGATGACAAGGGAGGGAACATTACTAAAAGATGGGGACATTATTACAAAATGAGGACCAGGATGGGAGACATTAATATAGGATGGGGACCAGGATGGGGCATTACTACACATATGGACCAGAGAGGAACATTACTACAAGATGGAGACCAGGGCGGGGGCATTACTACAAGACGGGGACCAGTTTGGGGGACATTAATATACAATGGGGACCAGTATGGGGATATTACTACATAAAGGAGATTAGGGTGGGAACATTCCTACAAGAAGATCAGGATTTGTACTTTACTAGATTGAGCAAAAAATTCTGGTATTGCTAAAATGTCACTAAGGGTACCGTTACACGTCGCAACATTGCATGCAGTTTCACAGGCAATTTGCTGGTTGCAGTGAAATCATGGACACATTGTTCCATTTGTAACGGCCACAAAATAGAACAATGTGTCCATTATTTCACTGCAACCAGCAAATTGCCAGTGAAATTGCATGCAATGTAGCGATGTGTAACGGTACCCTTAGTCCTACAAGCGATGCGGCCCCCGATATCAATTTTTTTCTACATGCGGCCCACCAACCCAGCTGAGTTTGAGACCCCTGTTTAAAAGAAACATGGGCTTTGGTTTTTTACTGAACATTGAAATAAAAGGGAAAACCATCTAGTTGGCATATGACTCAAGGTATGCAAATCACATACGAACAGTCACATGACGACTTCTCAAAGGCTGCCTTCACATTTGCGTTCCCCTCCGCCGCAATGTGACCGCAGCACCACAAGCCCCTATCTTTATTTTTTTTTTATAATTCTTTATTTTAGAAAAGTTTTGAATTTTCATAACATGGAAGAAAACACACATTACTTCTCAGTCAGTATATCCAAACAAATATCACGTAGATATGGTGGCCAAACCAGTTAGGCCCAAACTCAGCAAATACTATATATTTTTATGCGTCTACAGAGTAGACACTGTCTTAAAGTGTTAGGATCTACAACATAATGTTCCATTTAAGACCTTACATCAATATTCAATCTTCACAGTAGAAGTCATTGCTGCAACATCATATATTGACAGTTGACCAAGTAAAAGGGAGAGAGGAAAATCAAAGAGAGAGGAAAAAGAACAGTAAGGCTGGCTTCACATTAGCGTTTGTGTCTGCATGCTGATGGCATGCAGACACAAACGCTGTCAAAAGTAGGGACACTTTGATGTGTCCGCAGCGGATAATGTCCGCCTGCGGACACATCACTAGGGAGCCCGGCAGCCAATCGGCGCTGTCCGGGGGCGGGCCGGGGGCGGAGATCAGCGCCGGAGATCTCCGCCCCCCCCGGCCGCCGGTAAGCTCCGGGACATGTCGGCGGGGAGAACAGCTGATGTGAGAGCTGTTTGAATCTTCCCGCGCCGACACTGAGAGGAGATGTCGGCGCGGGAAGATTCAAACAGCTCTCAGATCAGCTGTTCTCCCCGCCGACATCGCTAGGAGATTACAGGCGGCGGGGAGAAGGAGGACAGCAGAGCCTCAGCTGATCTCCCGGTGGCCGTCGGTGAGCTCCTGTGACATCACCGGCGGCCACCGGGAGATTTTTCAATGGGTCCGCAGCGTTCTCCTGCGGTGTCATGCAGAGGACACTGCGGACCCATTGAAGACAATGCATTTTTTGTACGCTTGGGGACGCTTGCTGATTGTCCAAGGTCCCCAAACGCACAAAAAAACCCAACTGGCTGCGTCCCGGGTGCGGATGCTGGACACCGGAAGCAGCAGATATCGTCCGCATCCGCACCCGAACGCAGCAAACGCAGGCACCATGCGTTCCTATGTTAAACATAGGAACGCAGTGCGCATGCGTTTGACTGCGTATGGGAACGCAGCAATACGCTGCCTTCCCATACGCAAATGTGAAGCCAGCCTAAGAGAGTAGTCATGAGGGGTGGTGGGGGGATGAGGGGGAGGATGGGAAGGGAAGGGGAAAGGGATGGTGTCAGATTATGTGGAAACGTGAAGCCTCTACGTAGGTGAAAAGGTGCGACCCCACTAGACCAGCCAAATTAATTGGCGAGTCCGCCAAGGAAGGGTTTTCTAACAGTCTCTTTAAGTCTTATATAAATCAGATTGCTGAAACATCATCCAGGAAAACCACGTATTACGGAAAGCTACATACGTGTCATGGATTGAGGAGGTCAAGTCCTCTAGGTGCATGAGGTCGTTCACCCTCTCCAACCACATTGACACGGAGGGGCATCTCTCCGTCTTCCAGAGCATTGGAACACACGATCTAGCCGCCATAACTAAAAATCTCAACAATGAACGCTTATATTTACGAAGGGGCATCTGACAGTGATGTAACAAGAAAAGGGCCGGGCCCAGGTCGCCCCTATCTTTATAATGGGAGCGCACAGTGCTGCGCTTGACTGCGCATGACCGTGCGCACCCATTCACTGCCACATGTGATCTGTACGCAGGCAGAGGCACAAATCACCCAGTCTCGTCCGCACCAGGGACGTGACATGTTCCCTACTTAAAGGGAATCTGTTATCAGGTTTTTGCCATGTAATCTGAGAGCACAATAGTGTAGCAGACTGTCACTGACTGGGATGTGTTTTGCTGTTTCAATACAATCAGTGTTTATCAGCACTGTCTTAGCATCACTTGTCTGGATGAAGCTTGGTCACTGGTGAAATACATTAGGGGGCTGTGTGTCACTTTTAAAAAAATTAAGAGCTGTACTTTTGTTGCCATATTAATCTTGCTGACTACAATCACAGCTTAGGGTGCTTTCACACAGCGTTTTTTTTGTGATCCGTGGCTGTCCGTTGTAAAACTGACAGCCACGGATCCGATTTTGGCCCCATGTTATCCTATGGGCACGGATCACATCGGATTTGGCCTTATTGGCATCCGATTTTGGTCGGATGCGATCCTGGCCGATTTTTTGCTGTGCCCAAAATCGCAGCCTGCTGCGATTTTTGGCACAGCGGGTCAGATCGGGCCGAATTGGATCCGACCTGATCCGCGCCAAATAACATGGGGCCTATGGAACGAGGATCCGAGGAAACAGCTGAGCGTTCCTCGGACCCGATGTTAGTGTACTGAGCATGCTCAGTACACTAACACCGCTCTGTGCCATGTAATATCACTTCTGCAATGTATATTCATACATTGTAGAAGTGACATCTCCTGAAAATAAAGGGTTAAAAATAAAAAAAACTTAATTCTCACCTCTCCACGATCCAGCGATGCCTCCTGCGCTCTGTGCCTCTAGGACCTGGCCTGACGTCACAGTTGAGTCACATGGCCGGTTACCGCGGTAACCGGTCATGTGACTGTGACATCACGCCAGGTCCTGTTGATCAGAAGAAGAAGCTGGAAGCGCCGCGGGTGTCGCGGAGAGGTGAGAATGAAGTTTTTTTTATTTTTTAAGGTCTGCAAACAGGGGAGCGAAGAGGGGGGAGACACAGGGGAGACACAAGGGGACAAAGAGGGGAGACACAGGGGGACAAAGAGGGGAGACACAGGGGGACAAAGAGGGGAGACACAGGGGAGACACAGGGGGACAAAGAGGGGAGACACAGGGGAGACACAGGGGGACAAAGAGGGGAGACACAGGGGAGACACAGGGGGACAAAGAGGGGAGACACAGGGGGACAAAGAGGGGGTGCAAAGAGGGGAGACAGAGGGGGACAAGGAGGGGAGACACAGGGGGACAAAGGTGACAGGAGGGAGAGAGAAGGGGGACGAGATGACAGGAGGAGCAGGGACAGGATCCAGCTGATGCTGCAAAATATCGGGATCGGATGCCTATTTGGCATCCGATTGCAGTCATCAGTTTGGATCTGATGCTGTCCGAGGGGAGCAGCAAAAAGTCTGATCCCCTCGGACAGCATAAAAACGCTGTGTGAAAGCAGCCTTAATCTTAAGCTTAATTAATCGCCCTACAATCACAGCTCAGAGAAATATATCAGTCCTGTATAGGAGCAGCTGATAAAGCAGGCTCATTATTGTACATATATATACATACACTAATGAAAACCCTTGATTACCTGTCACTTCAAGAAAGGTTACGTTTTAATTAGATATTAGTGCGCTGTTTCAAGAGTGTGGAAGCAATATCTTCTACTGGTACAATTACTTTATATAAGACCCCTATTCCACCAGATGGCAGTGTTGTACACTCAACTTTTCTTATTATTTTCTTCATAAATAGGAGGTGTAGTCTGATTGTATCGTACATCTAATTCACTATGGAGATAAAGAAATACTTCTTACTATGAGACTACATAACCTTTCCTAGCACTGATGTTCACATGAATAAATTGTATGTGCAAATTCACTGAAATCAGGTGTGCGTACATGGTGCCAAACTCACTACACTACTGGGTAGAGAAAACCACAGCTTAAAAGGGTTTGTCCGGTCTAAACTGATAATTGTGCAGTCATTCTATACTGTGCACTGCGAGGAATTGTGGTTTCTAAATTGGGAACGAATCGCACTTATGCGGTATACATGTTCCCGGCAACAACAAGGCTAGTGTGCATAACCTCACTCAATACAAGTGTACGGAGCAAGGCTGCGCCCACTAGACAGTCGCTCCCACTAGTTGGACACGTCCACTACATACACTTGTATGGAGTGAGACTGCGCCCATTGGTCTTGTTTTGCATACCACATAATTGTGGTCTGTTCCTGGCTTACAAACCTGGAATCCACACAGTGTACAGTAAGGCCACGTGCACACGCTGAGTATTTTATGAGTTTTTTACCTCAGGGTTTGTAGACAAAACCAGGAGTGGAGCAATCAGAGGAAAAGTCTAATAGAAACACCTGCACCTCTTCTGTATTTAATCATCCACTCCAGGTTTTGGCTACAAATCCTGAGGTAAAAAACTCATCAAATACTGAACGTGTGCACGTGGCCTAAATGTTCTGGGAGGATCGATAAGTCTGCAGTCACATAAAGTTATCAGTTCATACCAGACAACCCCTTTAAGTGATCCATCACAGAAATCAGGGTCTCGGCCTCTACATCAAGCTGCACTGAAATTCCATAGCGAAAACCTGCTGACAGATTCTTCTTAAAGGCAACTTGAAAGTAGAATCTACCCTTATAAGTAGAGGTGGGCAAACCCACAGATGTTCGAGTTCGGATCATCCAGCCAGACTTTTTTTTTTTTAAAGTTCGGGTTCAGGACTGGACTTGACTGGCACTTGAGCCCAAACCCCATTTAAGTCTATGGTGACCCTGAACTTTACAGTTATAAAATAGTTGCAGAAAGGGCTAGGGGGCTGCACAGGGAAACAAAATGGGGATTAAATCGGTAGAATCATACTTACCAGTCTACATCGCTGCTGGCACACTCACTTTTGGGTCTGCTCATTAACTTCATCTTCACTGCACTGGCTCCAACAGCCAAACACAAACTCACAGGTGCCCACTCTCTGTGATTGCATCTATGAATGTCTATTACGCCCCCATCCATTGTGCCAGCGTCTGTGATTAATTGCCATATACATTAGAGTATTTGCAACAAACTTGCCGTGTAAGGGTGTAAAAATAAATAATTAAAAAAATTGCACAGGGCTTCGCTGTATTTTTGATTATCAGCATAGATAATGCAGACAGCTATGGGCTGCCACTCCCAGCTGCCTGGTTCTACCTTGGTTGGCAATACAGGGGAGCCCATTACTATTATTATTTTTTTATTATTATTTAAATAAATAAATAATAATAATAATACTAATAATAATAATAATAAAAACAACATACGCTAGGCCTCGACAATCCTGCAGCAATGGACAAAGCATCCTCTCACTGTAGCCTCTGGGATCATACTGACTGCCGTGGAGGAGTGTTGACGTCATTGAGGACTTTCCCGCTGCAATCAGTGAACTCAGATGACCCTGCTGCCAGATTGTGGGATGTGGTGGCACGGCTGTTCGGCAATCTGCAGGCAGATTCAACTGAATTTAAAGCGTGGGAAACTACTGCTGTGAACTCAAATGAACTTGCCACCAGATTGCCGTACAGCTGTGCCGCCATGTCGGCAATCTAGCAGAGGGGTCACCTGAGTTCACTGACAGCAGTGGGGAAGCCCTCAGTGACTCAGTGCTGTCTCCAGTCCCCACAGCTGTCAGTGTGCTCCCAGAGGCTACAGCAGGAAGACACTTTTTCTATCACTGCAGCCTCTGGATGCAGCAGAGTGAGGATCGTCGAGGGACGTCATATGTTGGACTGCTTCGGTTCTGGGGCGTTTATTAAAGTTAATAAAGTGGTGAAGGAGGGTTGTCTGTGTGGTTTTTATTTCAAGTAAAGGATTTTTCTGTCTGTGTTCTTTAACCATTTACTCACCAGATTGGTAATAGGCAAGTCTCCTAGACGCCTGACATTACCAATCTAGGGCTTAATGACGGCTGACATTAACTCCTTCTATTACCCCAACTGCCACCACACCAGGGCATTGGGAAGAGCCAGGTAAAGTGCCAGGAACTGGCGGTTCTAATGAATATACCTATTTCTGGGGCAGTTGCAGGCTGCTATTCTGTAGCGTGAGGGCCCAATAACTATTGGCTTATCATGCTGAATACCAGCCCCCAGCTGCCTGGTTTTAACTTGGCTGGCAATCAAAAATAGGGCAGAGCCCACGCATTTAAAAAAAAATTTATTTATTTATTTTTGCCCCTCATCACAGCAGGTTAATTGCAAATACACTTATGTTTATATCAACCAATCACAGACACCGGCACAATGGGTGGGAGCACAACAGCCAATCAGAGATGATGTAATACATAGGGCATCTGTGATTGGCTGTTGGAGCCAATGCAGTGATTAAAGATGAAGTTAATGAGTAGACCCAGAAGCAAGTGTGACCGCAGCAACGAAGACTAGTAAGTACAATTCTCCTGCTTTAATCATCATTTTGCTTTCTACAGCCCTCCCAGCTGAACCCGAACAATAACACGGACTTCTCAGGGAAATCTGTGTTCAAAGACTAGGTGTTCCGTATGAACCCTGAATGTTACAGTACGGGTTCACCCATCACCACTTATAAGTAATTAGGAGCTATTTAACAACCTCTTAATACCATTTTTAATCTCTGCATGATCATCAAGTGTTGATGCTGTTTGATTAAAAATTATGTTTAATGCTGGTGGGTGTGTGCCCAACATAGTCTGGGACCACTGTCACTTATTCCAACAGCCCGCTGGTATTATGCCCACAGTGCATAATTAACTTCTGCGTGTGTGTCCAGGAAAAGAGAAGAGGGACTTGCTCATCTGCTCCTCTCTGCTTTCCCTCCACATGTAGACCATGATAACAGCGGGTTGTTGGAATAAGGCTGGCTTCACACTGCAGTTTTTTCCCTGATCAGGTTCCATCAGATTTGTGTGCCAAGACCAGCAGTGTCTCCAAAACTCAGAACAGGTGTCAATCTTTCAATTGATAGTTTTTCTCTGCAAGTTCCTCTCCTGTTTTGGCTCACAAACTGGATGGACACTGATCAGTGAAAAAACTGCAGTGTGAAACCAGCCTAAGTGACAGTGGTCCCGGGATTATATCGGGTACACGACTGCCAGCATTTAACAATTTTGCCATACATCACGAACACTTCGTGATCATGCAGGAATCATTAAAATGGTATTAAGAGCCTGACAAAGCTCCTAATACCTTTTAGAGGTAAATCCTGCTATAAGATACCTAAATAAATAGCTAGATAATAGATGGATTAATTTACCTTAGCAGCACATAGCACTGCTGGGCTCCATAAAACCCCGCATAGCAGCGCACACCGCTGCTAAGGTAAATATCGGGTTGCTAAGGGGCCGCGGTTTCGGAAATGATGCGTTCAGCATCTTACCACAGGAAGGCTGCATAGCAGAGCGGGGGGAGCCAGGCTGGGGGCGCAAACCTTTAATTTCAAGATCACGAACATGGGGGCGGGATAAAGATCATTCAGGCTGCAAACCAACACGCCCAGGGGACTATTGCATATAGCCCCCGCTTCATTATCATCCTAATTAGTAAGTATAAAAATGTTTTTAGCAGATTGATAGCAAGCATTTAGCAGAGAGAGGGATAGTTATAATGGTAATAGGAGGGTGCTGGGACATGTATTGATAGGTTAGGTGGCTTTTCAGAGGTGCGGGTTCCCTTTAAGATATAAATTGCTGAATCAACAAGAAAGGTTTTTTGGTGTGAAACACCATTTGTCGGTATATTTTAAAGAGGAACTTTGGGATAAAAATATTTGATATGGTCCCTGCACTCCTATACTATAATGTTAAGTGCCTGTTATACTTGTATAATGTTTAGTATTAATATAAATCACTTATTCACTAGCTGCTCCTTACCAGTCACCCTCCCATATTGGATAATAGCTTATGCCTGATTGTGCAGCTCTCCCCCCTCCCTCCGCAGTCAGCATCTGCACGTCGCGAATAACAGACCATCCTCATTCAATCACGTGGGCGTGACTTCACAAAAGGTCCTATCATGATAGTTTCTGATGAGAGGAGGTGTGATCATGCCTCATGTTCTTTGTACAGAAGCAGATATACCGGTAGCGACTCAGTGTAGGACCTTTATGATGTCATGCCGAACGTGACTGAAGGAGGAAGCATCTGTTATGATGAGCTCAAGGTTACTGTGGAGGGAGGGGGGAGAGCTGCATTTGTCCCATACGTAAGGGATGACGGATAAGTGAATAAGTGATTTATATGAGTTCTAAACATTCTATATGTGTAACAGGCAGCTGAGCATTATCTGGGACTGCTACAAAAATGTTTTATACGCTGGTGTTCCCCTTTAAATATTTCACATGCCTCCTTCAATGTCTTTTGAATTCAATGCAATAATTCATCTCTTAATATACATTTTTAAACTATCTTTTGGACTTTTGATATGTCATTGCTGAGCACCACTGAAGGGATTTGGGCCTTATCTTCTGATGAGTCCTTGTTCTAAGGGTTTGGCAATATACGTAGAATGTGTATATTGATGGGGAATACTGGTTGGTTGCACAGTAACAAAGCAGGGATATTGAGAATCATGTTGCTTTTGCTAAAAGGCCTATTGTTTAACTCTGATAACCAGAAGAGATCCTCAGATTATAAACTCATCTAAAATTCACAGGAAATATTTTAGGTAATGTATAATTTTTTGCTGTCCACTGTGTCTCCTATATTGGCATATTTCATTGACAAACTGCCCATATTACATACTCATTTTATAGTGAACGATTTAAGAAAAAGCAATATAGTGCGCTCCATATGTGAATTATTCACTGTCATTACTTGTGTAAAATAGCCTCTTCAGACAAAGATCTAGTCCCAGACGGCACAAAAGCCTTTTTGAGGCTGTCAGATGAAATGTGTCAGGTTCATTGCACGTCACGGTATGTTGGTTCTTCTTAATATTGAATGAGTTGTGTCTGCGCTGCCATTTATTACACGTGCAGCCTAGCCAAGGGCTTGAAAATATGCTAATCCATTGCATGGAGGACGGTGATGTATAAAGGGGATAAGAATATACAAATAATTGGAATTGCTTAAGGCTTGTATAAAATTAAGAGAAATGATCATGTAACAAAACCTTAATTTATGCGCCGTGTTTTTTGTGGATACAATATGCTGATGAGAAAATGAGTATAATTTAAGGAAACCCATTCCCCTAATCTAGAGGTTCACAGAAACGCCAAAAAATGAATGTATACTTTATAATGTACTATGCACTACAGTACAATGTGCACTCATCCTATATTAATAACTTGTATATTATATTAGCTGGTATTAGGAGTCTTGAGTGCCCAAACATCCAGAATGACTATAAGAAATTCCCTGTAGAAATCCAATTAAGTATTCTACATCATATTGAGAAATGTGTCACAAATATCAGATTCATTCCTTACTAAATTGCAACAAATATTCCATGTAGCCTAAAAAATCTATTTTAGTCAACTATGAGACCAGATGTCACAGCTGAGACCAGGACCAGGGGGACCGGCTATTAACTGCTGAAATTGCAGGGAGCTAGACCTATAACCTCTCTCAATGTTTGGCAGTAGTACTGAAGGGACATCTGGAGAGTTACATAGTACTGTAGTAGGTGAGACGTTAGAAGAAGGTGTATTAGCATTTCCATTGTGAGAAATGAGTGTCCATTGCTATTAATGTACTATGGTACTCCTCCTCTAAGATCAAAGCTAGACATGGACCTATACAATTGACTAAACATACTCCATAGGGACATGTAGGAAGGAGACATCACCCCCTTTAAATCATTTATTAATTCTTATACCTGAGTAAGGTATAAAGTTATATAAAAAATAAATATACACATAGATACATAAAGCAAAAAGAGAACACAACTGTTAAGGCCCCGTCACACATGTCAACCATGGGTGCGATGTCAGAAGCGATGTGCGGGTGCGCGCTCCCTTCTGACATCGCAGCCTTGGTGTCACACGGCAGGATGTTGCCGGTGACGCCGCTGCGATGCGGGCAGAGCCATCGCTCGCTGGGCTGGGATCAACCCAGCGAGCGATCCGCAGCAATACTGCGGTATAGGCTGGTTCGCCGCCAACATCGCTATTGCGGTGTCAGATGGAGCGATCCAGCCTAATCGCTGGTTGCAGATTGACAAGTTTACGTTCATCCTCGTAAACCTGTCAACCTGCGACCAGCGATAAATCGCAGTTGCGTCGCGCTGTCACGCAGCACGACGCACTTGCGATATCGCTAGCGACATCGCTGATGCGTCACTTTTCGGCAATGTCGCTAGCGACATTGACACGTGTGACAGGGCCTTAAGAGTCAATGAAAGGGGAACTCTGGGGAGATAAAAAAAGGTTTGTACTGTCTCTGCCCTCCTACATGATGAAACAAAGCTGTCCACTACAGTTCTAGGATCTATAGATCACTTATAAATCAATAAAATCATATCTGCTGCTCAGCTCTCACCCCTCCCTTCAGGGACAAGGGAATTCAGTTATGCATAGTGCTAAAGATTCAGGGGACAAGAAGCTACCAAGTTGATATGTGGTAGGGGAGACCATGGCAGTGCTGAATCAATCAGTGCAGTGCTTTGCCTCTGCTTCTAGCCTGATACATGTGAGTTCACATTATGCACTATCATTTACAGCCGAAAATCACAGGGTGGATTTATATCTTTTTGGTGACATGATTGCTATTTGAACGGAGAACACCATTGTTCTTACATTACAAATGATTGTATATTAGGGGCAGGATTGCAGTGTGATCATGGGGCTGACGGCCGCACCCCCTGTTCATATAGAAGTATGAGGGGACAGGAATGTAAGATGATCAAGGAGCCACCATGGTTTACGTCTCTGCCACACCTCCTGATCTCAGCAGCAGCAAGAATCTCTGTCCCAAAAGGGAGGGGTAGTGTTGAGGAGCAGATATGATTTTATTGATTTATAAGCGATCTAAAGATTCTAGAACCGTAGTGCCTGGCTCAGCTTCATCATTTAGGAGGGCAGCAACAGTACCAAAAAAGTTTTATCTCCCTGGATTTCCCCTTTAATACCATGTGTATATTGGGTCAGAAGCACTCATAACTGCACAAGGTTGTAATAAACCATCATGGCCCTCCAAATTAATGAGCCTAAAATAATCTCTAGCAAGAAAATATTCAGTCACCTACAACACTGCACCATGATAGAAAATCCTGAGAAGGGGCCTGGCCACCTATTTGTTCTGCTTGGCAGCCAAGAACAGAAAAGCTATACACTATTTAATAAATAATATATCTTGATTTTCACAAAATGGCAGAGACCCAGAGGTGCCTCCAACAGCCTCGGAATATGGAGGCTGCTTCTTATCAATCAGCATGACTATAAACATTTTCATTATGGAGTCTGGAGGGTTTCTTAATGACAAATTATTTTGAGAATGACTATTCTGTTAATGACAATTCAATTTACTAGCACCAACAGGTCTTACTTTTTGTCTCCAAAGTTGAAGAGTCACAAATGTCGAAGAGAAAAGTAAATATGGTTACAGGATAGATACAATGTGGACTAGCTGATACTGCCATGCCCAGCCTTGTAACGTAAGCCCCCGTCACACATAGCGAGATCGCTGATACGTCACAGGTTTTGTGATGTAACAGCGACATTCCCAGCGATGTCGCTGTAAGTGACATGTAGCAGCGATCAGGCCCCTGCTGTGAGGTCGCTGATCGCTGCACATGGTTCAGGACCATTTTTTTGGCCTTGGTCTCCCGCTGGTCAGTACGCACGCTGTGTTTGACAGTGAGAGACAGCGATCAGCAATATCCCAGGCTGGTAAGCATGGTAAACACTGGGCAACTAAGCAGATCGCGCTGTCTGGATACCCAGTGTTTATCATGGTTACCAACGCTAAGCAGGGATGACGCTGGTAACTAAGATAAACAGCGTGTATCTACGCAGCGCGCGTTGCCTAGATACCCGCTGTTTATCATAGTTACCAGCGTCCTCCCTGCTTAGCGCAGCCTGTAAGCAGGGAGAACGCTGGTAACTATGATAAACACCGGGTATCTAGGTAGCACGAGCTGCTTAGTTACCCGGTGTTTGTCATAGTGTGCCAGCGTCCTCCCGCTTCCAGCGATGTGGAGGTCGGCTCCCTAGTTCCTGGTCGCTAAGGAGATGTGCCTGTTTGACAGCTCCCCAGCGACCATGTAGCGACGCTCCAGCGATCCCGGGCAGGTCATTATCGCTGTCAGGATCGCTGGAGCGTCGCTCAGTGTGACGGGGCCCTTACATACTGTAGCTATCAACTACTGATCTGGGAAAGTCTTGTGAGGCCAGAAGGTGACAAGCTGAGCACAGGGGTTATAGGGAACATAAGGCTAGGGTCATACCAGTGTAAGGGTATGTGCACACGTTGGCGGGTTAGGGTCGGCGGCGGCTGGGCGGACCCGACAGGAAGCTCTGCAGCCGTCCACCGGCTTCCTGCCGGGTATGTGCGGCGGGTGTAGGGCGGGTGCACAGCGGGTTAGCGGGGGCACTTATGCAGCGGCTGGAAGCAGTACATGATTCTGCTTGCAGCCACTGCATAACCGGCCGGTTTATTGAACATGCACATTCGTTGCTAACCCGCTGTGAACCCAGCGGGTTAGCAACAGATGAGCATGTGTAAACCGCCGGTGTGTGCACAGCGGGTGTCGGTTTCCATAGGTTTTAATGTTAATCCAAAAGCCGGTTTGGATTAACATAAATTTACATAAAACTTATGGAAACCGACCGGCGGTTTACACAGCTAAACTGACCCTAACCCGGCATATGTGCACATACCCTTATGGTGTGCATTCAAGGGGGTTCTGTGTAAAATTTAGAATTTGGTAGCATTAGCGCAGTGTTAACAGAAAGGTAACACTGCGTTAACGCTGTCAATTCATTCCTATGGCAGACGGAACCCGAGCACATTGCAAACGCCGGCATCTACGTGCCAAGGTTGGAAAGCACGCCCTTTTTCCAAGCGCATCACATGACGCGCGCGTCTACGTCATGTGATGTGCTTGGAAAAGAGCGAGATTTCAAACTCTGACACTTAGATGCCGGCGTTTGCAATGTGCTCGGGTTCCGTCTGCCATAGGAATGAATTGACAGCTTTAACGCAGTGTTACCTTTCTGTTAACATTGCGCTAATGCTGCCAAATTCTATATTATAGACGGAATCCCCCTGAACGCACACCATAATGCTGGTGTGATCCTAGCCATAATGCTGGTGTGATCCTAGCCTAACAGTGGACACATGCAGCCCAATCTACTGGCAGCATATATCAGGCACTGGGTGTAAAATTCCAGCCATGTATATGTTACTCTGAAACTTCAGAGTAGAACATGCTTCTAAAATTCAGCAGGGATTGAGCCACGCCGGAGACTAATTGGAGAGGTGGCTACCTGGTGGCTTCACTTTGCCGCTACTCTGGACTAACAGGTGTGCACATGCGAGTGTATGTAGGGAGAGACTTGTCACTCCAGGACAGCAATTGGGGAGAAGCTGCCAATGACCTGCCTTTCTGACTAGTCTCCCATGCAGATCGGTCCGTGGAGGCTGTAAAAATATGTTTTTCTCTGAAACTCTGCGGTCTTTCAGAGCCATATATGCCTGCCTGACATAATATCGCCAGTGTCTGATGCATGCATTGGGCAGGGTGTATCAGCTGTCAGGTTCCCTTTGTTATAATAGTTAACGGCAGCAAAGCCTGGCTTCACACTGCAGTTTTTTCACTGATCAGTGTCCATCCAATTTGTGTGCCAAAACCAGGAGTGTCTCCAAAACTCAGAACAGGTGTCAATCTTTCAATTATACTTTTTCTCTGCAAGTTCCTCTCCTGGATCCTCTCCTGGTTTTGGCACACAAACACTGATGGACACTGATCAGTGAAAAACTGCAGTGTGAAGCCAGCCTAAGGCCACGTTACACACACAGATATCTGTTCAGATATTGGTCACAGATCTCTGGTTGCAGTGAAATCATGGCCACATTGTTCCATTTTGTGACCGTGTATAAATGTAACAATGTGTCCATGATTTCACTGCAACCAGAGATCTGCGAACAATATCTGAAGAGATATCTGTGTGTGTAACACGGCCTTTAGATGTTCTGAAAAAAAAAAAATTATCACATTTTTTCTATAGCAGAGCTCCGCTAAGGGAAGCCTGCCCCACTATTATAAAATAGACATAATGAAATTATATTTGCAGAGCTTTCCTGGTCTTTTGTCTGATTACTTAAATTGCTTCACAAAGATAATCCATGTGGATTTGTACGGTTTATGTGGATTTATACGGCTTCTCTTTTATTTCATTCATTTTGCAGAACTGTGCTAGAAGTCTATACAGATGAAACTAAATGATCAATGGAGCCAGCAATCACTTCTAGTAAAAGGACTTTCTAGAACATCTGCAAATTATTCCCTGCTTGTTCCTCCATTTCGACATGGCATCTCAAACATATCCTGTGGATATGTGGCAAGTGAGTTTAAATTTTAAGATTTACATTTACTGGGAATACCAACATTTGTTAGAGAAAGAAGGGACTTCAAGTAAAACATACATGCCTCTCTAGAATAGGAAAGTTTTCTTTCCTAGAGGATTGTTTTTTAGAGTTGTGCTATTGTGCATTTGTTGTTGGCTTGTACATGCATTTGTTGGCTGCATTTTGTTGTTGGCTTGTCAGCATTGTTGCATTTCACAGGAGATTTCCGCAGATTTAGAGGGCGCCGAGTCTTGAGTAGACTCAGGGGTATTTTGATATTATCTGCTGTGGATATTTTTTAAAGGAATTTTTATACGGACTGCAATAGTATTCTGTCCTGTCTTTATCTATCTACTAGAGTGGCCTCATTTGCTAGATTCTGTTTTCTGCCTGAGTGTGTCTTTTCCTCTCTTACAGTCAATATTTGTAGGGGCTTTCTATCCTTTGGGGGTTCTGCTCTGAGGCAAGATAGAAATCAGATTTCTATCTTTAGGGTGTAGTTCTCCGGCCGTGTTGAGGTGTCTAGGGTATGGTAGTCACATCTCACGGCTACTTCTAGTTGCGGAGTTAGGTCAGGAACTGCGGTCAGTATAGGTACCACTTACTCCTGTGAAACATATTCATGCGGCTCAAGGTCACCGGATTATAACAGACGGTCTTTACTCAGTATCTGATGATCACATGCAATTCTACCCCACCATCATCAACCTGGAACGTCCCACTACCTTAGCGCCTTCTTTTCAACAAAAATGATGAAGAACAAAATGTTCTGCAACCCAACACCTAGTACATATCATAATGAGCCTGGATGCAACCCCTGTGTGAAGACCTATCAAAAATAGCTCTGTATAAGGGAATTGTAATCCTTCGGGTGCAGAATCCCTACCCTCTATGTACCCGTCGTCATTTGTTAGGCTCATATTTATTGAATTTGTTGTTTTTATTGTGTCATGTTACTTTCATAAGTTAGCACCTCAAAAAAATTAAGTTGCAAAATGATTATTAATGATAATAGTGACAATAATATGCAAATGGTATAGACAGTCAGTTATCTTTGCATCAAACACCATAAGATTGTATGAATTGTGAGCAGCTTAGCGTTTGTGCCGAGTACAAAAAAATGCATAATTGTAGACATAGTGGTCTCATTTAAATGAAGAATTGAAAAGAGCTTATTAATAATCCAGCTACTGTAGTTTCAATGTAGATGTGCGCTATGCTGAAAGAATCAATGCCGGGGCTTATGTGCTCCCAGTAGTATTTCCGCTAACTCCATTCCACATTAATAATTTAGCAAGTCATGCATATCACTGACTGTGAATGTGCGCTGTACCCTAGTTGTCTGGGAATGCAGGGAAATCTTCATTTTATTTACTGCTTCCTTCATTACTACTGATATCAATGGTCTATTACTGTTAATAGGTTGGGGATACCGGGAGCATAAACTGTGGTCTACCAGCACTCCGCACAAATAAACAACCACAAGGGGCAACTAGAGGTCCGTAGTGATAAAGGCACGGGAACCATCATTATTGACTGCCACAATTTATGGATAAAACAGAATATAATTTCAACCTCAGTAGATTGTGAGCCCTCGCGGACAGGATCTTCTCCCCTCTTGTATCTGTATGACCAAATTGTCCACATTTATTGTACTTGTCCTTGTCTGTCCTTTTAGCATGTAAAGCGCCATGGAATTTAATGGCGCTATATAAATAATAATATAATAATAACCATCTAATCAGATACCATTAGTAGCTAAAAGGCAAGAATTTATTGAATTTTCCACATCTTTATGTAAAAAAGCCACAAATTAGCCTGATTGAAATATCACGAGTATATATAATACATGAACCAATATGGAGTGCGGTTCAACCTACCCACAAGTGTTGTAATCCACTTTTCCCTTAAAATAAAGCATTTATGGCATGTCAATGAAACATACATAATTAAGGGACTGGCTGCCAGAAGCTCTTCAAGAATGAGGAGGCCATGGTTTTGCTCTTGATGGTAATGTTCCAGAGACCCCTAACACTTAGATTTGCTAAGACGTCTATCCATCGATTGACATGCCTTTAAACAACCTTTGTCTGCGGAACCATATTCAGAATATAGGCTGTTAATATACAGAAGTTTGTGTTCTGTTGAGCTTCCAAGAATTTAGAGTTCTCATTATTGCTCTTTTTATTATTAGACTGATGGTAAGTCCTACAGTAATGGCCAAAAGTGTTGGCACCCTTAAAATTGTTCCAGAAAATTAAGTGTTTTCCGAAGAAATGTATTGCAATTACACATTTTGCCATACACATGTTAATTTTTGTGTGTATTGAAATTTGTGGCAAGTAATTGGTTTGGGCAATATGAAAATCACAACTAAAATCCAAAAAAAAGGGGAGAAGTCAACTCAATCTTTGCATTGTTTATCTGTATGTGCCACATTAAGCATGGAGAACTTGTAAAGAGAATTTTCTGAGGACTTGAAAACTAAAATTGTTAAAAAATATCAACAATCTCAAGGTTATAAGTCCATTTCCAGAGATCTTGATGTTTCTTTGTCCACGGTGTGCCACATAATCAAGACGTTTTTGCTAATGTAGCTAATGTCCCTGGACATGGACAGTAGAGAAAAACAGATGAAAGTAGCAACGATGGTGAATAAGAATCCCCAATCAAGTTCCAAAGAAATTCAAGCTGTGCTGCAGGCTCAGGTACATCAGTGTCAATGCAAACTATTTGTCGACACTTGAATGAAATTAAACACTATTCCAGGAGACCCAGGAGGACCCCTAGATTACCTAGCATCCAGAGTATTAACACATGCCACACCTTGAGTAACACTTTTGACCATTACTAGTATTGATACCGGTATTAAAGATTTCTTTTTCTCTGATATCAGTAGGAAACTTAGTAAAATCAGCTTTCATCACCATAAAGCAAGTCGCCCAACATCAACGAAATATTATGCATCTCCGTTATATGTAGCGGCTAAATATACAGCTCTGCGAGTTCACTTCATTTGCAGTTGTTTCTTTCCTAAGGGCTTCTGACATTTTCTATAATATGAAACCAACACAGTCATATATTAATGGTAAAAGTTGATGGTGCAAAACGAATGCATTACATTTATAAATGTTATTCCTAATCAAAAAGTCATATTAACTTCATCACAAAATATACTGAGTAGCGCAAAGAACGCTGAGAATTTGATGGAAATACGGAGAATTACAAATAAAGAGTTTGCCCAAAATTAAGACTCTCTACTACTCTCCAAATATTGTTTCCAAAATGGTTCAGATACTGCAGGGGTCCCCAACCTTTCTTACCTTGAAAGACATATTTGCACCCTTAAAACCCCTTTATAAACTTACACTGCTCCAAGTTCCTGCTGATGAGGTGATAATGGCCTAAGCCCACTTATAAAGCATTTGTGCCCTTAGTTCCCTTTTATAAAATAATTATGCCAACTGTCCCCAGATAAAGCAGTAATTCCATGAGTACCAAGTATCCACTTAAAAAGTAATACTGCTACAAGTGTCTTATTTGAAATTAATAATGCCCTGAATGCCCCTTGTAAAGTAATAATCACCTAAGCACCCCTTAAAGCAATAATGACTAGATATGAGTGAGCAACTGGACGTTCGGGGCTGCCTGTTCATGACCCTGTAAGTCCTCAAAGTCACTGACTGGGTGCTCAGCTCTCTGCCCACATACAGCCAGCAACAAGTAAAAGACTTCCAGGGGCAGGAGGGTGGGGTTTTAACTTTTTTAACATTTTCCAACCATACTACAGATGATAACGCAGGGTTTACCTGCAGTGCAAGCCAATCACACACTGCCAGTGGCTCGCACTGGCCTGACCACCCAACATACCGGAGCACAGCGATTCCGGCTTCAGTGCTTAGAAGACAGAATTCCCCCAAACTCCAGCCCCGAACAGGTTTGCTCATCTCTAGTAATGATCTGATTGCCGCCTAAAAAGTAATAATATCCCTTCAGTGCCACAGTACAGGTAATAATGCCCCTATGATATGCCAATACAGTTGAGTAGCACTCACTTAAGTAGACATCTACAAGCCACACAAGAAAGGCCCATGTGCCACATCTGGCTCCCAAATCACACGTTGGGGACCCCTGATTAATGCATCATTTTATGGTGGCCGCAGAATTTTTACATATAGAATCGAGACATAGATGCATCAATAAAAAAGTGACAGCCAAGGAACCACGCAGCCTTAGACTAATGCCAGCACATGTGTCAAAATCAAGATCTCTAAAGGACTGAGAATGAGCAAATAGGGTCTTATCCTTTATAGAAAGGTGTAAAATGGTAATATTAGAATTGCTCACCTGGTGCGGTTGTGTAGCACACAACCAGCGTAATCGCTCAAAGAATGCAGCTGCTGCAGGGACTGTACTTCCACAGGATGGGGTGCTTTAATCACAGGTTTTTCGGACGAAGTACCTTTGTGTCCGCGCTGCTGCCAGGAAGATATAGACATACCAACGACACTGGATGTCTGGGTACTGGTGATATAGATTTATTTTCCGATGTGTTTCGGAGCCACGTACCGAGCTCCTTCCTCAGGGAACATCCTGGATGTTCCCTGAGGAAGGAGCTCGGTACATGGCTCCGAAACGCGTCAGAAAATAAATCTATATCACCAGTACCCAGACATAAAGTGTCGTTGGTATGTCTATATCTTCCTGGCAGCAGCGCGGACACAAAGGTACTTCGTCCGAAAAACCTGTAAAATCAAGATCTCATCCTTATAAAACCCAGTAAATTCTGAATGGTGGCACCAAACACTGGAAGCTCTCTGTATCTATTATCTGCACTAAGCAAGCAGACATCTAAAAAGACTTCATTATTTGTCTGTAAAGTTATTTTCAAATTAGGTCATCTTACATTTTGTCAAATGTTAAATAGTGTCAAAATTTCTGTAGCTTTAGAATTTGGTAGTAATTTAGGTACATAAAATAAACCCAAAAATGGTTAAATGTTTCCAACATCCAAGGTGGATTCTTTTTTCCTATAACAGTGTTTTGAACAGATTACTTTTGGTATTTCAGCTCCGCTCCATTTACTTCAATGGATGACGCCCGCGGTGTGGAGCTGTTTGTAAAAAAAGGCAGCCATCTTTATCTAATATAAATAATCATACTATGAATACATTATATAGTAGGTGTCATGAAGACTAATATCTAGAGATGGATCGATGTATTGTCTCCGGTCCACAGGCCAGATGAGTGGTCTCTGGTGGCTGGACAGAAGCCTTGTTGGGAATCCCGGTAGGTAAAAGATTTACAGAGCTTGTTGTCACAGAGCACCGACCTGGCGGATGGACTGGAGTCCTGTGAATCAATCCGCCTAAATTTACAAAAGAACCATATGAAATAAAGCGATCCTTAATGAATTCATTAAAAATGTAATATGACACGGCTGTTATACATAGCTAGGAAACTTATTGCCAGACACTGGGTGAGGGAGGAGCCACCGACTAGAAGTGAATTTTTAGCGCAAGCTAGATTCATATCCAGATTGGAAAAAGGGATATACTTTAAAAGGGGGAAATCTGGGCTGTATGAAAAGATATGGTCTCCGTGGCTGGATTATGGTTCATAGTTGCAGTAAGGGGAATTGTCAAGATTGTTGGCCTAGAGCGCAGGTATACTGTATTTAACGTAGCTTTGCTGGATATAATTTTGTATATGATTAATGGCTTACTGTCATGCTTGCTGTCTATGGGGGAGGGGGGGAATGGGGGGGTGGGGTTGGAGATTTTGTGTCATTCATTCATATCAATACGAAATGTGAAACTTGTGTATAACGTTTGGAAGTCTGTTTGCATGACGTGTGCCTTTGTTTTATTATTAATAAAAATTAGCTGATTAAAAAAAAAAATGTAATATGAGAAAAAAAATTATACAAATTTGGAAGAGTTGAGTAAAAAGAATTACAGGATCCTGTTCCAGTCTACATGTCCATATTTTGAGGAATTTGTTGGCCAAGATTGTGGTCATCTTTTGTGAATACTAGGCCCACTGGACACCTTGACATTATGAGTGGTGCAATCCACATCATGATGTTGTGTAAGTGACAAGGTCAGCCATGACTTGTCATGACGTTGTGGGAGTCTAGTAATCATAAGAGGTGTTCAACATGCCAGCATACAATTGCCAGTCGAGAACGTTCACACCACCCCGGTCTGGCTGACATGGAGTTCCAAAGTGGATGCCGGATGAGGTTCCATATGATATTTTTGCTTAACTGTAAAACTGGACATGTACCTAGGTGCCAGGTAAAGGGGAAGATTCTCAAAAAGTCACTCTGCCTTGATCGGGGTAGGCAAAAAAACAAACAAAAGAGCCAAATGTGTGCTTCCTTCATGGTTCATGATCCAAATACTTTTAAAGTGCAGAGTAGAAAATGACAGCTGATTGCAGATTGGTTGGTAAAAACACCCCCAATCAGAATACTTAGTACCCTTTCAGGCTCACTGCGGAATTGGCGCACTAAATTACCATGGTAATCCTATGAGATTTTTACAAGGATGGAAACTCCTGATTAGATACACTGCATGCAGCAATACAAGATAACTCATCCATCAATGACAATGGAAGAACAGCTAATATGAATTGTCAAGGAATATTATAATGTGTGACCGAACCAGACCGGAATATCACAGTGACCGAATACTTTCCATATCAATAGCCATAAAAACAAGACATTACATCACATCACTGGCAGACATTGTCTGCATTGGATGTGAGCTGGATATCTCCATTGTGAGCAGAGGAACCACTAGATGAATATAAAGGAGAACAGGGTCAGACGCTTGTCTGCAGTCACACAAATGGTCACTATGTAAGAACAGTAAAAATGTTTAGATATAGCATCTGATACTCCAGAAATTGTGAACAACTAAACAATCCGGAGAACAGATGAACAATCCTATATAATACTTACCTAATGTCTGTTATCCAGGTCCTTGGGAATGTCTCCGAATTCCACAATCCAAAGTGCCAACCAGAAGTCATATTGTGACACGCAAGTGTCCGTATGTCCCAATATGGCAATCGCTAGTGGTACCAGCAAACATGGCCGCACATCTGCACAACACACGCCCGCCCTGCTACACAACGCCTGCACCACCAGACATCAAGACCCACCACACCTACTGCCGACCAGCCACAGCCGCCAGGAAAGTCTGCGGCTTTCGGCATGTGCAGGAGAAAGGCTGTGTGCAGCGCCCTCTGGTGGCTACAGAGGGCACTGCACGCCATCTCATTCAGCACAGACTGCAAGGCGTAACTTTCCTGCCGCTGTGGCTGGTCGTCGGTGGGTACAGGTGGCTACACACACACGTACACACACATATACACACACATACAACATATACATGTACACACATGTACACACACATATACACAAACATACAAATACACACATATACATACACATGCATGTACACATACATACACATGCATAAACACACATACACACAGACATACATATACACATACATGTACACACACATATACATGTACACATGCATACACATACATATACATACACACGCAAACACACACACATACACACACAGTATAACGTCCCTAGATACACACAGTATAATGTCCACCCATACATACACACAGTATAATGTCCCTATACACATATACATACATATATACATACATACACACACATCTGCACTTACTCATGCGGCTGCCATCTTTGGACACTCAGGTATACAAAAATGGTGGCCGTTTAACGCATCACACCGCCCCACTGCAAGATTACAGTAATTCCAGGATTACATCGAACTGGAACTTTGTAAGAGCTAATAAAGTGGATAACAAGGTGTTTCTGTCTATTTTGTATGCAATAAAAGAATTCTCTCAGTCTTTTTTTCCTCCATACTGAAAGTATTGCTATATAGCCGGCTGTCATACTGACGGCTGACATTAGCAATAGGGCTTGATGTCAGCTGCCAAAAAACACTGACATCAACCCCGCCACTGCCACCAGGGCAGCTGAAAGAGTGGGGTATCTGCCAGCTGCTGGCTGCAATTTTCAGCGTGGGGGGTCCAGAACGCTTGGACCTCACCACGCTGAGAATTCCAGCCCCCAGCTGCTTGGGTTATCTTGGCTAGCAATAGAAAATACAGCGAAGCCCTACACATTTTCACCAGTAAATTAAACACCTGTTTCTGTGGATTTTTTTTAAGTGAAAGTGAGAGAGTACTTGGGGAGAAAGACAGCGGACAGGGGCCCCCAGAGCCACAGAGCCTGCCCCCATCATGACATCACTGCCCTCCCAATGCGAGAGCATCGGGCCTACATCTAGTGAATATAATAAGTACCTGCATTCCCTTCCAAGTATGCATAGTTACACAGAGCTATTAACTTGTCTATGTCTTTACAATGACATTTCTGCTGGCATCAGCATCCCTTGCTTGTCATTTTTCATCCCGGGACTGCAGTTGGAGAGTCAGCAGCTCCATCTTCACGCTGAAACTACACTTCCCAACATGCATTGCTCTATTCTGTAATCTGGCACAACTCTCCGCCATCGTCTCACCTCTATGTTCGCAACTCTTGTTCATCAGCCACATAACACCAGCCAGAAGTAGCAAGTCAGTCATGGTTTCTCGTGTAAATGTGGCCTGTAGATCAGATGACATTAGGGCTGGATTGTGTGACCAGTTGGGAAATCTCAAAGCAGGGTAGATTTTATAATAAGGTCAAGTATAAAGATGGTATTTTGGAGGCAGTGGGTTCATTGGCACATTAAAATGTCATCTGAAGAACAAAGCTGAGCAAAATGATTCACAAGACCCTGATAAAACAGCCATGTCGCTAGCCCATGACTACTGAACCAGAACCCTGAGATCCTCCTCCTACGTTCCATCATCCCCGGTCCATCCTCTACACACAGTGCGCCATCATGACTCAACAATAACATCACACCAGGTCTACTAATAGAAGGTCTAGAGACTTGGCCACTCAGGGTCCTGTACCTGTACTACAATATAAAATGTGCTTGTTTATGATATTTTACTCCTGTAGGATACCTAGTGTCCACATGTAGTGAGTATAACCATATAAAATACCTACTCAACCAGAACCCTGAGATCCTCCTACGTTCCATCATCCCCGGTCCATCCTCTACACACAGTGCGCCATCATGACTCAACAATAACATCACACCAGGTCTACTAATAGAAGGTCTAGAGACTTGGCCACTCAGGGTCCTGTACCTGTACTACAATATAAAATGTGCTTGTTTATGATATTTTACTCCTGTAGGATACCTAGTGTCCACATGTAGTGAGTATAACCATATAAAATACCTACTCAACCAGCTCTCTTACATACATGCCATATAACAGATAAACATTTTGCCATGAAGATCTACCAGTGGCACCGAGTGAGTGTTTTGGATTGACAAAATGGAGAAAGAGGCAGAAAAAGGTAACATTCATACAGGCTTCTTAAGGCTGGATAATAATGTGTTTTCAGGCGTAATAATACTCCTCCTGACTATTCTCCCACTTTGAACACAATTACACATAGTTTTCTTTCTCCTGTCTTAATCCCCTGCCATCTGGTCCCCATAAGATGTAAAGGGAGCGCGGAGGCTAACATAGTCTGTACTCAAGAGCAAAACATCTAGAAAAAGAGGGGAAAGAAGACGCACCAGTTATATATTAAAGAAGCAACCTCAATAATAGACAAATGAAAGCAGCACGCCAACTTTTTGGAGCGCTGCTTCCATTTTTGTGTCTCTATCTATCTCCTAGAATATATAAATATATAAGGTATATAAAAAAAATGATATAAGATAATATAGCGCGTGTTCACATTTGATCATCCATTTGTTAGGCTTGCTCCACTGAACAACTTGACATTGACATTTACAGTGGTATACCCCTTTATATAACAGGAGTTTTTCTTTTAATAGTTAGCAGTTTTTAACAGTTTCTACTAATATGAAAGATAAAGCAGGGCATGTTTATGAAAATGACTTAAAGGGGAAATTAAAAATGTTTCTACTGTCCCTCCCCTCCTACATGATGAAGCTGAGCTGGGCACTACAGTTCTAGGATCTATAGATCGCTTATAAATCAATAAGATTGTATCTGCTCCTCAGCTCTCACCCCTCCCTCAGGGGGACAGAGAAATTCAGTCATGCATAGGGCTAATGTTTCAGGGGACAGGAAGATACCAAGTTGATATGGAAGAGCAGAGCTGAATCAACCAATACAGTGCTCTGCCTCTGCTCCTAGCCTGATACATGACAGAACACATTATGCACCATCATATCATAGTACAGCAAAAGATCACAGTGCGTATTTATATCTGCTTGGTGACATGATTGTTATTTGAAGGGAGAACACCCTTGTTCTAATATTACATAGGAAGGTATATCAGGGGCAGGATTGTAGCGTGACTGGCGGCCACGCCCCCTGTTCATACAGAAGTATGAGAGAGCAGGAACATAAGATGATCTTAAAGCCCCCAGAATCCATGCCCCTGACACACCTCCTGCTCTCTGATACAACATGAGGCTGAATTTCTCTGTCCACGAAGGGAGGGGTTGAAGCTGAGGAGCAGATATTATTTTATTAATTTATAAGCAATCTATTGATCCTAGTCCTGTAGTGCCTAGCTTAGCTTAATCATGTAGGAGGGCAGAGACAGTACAAAAAAAGTTTTATCTGCCTGGAGTTCCCCTTTAAAACTAGTCATCTTTACATTATATTAGAAGCACCAGATTTACATAGTGGTCCATACTGCGGCGAGATCTCTTCTTCTTTATTCACTCTTTGTCTAATCATACTTTCCACCACCATTACTTTACACTATTTGTTTTCTTGAAGACTCACAAAAGACATATCATAATAAATGTCATTCTGCTGTATGGTATTATATTGATGGTGTCCATCTTATGCTTTGAATACCCATCAATCGCAGGACTCCATATTTGTTTGTACTCTATATAGACATCCAAATAATTATTTGGTATGATGAAACAACCAAGTACGGTAGTTTTGCAAAACACATGAAAATGGAAACAAATTCAGGGATTTTTTTTCCCTAGTAAAATTCAGGTTGGGTCTGTGGCCAAAGCACATTTTCCGTATTGTGAGTGGGCTGAAGATAAAAACACTGACCTTTGTAAAAATGCATTGGCGTAGATCTGAACAACAGATCAAAGATTCTGGAGAGTGAGCCGTGCTTGAATAGCATGATCAAATGATCCAAGTTACATGAAAGTCGACAGAAAACATGAACGTATGTAACCAATCAATGGTCTAATAATTGAGCTTATTAATCACTTATTAACCACTATTTAAATACACCTGTAGAGAAGGAGAGGGCGTCATCTTCAGCTTCCTCCTGGTTTGATTCATCTTATAGTCTTAATACTGTAAAACAATGCTATCTGCCTTCCTGATTTATGTACAATAATGACAGGTTTACTAGGTACGATTCAGGCCATTAAATGACCACCAAAGGCTGTGTGCAAGTCATTGATGGTCATTTAATTGCATGTTTAGAGACAACAATTGTACGCAGAACAATCATTACATGCAATCATTTAATTAGTATATCACTTGTTTACAAAGGACAATGTGCGTCTGAGAATAGTGATTTTTAAAGAGGTTGTCAACTGCTCGGTAACTACATCTCAAATCAACACGTTTTGTCCCCAGGCAAAATAAAACTTACACTTAGCTCCAGTGCCAGCACCGTTCCAGCATTTGCTCTCCAGTGACTCTCGTGACAGTTTACATATAGCAAGCCCTGCGGCCAATCAGTGCTGGCTTCAGTCTCCTCACCTTCAGACATATCAAGTATCAAGAGGAAGTGAGTGGTCAGCCGCAGCTGTGACGTCCGAAGGTGGAGAGAGTGAAGCCAGCGCTGACATTATGTAACAATGACATTACAAGAGTCCCGGGAGAGCAAGTGCTGACACCACTGGAACGGTGCCAGCACCAGAGGTGAGTATAAGTGTGGTTACCCTGTTTCCCCTAAAATAAGATTGGGGGGTGGCGGCAAATTTTGCATGGGAATATTGGGTGCTGCAAGGGGATGATGGGGATATTGGAGCTGTATGGGAATATTGGGGCTAGGAAGGGGATGATGGAAAAATAAGAAGACATAGTGCATTTTTTCGAGCCAAAAGTAAGATAAGAGTGTGTCTTTTTTTAGGGGAAATGGTTTTACTGAGAGCAAACATCCTGATTAAGAAGAAGCTGTCCAAATAGTGGGTAACCCTCTTTAAGCCTGCTTAAATAATTGCACGAGGCAAATAAGTGTCTTATTCATTCATCAAGTGATTTTCAGCGAGTTCAGAAAGGACAACTGTCGAGAACGATCATTCCTACAAACTGCCTTTCTCCAATTATTGACCCATCTTAACTCTTCATAATTAACCATCTTAACTCTTCATAATTTCTATTTGATCTAAGGGCAACCGTACATTTCTTGATGCGGGCACCTTCCTGAATTTTTTTAACAGGTGCTAATTGGCACAAAAACTTGCATTCTCTTACATTGCTAATCACTTCCCACTTCATCTCTATTGCTGAGTGTGCATTAGTTTTCAAGAACCAAATGTTAAATGCATACAGGGGAAATGTCTGCCATGCAGCACAACACAGAAAGACAGTGGGGTGATTTAGGGATGGAAGGTCCTAACAGTAGAGAGTAGGGAATGGGACACCTCCTGACACCGATCTGTGTCTGTCCATTCCTCCCCTACCAGCCCTAAGTGGGTTCTTTACCTCCACTGCTGTCAAATATCTGTAACCAAAGATAACCCCTGGCTAGTGCATAGGCCGTTGAGTGCACTAGATTTCACCTCTAGTGTAATAAAACACAAGATAGGGTTGACAGACCGAGGATACACAAAAGGATACAAATACTTGAGGGAAGCAGCCCAGCTCTAAGGATGAAAAATGCTCATCTCCTAGAGAGCAGCAACAGGAGAGCTCCACACACACACCATGAAGGTCAAGCACAGAATGAATTCTATCACCGACATCAGGTGACTATTTACAGCGAGGTGGGAGTGGTCATCAACCTGCATCACCTGAGGCAGCAGCTTGCCAGAAAGAAAAAAAACTGACATTAACCATTAATTTCCCAATAGAAATTACCGGTAATCATGTTTACAATACACAGACTGCTGAGCTTGTCGTAACTGTCCTAAGAAACTCGTGACACCAGGTGTCACATCCTAGCTGCAGCCATGTATGTATTTCTTTAGGTCAGTCCAGAGATGAGGTGAGGCTCTTCCCAGCGCTGCTATAGGTGATTGACAGGTCTCTAGCTACGTAGACAGGAGAGAGAGCTGTCAGTCGCCTGCACAAGGAAGAACTGGCCGAGGCAGGTGTCGGGCTAGTCTGATCTTAGGCTATGGTCTTCTGCTGGATGTTCAAAGAATATATATTTTCATTTTAGGGAAAAACATATCTGGATGCAATTGTGCAGCCAGGAGCTGATTCATGCTTCCCTAACAGTGAGAAGCATGAATCAGATGGCAGGACCCAGTGGCGTAACTTCAGGCCCAGGGGCCCCGATGCGAAACCTCCAACGGGGCCCCCCAATTATTGCAAATCTTTAATAGTATTAGTCTTTTTCTATAGACCAGCAGGACTTTTGGGGCCCCCCTAGGCTGCAGGGCCCGGTTGCGACTGCAACCCCTGCACCTATTGTAGTTACACCCCTGGCAGGACCCCTTTAAGCATAACCCCCCCCCTACACTACAATATGCAAAATGGTGACTTTGCTTTGCAACACATGCATGTATAACACATATTGTATTTCTTTCTTACAACAGGAGTCGGTGGATAACAGCATATATCGGAAGCATTGCACAAAGAGTGAAGTGAATACAATATCTGTGTAGAGCTTAATCCTACAAGATAAAATAAATTCTGCTGAAAGGACTATGACAGCACAAAATGACTGTTCAAACAAAGCACAGGTGCTCGGTGCGTGGCCAAACAGTATCCGCTCACCTCTGAAGTTACAGCAGCCAGAGGAAAGGGGAGAGAGCCGGGAAACCAGAAAATGGGAAGGTGCACCAAGCTGACCCTGCCATGGGTGCACCGAGCTCCTGAGCTTGGTTTGCTCAGTCATTTTGTACTGACATACTCCATTTAATATTTATCTGCTTTCTAACAAACAAAAGCAAATTTTACAAAAGATTTAGGCAACTACATTATTTTTCCATATCATCAGTATTTATGTGCCTGTCCAAAACTGTTATCTTCATAAGGCGGCCGTCACACGCTTCAATCTTGTGAGCGATATTGTTAGCGATCACGTGCACGCGCGATCGCTAACAATATCGCTCACATCGTTGGTGAGCTATCACACAGGCAGACTCACCAGCGATATGGACCAGCGAGATCGCTGGTAACTATGGTACACATCGGGTTACTAGGCGCCGCGCGGCGCTTAGTAACCCGACGGTTACCATAGATACCATCTCCCAACATAGGCTCTGCCGCTGAGAGATGGATCATTGTGGTGTCACACACCACGATGCTGCAGATTTATCAAGCGTTTATCGCTTGATATGAGCTCCGGCTCACAAATCTGCGATCTAACGATCAAGCGATTTAACATTGTAAAATCGCCTGATTACACGCAGCGATGCACAAACGATATCGCTTAAGCGATCAAAACGCAGATCACTTAAGCGATATCGTGCATAACATTGAAGCGTGTGACGGCCGCCTAAGACCGATCATACATGCAAACATAAAATATCATATCCATGAACAGTTTATCATACAATATAATCATGCTTAACAAAACATCAAAAGTGAAGTCAATCTGTACAGTATCTCCCATTGAGTTCATTTAATTGAGAAGATAAGAATATTTCTGTAGCTGAGCTATGATTCATAGTCTGACGGTTCTTGGGGAATGACAATGACATGATGCTTCAGTTTCTGGTAGCTGTGAATAGCTGTCATTCAATCAATGCTTGCCAACAAGTGGCCACATTCTGGCCGCAGATCAATTAATGGCCAAGTGTTTACCAGTAAGCCTGACATGGGGCGCTTGTCACAGACTCACAGGAGGGTCAGCAGTAAAAGGCTTCCATTATGATCCGAACAAACTGTCCTAACAGAGCCGGCCCCGCTCCTATGCGTCTAACCCGGGGGTAAGAGAGAAGCGAATACAAAGAACAGCTGATAGATTCAGTCTCTGGGGTGCAAGGCAGTTCACAATGATAAAATACATGGAAAAAGACAGCTTTGTCCCTAGGACTGGTATCTCTGAGAACACACATAGAAACCAGTAACAGACACTTGGTTGCCAAGATTTTCCCTCAGATACTATGTAATCTTATATTCCATACGCCGATACTTATGTATAGAATAGCGCTATAGTGTGTCTCGATGAGGGGACTTTTCCAACCTCTGAAAGGACCGTGGTTATGAATGGAGGCCTCTCCCCATCCTATACTTCTAATAGGCCAGTGACAGGCCAAAAAAATCTGATTCCCATAGAGGTTAATGGCCACCTTAATGGGGCAATTTTTGCACCACATGACCATGCACCATACACATAATAAATATTGCTATTCTGGTCATCCATTGTAGTAGGTCAGAAGACATATGAGGTGGTAGACTCCCCTGTTATAGGAGAACCAGAGCTGCCAGGTAAAGCATCATGGCAGAACACAGACAACACGGCACATCTGACATGATGTCTGAGCGTATCACCATGGTTCCTGTATAATACACTAGACAGACGCTCTTTACACATATGGTTTTTGATTATTAATGACCGGACGTTGTGACGGTTGTACAGTCTGTACTGTGGTCATGTCTGACCCTCTGATTCCGCCTGATGCTTTTATCCATGTGCTCTTGCCCTTGGTCAATGACCCAATCTCCTCAGCGTCTCCTCTCACATCAGACTGCTATTTCACTTGGGTCCTTTCACAACTTCTCTCTTTTTAGCTTATTTTTCCTCACATCATTTCTCAGCCATTACTTGTCTGACTCATTGTAGCGTTCTATTAGGGGTGACCTTGATGGAGGTTTCCTTTAGGACCTTCCTTTACTGTAGTTATACTCTGTAATTATTGAATGCCTGAACTCGAAATCTGACCATACACCTTAGGGCCCTTTCACATCAGCGTTTTTTGCTGATGTGCAGCAGATCCGGCAGGTGGCGTTGCATCTGCCGGATCTGCCGCCTAACGACCGACTTGCGGCCTGGATCCGGCAATCCCCATACATTGTCTATAGGGCTTGCAGTTCGGTGCGGCAAGTGCGGTTACATCGGATTGGTCGGATCCGACACTTGCAGCAGCGTTTTTTTTTTCACAGCCACAAGTGCCGAATCTGTCGCATCCGGTATAACTGCCCTTGCCACACCGGACCGCAAGCCCCATAGACAATGCATGGAGATTGCCGGATCCAGGCCACAAGTCGGTCGTTAGGAGGCAGATCCGGCAGCGAAAACCGCTGTTGTGAAAGAAGCTTAGATTGTTCAACTAACAGTGATTTGTCTCAACCCACATAACTCCAACACATGTACGCCCAGATCTGCAGAAAAAGCATAAACCACCGGATACCATCGACAACTTATCTCCCTTGAGAAATCCAACATTTCCAATTATCTCCCAATATTGAAATGTAACTTCCCTATTGCTTTAAGTCACATAAAGCTGTCACCAATTAAAGGTAATCTGTCAGCAGTTCTTTGCTATGTAATTTGTGGACAAAGTTTAGTAGGGGTTACTAGTGGTGATGATCGGACCTGAGGAAGTTCGGGTTCTGGGGGTTCAGCCGGACTTAATACATTGTTCATTGGAAGTCCCTGATTGGGCAATTTGGCTCTTCACCCACATACAGCCAGTTATAAGATGTCAGTGAGTTTCATTTTCTTGAATTATGATACTCACATTATGGTTCTGAATTATAAGAATAAACCTGTGTAATGATGTTTTTTTAATCCAAGATATTAACAACTACCTTAGATTTAAAGGGGTTGTCCGGGTCTTTAACAATGAGGACCTAAGGAAAGGTCATTAATGTTAAAGTCCCGGACAATAACTTTAAAGGGAAATTGTCACCTGAGTCATGCTCCATAGTCACAGACAGCATGAATTGGCGCCATTCTCCTGTGGACATTCCCATCAGTCGCCTGCAGGGGCACTTGGTAGTTTAATGTTTATTCGCTCCAGTGTTTCAGAGAGAAATATACCTTGCTGGAATTCATGAATCAGGCTCCAGGATCCCTTCAGATTATAGTCTTGTCTTCATGTGTCATGTTGAACACTTTTACAACAAAGTTGAAGCAGTTAATTGTTCTGTATTTTAGAGTATGAGAATAAATCCTGGAATGTTGTGAACCAGCCTAGTTACATTTTCCATTAGTGGTCATGGGTTGGCATGTTTCCTACGCTACATATAATCTTGCAATGCAAAAAATAAACAAATAAACCCAAAAGAAATTTGGGTGAGTTTTGTATTTACTTGGAAAACAATGCTCTGACTGGTTTGGATCACCCCCTGCTGAAGGACTCATTCACATGTTAAGGGCCTGTCACACGTGTCAATGTCGCCCGTGATATCGCTCATGCGTCACAAATTATTAATCGCCTGAGCGATGTGGAATTATCGCAGGTAAGATGTCACACGCGTCAATATGACCCAGTGATGCGGTGATGTCGCCATCTTGCGAGCGATTTTATTTAGTCGCTTGTACGTTGTCAAAATAGAAAATACGTCGCTGAGTTTAGTGTCACACGCAGCGATGCACAAGGTCTACTGAGCGATGAGCGACAGGTTTTACATCTGGCAGTGAAACCTGCGATCGGCGATCAGCGACATATCGCTGGTTGCATCGCTTGTTCACACGCTTCAATGTCGCTCCTGCGTCACTTTTACGTCGCTTGAGCGACTGAAAATCCGTGACGTACGAGCGACATTGACAGCGATATCGACGCGTGTGACATCCCCTTTAGTCTTTCACATATGAACGCTGTCCTTTTTTCATCATGGATGGTCTATGGCGCTGTTCACACGTCTATAACTTTCTGTGGATCGAGTGGTCAGTGCAAAATCGCAAAGACATGTCTATTATTGACCAAAGTAATAGATCAAACGCGGCAATGAAAGTCTATGTGTTCGTGCAAAATCATAGTGTGGAGCTGATGAGACAAGTACAATAGGGTCTTATCCAGGATCTAAGAGATCTAACATAAAGAACGCGCTCTTCGGATGTAGTTATGTGAGACACAACCACTAATAAGGCTTTGACCGGCTGCTGTGTTTGGCGTCTGATATTGGAAGGGAAGGGGTTAATCCTGCTCTGTTGGTGGACAATGAAGACAGAAGATGAATAATCCTGGAGTGTGATATATTTGCCAACTGGGGCGGACTGGCCCAAGTGGCAGGGGGGCAATCGCCCCAAAGGCTGGCTAGAATGGCCTCATCCAGGGCCGCCCCCATACTGAATGGGCCAGTCCGGCTCTGCTTTGCGGCCGCAGCCGCTCACCTCACAGCAGCCGGCCAGGCGACGCGGCGGGCGGCATGGTGAGTGTGCTGCTAGTACCCCCCTCCCCGCTCCTCACCTCGCCGGACTCCACTAGCGACCCCGCCGGACTCCACTAGCACGCCCCCCCCGCTCACCTAGGGCTGACATCAGGTCAATGCCTTCCTGAGCCAAGTGCGCCAGCCCGCCCCTGTTTGTCAACGCGTTTCATAGTCCCAAGACTCCTTCATCAGGACAATCACCTTCGTGAAAAATCAGACAGCAATCGGATGCCACCTGTGTAATGTTTCATTGACTGACAAGGTAAGGGAAGGGGTGGGGGAGCCTTATTTCTTCAACAGTGAAAAAAACTGATGAAACTCTATACTTTTATCTCATACAAGAAAAATGTAACGTCGGAATGAGACTTTAGGAAGACACCTCATGTATCTACCTACCTCTCCAGAGAAAAAGGAGGCCAAGATCTGACCCAAAGCCAAGACGTGAGCTATGTTGAGATCAAGGGATCTTGGCCAGATACATTCGGGAATTCATGATTATATTCTCCTGTGATATGTTATAGAGAAAGAAGGAACTATTTTCTATATAAAAGTAATATCCTTATATTATTATTAATGGATTCCCAGTTTTGAGGCACAGCAATGCATTGTATCCGAGCTAGTGGAACTAATGTCAAATATCTCGGCTCCCTATTGATGTGCTGGGAAGAAGCTGAGTCCGTGTGAGCAGGCAGGAGTGTTGACAGGGGGTTGTCAGAAGGAAATATTACACTCCGAGATGACGTGGTGACAGATGATTAACCACTGCCTGTCTGCTTAAATTATAGCCTGAAATGTATGGGACAATAGTGGGAAAATCCTTCTGGGGGTTGGTTCAAACCACGCTTGGTCTGAAAACCCGACCGTATACACGTGAGAAAAATAGATTGTGCATTTTTGGCCTTTTTACCTCGAGAGGGATCCAAATGTACTTTCTGAATTTACATTAAAATAAGCATACCTTCAATGACGGGAGAGTAACATACAGAAAAAAGTTATAGGAAAAAAATATTCATCTGTGTCTGTATGTATCACTTGGTTTTTGCCCCCTAATCTGAGAACAATGTAGAAGCAGAGATCCTAATTCCAACAATGTATCATTTACTGATCTGCTTAGTGTAGTTTTAATACACTGTATTTTTCGGACTATAAGATGCTCAGGAAAAAAAAGCACATACCCTCCGCAGCCATTTTCCTGAAGTCCACTGTGTCTAAGGTGGCACAGATTGAGATCTTGACTCAAGATCTTAATCTCTGCATGCACCGCCTCAGCAGCCATTTTCCTGAAGTCCATTGTGTCAACCATCGGGAGATCAATGGCGCCAGCCTTTTGTTGCTGGTACACTCCCTCCTCCCAGCCCAGGCCCACAGAATTGCCCCACTTCCTTCAGCGGTGACCCTGACTTCTGTGACACCACTCCACTGCACCTCCTGGTAAGATACATCCTGACTCTAAAATGTACCCCTAAACCCCCTCCAATTGTTTAGAGGGAAAAGTGTGTTTCCTAGTCTGAAATAATATGATAATCACTATTTATTAGCAAGAAATTATTTAATTAGAGTACTAGTAAACATGCTGCCATGTGCTTGGAATAACCCCTCCCCCACCACTGATTGGCAGCTCTCTGCCTATGCAGTATACACAAGTCTGACAATCAGTGGTGTGGAACGGGTGATATTAAGCTGAACATTCAGAAAACTGGTAGATTTGTGTGGCACCCCAGGGTCAATGTGCCACAGTGACATCACTGCCCCCGGGTAGTGGTGTCACCAGAGAGCAACAAAGGGTATTCTCATCAGACAACTCACACACAACACCAACACCTCCAGGCCATAAGGGGGAGACCAAGCCCTGGTCTGGGCGGGAAACGTTCAGTTCAGTTCCTGGGAGGACTGTGAAGAGGACTTGAGTGTAAAAGAGCTGTGCTAAGCTCGTCTCAAGGTCTACCAACTAGTACCAGGCCTAAGGCTAGGGTCTGAGGGAAGGAGAGGAAGAAACACATCTGGAGGTTGAGCAGCACTGTGCTCTCCCCAAAGAACAAGCGCATAGAATGGACACCGGAGTCCGAGACTGTGCAGGGTCACACATCCCAGCAGTCAATACTGGAAGGTGGGGTTCCAGATTCCCAGCCACACTGTACCAAAAACACAGCAACGCATAGACTCCAGCAATACTGACACCCAGGTGCAGGGTAGAGAAAGTGAAGGACTCGAGTTACCTGTTATACTGGTACCCCGCAGGACGAGACAGGGTCGGCAGCCTAGCTTTAGCAACTGCAGGAGCCAAATTACAAGCGCAGCAAGGGAGGCAAAAGACCCAGCTGGGTCAGAATAATCCCAAATTGCTCTCCAGACTCCGTGGACATCTTTTACCATCTGCTCCAGTAAGAGGGACTGAGAAAACTACAACAGTGAGTCTGCCTGTTAATTGCGCCTGTTGCCTATAATCCACAGCAGAGACTTCCACCTGCAGAGCCACCGACTACCAGGACAAGCACTACAGGAGAAGCTACAGCGACAAAGTAAGTGAACTGCACCGAACTCAATCCCTTACCAGGCTCATCCATTACTACTACACCTGCCCTGGGGACCCTCAGCTCTACCTGAGGAGGGCTTACCATCTACGATGCCCCAAGTCACCGTCCCCAGCAGGAATATGGCAGCGGTGGTTCTACTAACCACATACCCCGGGTGGTGTCACAACAAATCTCCCTGTAAATACTCCCTTTACTTGCCGCATCTGGGACCACGGGACCGGGCCTGGCACCCTGACATCCCGTGAGACAGTATAGACCCGGTCTCGAGTACCCCGGTCCCTAGTGTGTGACATTTCCAGCAGAGAAAATGGTGATTTTATCAACACTGTAAGCAGCCAAGTAAATGACACATCGCTGTAATCAGGGTCTCTGCCCCTGCTGCTCTCAGACTGGGTAGCAAAATCCTGGTGACAGATTCCTTTTAATCTCCCTCCAGTTTTTGATTCATTAATGAATTGTCATATTGGCTCGCAATGGATGCTGCCAATCTCCGTCTGCAAAGAGGATGTCAAGAAGGTATGCTGTCTGGAAGTTGTGATTGAAAGGGAACATGTCACGTCCCCAAACACTATTAACCTGCAGGTATGGGTTTAAGCTACAGCTTGATAGCGTTCTAAAGATGCAAGGCTGCCAAATTAAAAATCTGGCTACCAGGAGGAAAGTAACTTTATTTCCCCTGGCAGCCTCTGGCTTTCAGTCATAGAGGTGCAGCTGGCCCGGCTTTAGTCACTGCTCCTTACATAGTGAGGCCGGCTGTAACCTCATCCCACAGCCAACTCAGGAATGCATCTCTGCTGAGCCACCTGTCAGTCAGTGCCAGAGGTTAGAGCTGCCCTCACTATGCAAGGAGCAGTGACTAAAGCCGGGCCGGCAGCATCTCTATGACTGAAAGCCTGAGGCTGCGAGGGGAATAAAGTTCATGTCCCCCCGGCAGTGGGGCTTACTAGGTCATAGGTTAACCTGCTGCTGGGGGGAATAAAGTTCATGTCCCCCTGGCAGTGGGGCTTTCTAGGTGACAAGGTAACCTGCTGCTGGGGGGAATAAAGTTCATGTCCCCTGGCAGTGGGGCTTTCTAGGTGACAAGGTAACCTGCTGCCGTGGGGAATAAAGTTAATGTCCCCCCCGGCAGTGGGGCTTACTAGGTCATAGGTTAACCTGCTGCCAGGGGAATAAAGTTCATGTCCCCCCGGCAGTGGGGCTTTCTAGGTGACAAGGTAACCTGCTGCCCGGGGGAATAAAGTTCATGTCCCCTGGCAGGTGGCTTGCTAGGTGACAAGATAACCTGCTGCCCGAGGGAATAAAGTTCATGTCCCCCTGGCAGTGGGGCTTTCTAGGTGACAGGGTAACCTGCTGCCCGGGGGAATAAAGTTCATGTCCCCCCGGCAGTGGGGCTTTCTAGGCGACAGGGTAACCTGCTGCCGGGGGGAATAAAGTTCATGTCCCCCCGGCAGTGGGGCTTACTAGGTCATAGGTTAACCTGCTGCCAGGGGGAATAAAGTTCATGTCCCCCCGGCAGTGGGGCTTTCTAGGCGACAGGGTAACCTGCTGCCAGGGGGAATAAAGTTCATGTCCCCGTGGCAGTGGGGCTTACTAGGTCATAGGTTAACCTGCTGCCAGGGGGAATAAAGTTCATGTCCCCCAGCAGTGGGGCTTTCTAGGTGACAGGGTAACCTGCTGCCGGGGGGAATAAAGTTCATGTCCCCCAGGCAGTGGGGCTTTCTAGGTGACAAGGTAACCTGCTGCCGGGGGTAAATAAAGTTCATGTCCCCCCAGCAGTGGGGCTTTCTAGGTGACAGGGTAACCTGCTGCCGGGGGGAGTAAAGTTCATGTCCCCCTGGCAGTGGGGCTTTTTAGGTGACAGGGTAACCTGCTGCCGGGGGTAAATAAAGTTCATGTCCCCCTGGCAGTGGGGCTTTCTAGGTGACAAGGTAACCTGCTGCCGGGGGGGAATAAAGTTCATGTCCCCCTGGCAGTGGGGCTTTCTAGGTGACAAGGTAACCTGCTGCCGGGGGGGAATAAAGTTCATGTCCCCCCAGCAGTGGGGCTTTCTAGGTGACAGGGTAACCTGCAGATCAATGCCATGTCCACAGTATAATAGTGTTTGGGGACATGACGGGATGCACTTCAAGAATTGAGAAATGTGTTCTTTTTTCTATTTTATTACAAATTTTGCTCAACGTTCAAATTACATATACCATACACAACAACAAAACTGCAGGTAGACGAAATGATATGTGTATACCATTGACCTTAGAACGTATTGATTTGTGGTATGGAATACTCTTATCAGGGACAATACTAGGACATTTGTAATATTTTCCTATAGAGGAGGGATATTCATGAATAACGTTCTCTGTGGGGAAACAAATGCAAACAGTGAATATCTGCCGTAGTGATGGGGACACTGTCTACAAAGTAATCCTTGAGGAGAAAGGAGAAAGGGCAAATCTAAAGGGTTTGTCTGGGGTCCTATACTGGAAATTGTGAGTCAATGGGATATAATCTGACCTTCACATCAACTACAGAGAATGGGTTTGCTTTGTAGGGCGACTCCGATGATTTCACTGGCGCCTTCCATGAAATGTGTTGTTTTGTATTCTGATTCCTAAGTTACAGATCAGGGCTGTGTAAACCTATTTACCGTACTTGTTACCATACAGGATCCTATGAAGGGGGCTGAGGATTGTTAATGATCTGTATTGCGTGTCTCTGCTGCCCAAATGGTTTGCACTCAGAATTTGTAAGTACACCCTAAAATAGAGACTACATTAATATACTAATGCTAATCATAAGCACAATGCCAAAGAGCATCATAAAGAGTAATGGTGGGAGATTAGCAGCTCTACGGACCCACACAGTAGATGTGAATAGTCAGCTATATGGTACATAGGAATAAATATGTAATGAGCCTTCAGTATTGTCTATATACAATGTATGCATCTACTGTAAGAGTAAGTAAATGTGGATATAGTAAAAAGGAAATAGTACTCAATTACCACATCCAAAAGTGCTTTGGTCACATTGCTTAGGAGAAAGGAAAGATCAGATAACTCTCCTCAGCCCAGAGCTAAACGTCCCATAGAAAATATATCGTTGTCAGCCAATGATCGATCGGTCAACAGCTTGCTCTTCCCGCTCATCCATACACAGGAGAGCTCAGATCAGCTGAGATCTCCAATGTTCTTCATGAAAGAACCACGGCCAGATTTTGGTGGCAGCTTATCGCCCAGAAAACAAGAATAACATGATGGAAACAAACATGTCACCTCCTTCTTTCCCTCCACATGATCTGTCAGGGGAGAATTGTAAGGCCCCATTCATGTATGTGTAGATGTGACCTTTTAAAAAGGTTCTTTTTAGGGCCCTTTCACATCAGCGTTTTTTGAAATTTGCGGCAGATGCGGTGAAAAAAAACGCATCTGCCGCAATTACCGCATACCGGCTCCACTTGCGGCGCGGTTGCGGTAAACGCCATGCAAAGTATAGGCGTACTTGTGGCAGGTGCGGCAAGTGCGGTTTTGCACTTGCGGCAGGTGCGGCAGCGAAAAAAACCGCGGCTGACCGCATCTGCCGCAAATTTCAAAAAACGCTGATGTGAAAGGGCCCTTTAGATCACTATACAGAATTTCCTTGTTTGCCTATTTTTTTTAGCTAAAGTGTTGGGTTATCATTCTATATCAAAGGAAAATTCAGGAGAAAATATTTTTGCAAAAAAATGATTATGCACTGACACATACAGCAAAAGTGACTCCAACTAAAAATACAAGATTCACATATATAATCTGAACAGTGTTCCCCAACTCCAGGCCTCATTGGTAACCAACAGGGCACATTCTCAGGACTTGCATCATCATCTGTGAAGGTGATTAAATTATCACATGTGCAATATAAGGAATTCCGGAAATCCGGTCAGATGGGTTTTGCTAATCTTGATTCAGTGCCTCCTTTCTTCTGGCAATTGCCGTCCACCTTCCCTACCTCACGCAGGGGACACGTCCTACGTCACCCACACAGCCTCCTCCATTGCGCTCCTGTTCCCTTCTCTGCCCTACTGAGGGCAGAGCAAAGTACTGTAATGCACAGGGAAAGGTCAAAGAACACTCCCATAGTGTGCATGTGTTCTTTGACCTCTCCCTGTGCATGCATTACAGTACTTTGTTCTGCCTTCAGAAGGGAACAGGAGCGCAATGGACGAGGCTGTGTGGGTGACATAGTGACATAAGACGCATCCCCCATGTGAAGCAGAGAAGGAGGACGGCAATTGCAAGACGAAAAGAAGCACTGGATCAGCGGCCCCCATCAGACCGAACCGCCCCCAAGTGAGCATAATAAAAGCTTTTTTTTTTTGTTTTATAGATCAGCTTGGGGAATTATATTCATCATTCTAGACTGCTGTATATGAGTCCCCAGGCCAATTTGTATAATGTAAAAAATAGCTTTAATTATACTGGTCTGATAGGCGTCGCTGATCTTGATCAGGTGCCTCCTCTCTGCTTGCGACTGACGTCCTCCTTGTCTACTTCATGTGGGTGAGGTGTCCCAGGTGAAGTCACCCACACACAGTCTCCTTCATTGCTCTTCCGCGCACACGCACTTCTCTCTACCCTTCTGAGGGTAGAGCAAAGTTTTGTAGTGCAAATGTGCAGAGAAAGACCAAAGAACGCTTGCGCATGCACACTGCAATACTTTGCTCTGCCTCCAGAAGAATAGAGAGGAGTGCATGTGTGTAGGAATGCGATGGAGGTCAGTGTGTGGTTGATGTTGGACGTGTCATCCACAGAAGGCACGAAAAGAGAACTTTGCTGGATCAAAACCAGCGACACCCATCAAACCGGACTACCCCGGGTAGGTATAATAAAAGCTATTTGCCTTACAGATCGGCCTGGGAACATATATAGCATTCTAGAATCCTTATTTAACGGTGTACATGTGGTGGGTGCACTTTTCATGCAAAAAACCTAGGGACCAGTTCCCTTTAAGAGTCCTAACAGAATTTTTCATCAGTCACTGGCACACATTATTAAGTCCCCGTTGATCATCTAATTAGGAAGAAAGCGTGCGTCTCAATAGCGTCCCGCTGGCAGCGAAGAGGGAGAAAGCATTTATTATCACAAGCAGAACTAAAGTATGACGACGAGCCAAGGACACTTATTACAACCACACAATACCTGATCTGCAAAACAAAAACAACCTCCATCCAATTGTAACAATTTAGATTTTGTACCGTTTAAAACGGGTTTCACAAAATCCCAATCTAAAGGATTTCTAACTGTATAATGCCCGATGTAACCTCACATCTGTGACCAGCCATCACCAATCATTGTCACCCAAACCTTATGTGTGACGTTAACGAAGCAAGAACGAGCAAAAAATGTACAGCTCTAAAATGGCAATTCTCATTAAAAATGATTTTAGGTTGTTAATAACAATTAAACACAACATCTTCCCCATACAGATAGGGCTTTATTTATGGGACATTCGCTGACGGTGACAGAATCAGGTACCGGACACCATATCTGATTGTCACCTTTTGTCTCTGGCAGACAGGACACGTTAGGAGTAGAAATACTTTATGTACAAGTCCATCATCTGGAAGAACGAAAAAGAAAAACTGCCCTCAATGCCAAACACTATACCCGATCAATAGGGCGACAATCACTGATACGAGGCCGCTGCCCGCCTGTGTGTCGCTCTAAGGAACCTTACAAGCTTCTCCCAATGGGCCGGGGATGATCTGGCTTCTCAGGTTTGTGTCTTGCTTTTATAACCACCATCCAGGGTCACAACTTGACTTTGTTTTCTGGACAGCTTAAAAAAATATCCTGGACAGGTAATATTTTTTATGGACACATTGGAAAACCATAATAAATCACTATGATTATCAGTGATCCATGTCTACAGCCCATAATTCTGATCTGAAGACATCAGATGTGTTCTCTATTTACTGTAAAATGATAATTACAGTCATAATAATCTGTATAAGCTTCTTCAGCTTCAAATAAAATCACAGATACTTTATATTTTTTTATGGACCACGTAATAATGTGCCCTATTTATTCCAACTGTCTTGGAACTTCTGGTACCCAGCTGGCATCGCACCTCAGGGTGCAGGCTGGACAGGTGATGCTATTACCCAGGCAAACACTGGATTGTGTTCCCATATGGATGAGATGGCTCCCAGTATCCCTATAGATTACATGTACTGGCTGTAGAATGTATGATCTGTAGCTCCTGAGTGCCCAGCTGGCATCGCACCTCAGGGTGCAGGCTGGACAGGTGATGCTATTACCCAGGCAAACACTGGATTGTGTTCCCATATGGATGAGATGGCTCCCAGTATCCCTATAGATTACATGTACTGGCTGTAGAATGTATGATCTGTAGCTCCTGAGTGCCCAGCTGGCATCGCACCTCAGGGTGCAGGCTGGACAGGTGATGCTATTACCCAGGCAAACACTGGATTGTGTTCCCATATGGATGAGATGGCTCCCAGTATCCCTATAGATTACATGTACTGGCGGTAGAATGTATGATCTGTAGCTCCTGAGTGCCCAGCTGGCATCGCACCTCAGGGTGCAGGCTGGACAGGTGATGCTATACCCAGGCAAACACTGGATTGTGTTCCCATATGGATGAGATGGCTCCCAGTATCCCTATAGATTACATGTACTGGCGGTAGAATGTATGATCTGTAGCTCCTGAGTGCCCAGCTGGCATCGCACCTCAGGGTACAGGCTTGACAGGTGATGCTATACCCAGGCAAACACTGGATTGTGTTCCCATATGGATGAGATGGCTCCCAGTATCCCTTTCTAAGATTACATGTACTGGCTGTAGAATGTATGATCTGTGGCTCCTGAGTGACCAGCTGGCATCGCACCTCAGGGTACAGGCTTGTCAGGTGATGCTATACCCAGGCAAACACTGGATTGTGTTCCCATACGGATGCAGTGAGATACCTCCCAGTATCCCCATTGATGACATGTAATGTATGATCTGTGGCTCCTGAGTGCCTAGCTGCCATCCCTCCTCAGGGTACATGATGGACAGGTGATGTTATACCCAAACACTGGATTGTGTTCTCCCATACAGATACAGTGAGATGGCTCCTGGTATTCCTGTATATTACATGTATTAGTTGTATGATCTGTGGCTCCTGAGTGCCCAGCTGGCATCCCACCTCAGGGTACAGGCTGGAGAGGTGATGATATACCCAGACAAACACTGGATTGTTTTCCATACAAATACAATGTGATGTCTCCCAGTATCCCTGTATATTACATGTATTAGTTGTATGATCTGTGGCTCCTGAGTGCCCAGCTGGCATCCCTCCTCAGGGTATAGGATGGACAGGTGATGTCTGGATTGTGTTCTCCCATACACATACAGTGAGATGGCTCCTAGTATCCCTGTATATTACATGTATTAGTTGTATGATCTGTGGCTCCTGAGTGCCCAGCTGGCATCCCACCTCAGAGTACATGATGGACAGGTGATGTCTGGATTGTTCTCCATACAGATACAGTGAGATGGCTCCTATAGATTACATGCACTGGCTGTATGATCTGTGGCTCCTGAGTGCCCAGCTGGCATCCCACCTCAGAGTACATGATGGACAGGTGATGTCTGGATTGTTCTCCATACAGATACAGTGAGATGGCTCCTATAGATTACATGCACTGGCTGTATGATCTGTGGCTCCTGAGTGCCCAGCTGGCATCCCTCCTCAGAGTACATGATGGACAGGTGATGTCTGGATTGTTCTCCATACAGATACAGTGAGATGGCACCTATAGATTACATGCACTGGCTGTATGATCTGTGGCTCCTGAGTGCCCAGCTGGCATCCCTCCTCAGAGTACATGATGGACAGGTGATGTCTGGATTGTTCTCCATACAGATACAGTGAGATGGCTCCTATAGATTACATGCACTGGCTGTATGATCTGTGGCTCCTGAGTGCCCAGCTGGCATCCCTCCTCAGAGTACATGATGGACAGGTGATGTCTGGATTGTTCTCCATACAGATACAGTGAGATGGCACCTATAGATTACATGCACTGGCTGTATGATCTGTGGCTCCTGAGTGCCCAGCTGGCATCCCTCCTCAGGGTACATGATGGACAGGTGATGTCTGGATTGTTCTCCATACAGATACAGTGAGATGGCTCCTATAGATTACATGCACTGGCTGTATGATCTGTGGCTCCTGAGTGCCCAGCTGCCATCCCTCCTCAGGGTATAGGATGGACAGGTGATGTCTGGATTGTTTTCCATACAGATACAGTGAGATGGCACCTATAGATTACATGCACTGGCTGTATGATCTGTGACTCCTGAGTGCCCAGCTGGCATTCCTCCTCAGGGTATAGGATGGACAGGTGATGTCTGGATTGTTCTCCATACACATACAGTGAGATGGCTCCCAGTATCCCTGTATATTACATGTATTAGTTGTATGATCTGTGGCTCCTGAGTGCCCAGCTGGCATCCCTCCTCAGGGTACAGGATGGAGAGGTGATGTCTGGATTGTTCTCCATACAGATACAGTGAGATGGCTCCTATAGATTACATGTACTGGCTGTATGGTCTGTGGCTCCTGAGTGCCCAGCTGGCATCCCTCCTCAGGGTATAGGCTGGACAGGTGATGTCTGGATTGTTCTCCATACAGATACAGTGAGATGGCTCCTATAGATTACATGCACTGGCTGTATGATCTGTGGCTCCTGAGTGCCCAGCTGCTATCCCTCCTCAGGGTATAGGATGGACAGGTGATGTCTGGATTGTTCTCCATACAGATACAGTGAGATGGCTCCTATAGATTACATGCACTGGCTGTATGATCTGTGGCTCCTGAGTGCCCAGCTGCTATCCCTCCTCAGGGTATAGGATGGACAGGTGATGTCTGGATTGTTCTCCATACAGATACAGTGAGATGGCTCCTATAGATTACATGCACTGGCTGTATGATCTGTGGCTCCTGAGTGCCCAGCTGCTATCCCTCCTCAGGGTATAGGATGGACAGGTGATGTCTGGATTGTTCTCCCATACAGATACAGTGAGATGGCTCCTATAGATTACATGTACTGACTGTATGGTCTGTGGCTCCTGAGTGCCCGGGTGTGGCCACTGAGCGGCATATCACATCCTGCACCTTCCCACAGCAATCAATGGCTCTAATCCTGCTGGGTATGTGCTGTGCCTGTCATCTATAGGGGCACATAGGTGTAGATGAGCCCATGGGGGCAGGTGACTTAGGAATTGGGGGAACTCTAGACAATCACTCTCCAAGTTCTTCCCTCCATTCTCCAGGATCAGCCTGGCTCCTCAGCTCTGCTCCATCTCCCCAGCACAGGGCTCTTACCTTCCTGGGTCTCTTCCTCCTCAGGTTGGAGCCATTATGTTTCTCAGCTCCATCCGTCTTCGCAGCACTTTCCTCGTTCATCTTGTCCTCGCAGTTTCCCAGAGCGCAGCCATGAAATCCTCCCAGCACAGAGCTCTGCCTAGAATGGAGGGAGGGAGGCGGAGGGCGGCAGCACGTTACCATGGCAGCGGCTGCCACAAATGTTTATCTGCTCTCATTGTTCAATGTGATTCCACCAATTACCATCAGGATCCGCTCCCTCCACAAAGGAGGACAGACAGAGCTGAGGACAGAGCTGGGGACGGCAAGAGCTGAGGATGGACAGAGCTGGGGATGGACAGAGCTGAGGATGGACAGAGCTGAGGATGGACAGAGCTGGGGACGGACAGAGCTGAGGATGGACAGAGCTGGGGACGGACAGAGCTGAGGATGGACAGAGCTGAGGATGGACAGAGCTGGGGACGGACAGAGCTGAGGATGGACAGAGCTGGGGACGGACAGAGCTGAGGATGGACAGAGCTGGGGACGGACAGAGCTGAGGATGGACAGAGCTGAGGATGGACAGAACTGAGGATGGACAGAACTGAGGATGGACAGAACTGAGGATGGACAGAACTGAGGATGGAGAGAATTGGGGATGGACAGAACTGGGGATGGACAGAGCTGGGGATGGACAGAACTGGGGACGGACAGAGATGGGGACGGACAGAGCTGGGGACGGACAGAGCTGGGGACGAACAGAGCTGGGGACGAACAGAGCTGGGGATGGACAGAGCTGGGGACGGACATAGCTGGGGATGGACAGAGCTGGGGACGGACATAGCTGGGGACGGACAGAGCTGGGGACGGACAGAGCTGGGGATGGACAGAACTGGGGACGGACAGAGATGGGGACGGACAGAGCTGGGGACAGAGATGGGGACGGACAGAGCTGGGGACAGAGATGGGGACGGACAGAGCTGGGGACAGAGATGGGGACGGACAGAGCTGGGGACAGAGATGGGGACGGACAGAGCTGGGGACAGAGATGGGGACGGACAGAGCTGAGGATGGACAGAGCTGGGGATGGAGAGAACTGGGGATGGAGAGAATTGGGGATGGGCAGAACTGGGGACGGACAGAGCTGAGGACGGACAGAGCTGAGGATGGACAGAGCTGGGGATGGACAGAGCTGGGGATGGACAGAACTGGGGACGGACAGAGCTGAGGATGGACAGAGCTGGGGACGGACAGAGCTGGGGACGGACAGAGCTGGGGACGGACAGAGCTGGGGACGGACAGAGCTGGGGACGGACAGAGATGGGGACGAACAGAGATGGGGACGGACGGACAGAGCTGAGGATGGACAGAGCTGGGGATGGACAGAACTGGGGATGGACACAACTGGGAATGGACAGAACTGGGGACGGACAGAGCTGGGGACGGACAGAACTGGGGACGGACAGAACTGGGGACGGACAGAACTGGGGACGGACAGAGCTGGGGACGGACAGAGCTGGGGACGGACAGAGCTGGGGACGGACAGAGCTGGGGACGGACAGAGCTGGGGACGGACAGAGCTGGGGACGGACAGAGCTGGGGATGGACAGAGCTGGGGATGGACAGAGCTGGGGATGGAGAGAACTGGGGATGGACAGAACTGGGGATGGACAGAGCTGGGGATGGACAGAACTGGGGACGGACAGAGCTGGGGACGGACAAAGCTGGGGACGGAGAGAACTGAGGATGGACAGAACTGGGGACGGACAGAGGGACAGAGCTAGGGATGGACAGAGCTGGGGACGGACAGAGCTGGGGTTGGAGAGAACTGGAGATGGATAGAGCTGGAGATGGACAGATTTGGAGACGGACAGAGCTGGGGACGGACAGAGCTGGGGACGGACAGAGCTGGGGACAGACAAAGCTGGGGACGGACAGAGCTGGGGACGGACAGAGCTGGGGACGGACAGAGCTGGGGATGGACAGAGCTGGGGATGGACAGGGCTGGGGATGGACAGGGCTGGGGATGGACAGAGCTGAGGATGGACAGAGCTGGGGATGGAGGGCTACAGATGCTGAGTGTGTGCCCAGTGCACAAAGACAAGGAGCCACACACTTGTGCTATTCTTACAGTGCCAGGACTGGTCATCATTATCACTTATAGCAAATCTAGTAAGAAAAGAGGTAAAAATCAGCTGCAGCCTGTGCAGGTCTCAGCCTGATCTATACATCACATGTAATAATGATTGGCATTACATGACCACAAGGTAAATAGTAAACTACAGAGAAAGAATGAGCCCTGAGGGTACCTGCAATAGGATGACAGATTCTATACTTACTAGACAGACAGATAAAGATAGATAGATAGATAGATAGATAGATAGATAGATAGATAGACAGACAGACAGACAGACAGATAGATAGATAGATAGATAGATAGATAGACATGGAGAGAGAATAGACAAACAAACAGACCTAGATAGATAGAGATAGATGACAGATTCTACACTGACTAGACAGACAGATAAAGATAGATAGATAGACAGATAGATAGATAGACAGACAGACAGATAGATAGATAGATAGACAGACAGACAGACAGATAGATAGATAGATAGACATGGAGAGAGAATAGACAAACAAACAGACCTAGATAGATAGAGATAGATGACAGATTCTACACTGACTAGACAGACAGATAAAGATAGATAGATAGATAGATAGATAGATAGATAGATAGATAGATAGACATGGAGAGAGAATAGACAAACAAACAGACCTAGATAGATAGAGATAGATGACAGACATAGATGATAGCTATGAGAAGAGTGGATAGATTAATAGACTAGACAGATGAATAGATAAGACATGAGATGAATGGATAAAATGATAAACAGGGTAGATAGATAAATAGATATGACTGGATAGAATGATATATAGTGTAGACAGACAGATATGAGATGAGTGGATAGATGGATAGATAGATAGATAGATAGATAGATAGATAGATAGATAGATAGATAGATAATAGACGGCTAGATAGATGAACAGATAGATATGAGATAAGTGGATAGATAGATAGATATAGATAGATGACAAATATAGATGGATAGATGATAGCTATGAGGTGAGTAGATAGAATGATAGATTAGATAGATAGATAGATAGATAGATAGATAGATAGATAGATAGATAGATAGATAGATGCAAATCAGAAAAAAACTGCACAGCACTCACAGACATAATGTGAACTGGTGCCAGCAGAAACACTGGGTCAAACAACTAGAAAAAAATTCTCTGCAGCACTCAGCTACTACCAATGTGCAAACATGCTAACAAGCGGTACAGTTAGGGCCAGAAATATTTGGACAGTGACACAATTTTCGCGAGTTGGGCTCTGCATGCCACCACATTGGATTTGAAATGAAACCTCTACAACAGAATTCAAGTGCAGATTGTAACGTTTAATTTGAAGGGTTGAACAAAAATATCTGATAGAAAATGTAGGAATTGTACACATTTCTTTACAAACACTCCACATTTTAGGAGGTCAAAAGTAATTGGACAAATAAACATAACCCAAACAAAATATTTTTATTTTCAATATTTTGTTGTGAATCCTTTGGAGGCAATCACTGCCTTAAGTCTGGAACCCATGGACATCACCAAACGCTGGGTTTCCTCCTTAATGCTTTGCCAGGCCTTTACAGCCGCAGCCTTCAGGTCTTGCTTGTTTGTGGGTCTTTCCGTCTTAAGTCTGGATTTCAGCAAGTGAAATGCATGCTCAATTGGGTTAAGATCTGGTGATTGACTTGGCCATTGCAGAATGTTCCACTTTTCTGCACTCATGAACTCCTGGGTAGCTTTGGCTGTATGCTTGGGGTCATTGTCCATCTGTACTATGAAGCGCCGTCCAATCAACTTTGCAGCATTTGGCTGAATCTGGGCTGAAAGTATATCCCGGTACACTTCAGAATTCATCCAGCTACTCTTGTCTGCTGTTATGTCATCAATAAACACAAATGACCCAGTGCCATTGAAAGCCATGCATGCCCATGCCATCACGTTGCCTCCACCATGTTTTACAGAGGATGTGGTGTGCCTTGGATCATGTGCCGTTCACTTTCTTCTCCAAACTTTTTTCTTCCCATCATTCTGGTACAGGTTGATCTTTGTCTCATCTGTCCATAGAATACTTTTCCAGAACTGAGCTGGCTTCTTGAGGTGTATTTCAGCAAATTTAACTCTGGCCTGTCTATTTTTGGAATTGATGAATGGTTTGCATCTAGATGTGAACCCTTTGTATTTACTGTCATGGAGTCTTCTCTTTACTGTTGACTGAGAGACAGATACACCTACTTCACTGAGAGTGTTCTGGACTTCAGTTGATGTTGTGAACGGGTTCTTCTTAACCAAATAAAGTATGCGGCGATCATCCACCACTGTTGTCATCCGTGGACGCCCAGGCCTTTTAGAGTTCCCAAGCTCACCAGTCAATTCCTTTTTTCTCAGAATGTACCCAACTGTTGATTTTGCTACTCCAAGCATGTCTGCTATCACCCTGATGGATTTTTTCTTTTTTTTCAGCCTCAGGATGTTCTGCTTCACCTCAATTGAGAGTTCCTTTGACCGCATGTTGTCTGGTCACAGCAACAGCTTCCAAATGCAAAACCACACACCTGGAATCCACCGCTGACCTTTTAACTACTTCATTGATTACAGGTTAACGAGGGAGACGCCTTCAGAGTTAATTGCAGCCCTTAGAGTCCAATGTCCAATTACTTTTGGTCCCTTGAAAAAGAGGAGGCTATGCATTACAGAGCTATGATTCCTAAACCCTTTCTCCGATTTGGATGTGGAAACTCTCATATTGCAGCTGGGAGTGTGCACTTTCAGCCCATATTATATATATAATTGTATTTCTGAACATGTTTTTGTAAACAGCTAAAATAACAAAACTTGTGTCACTGTCCAAATATTTCTGGCCCTAACTGTATATATTTGAGGAAAAAATTAAAAAGCGTACGTTTTTTTCAAAAAACTCAAAAGTCTTATTTTTTTATTTTCTCGGGGTTCTTGGTACGCACATTGGCCAATGTCCGTTTGCTCATCAGCCGCGACAAGGCGACCCTCATCACCCACAGGTGGTCTTAGGTTGAGATGGTGTCCACCCACTTGACAGTGGGATAGGGAGGAAAAGGAGGACAGGGATGTCAGCGTTAGGACTCATCAGACCTGGGGTCGCCTTGTCGCGGCTGATGAGCAAACGGACATTGGCCAATGTGCGTACCAAGAACCTCAAGAAAATAAAAAAATAAGATTTTTGAGTCTTTTGAACAAAACGTAAGTTTTTTAATTTTTTCCTCAAATATATACCGCTTGTTTGCATGTTTGCACATTGGTAGTAGCTGAGTGCTGCAGATAATTTTTTTCTAGTAGATAGATAGATAGATGAATAGATAGCCATGAGATGAGTGAATAAAATGATAGGCAGAGTAGATAGATAAACAAGAACAAGAGAATCCTCAGTTTCCTCACTGAGCACAACGTCCTCAGCAAGAGCCAAGCAGGGTTCATGCCGAACCACCGCACCACTGACCACATCTATACCCTGCACAGCTTCATTCAGAGACACATCCACAATAAAAAGAACGGGAAGATATACGCCTGTTTCGTGAACTTTAAAAAGGCCTTTGATTCAGTGTGGCACCCAGGCCTATTCCTCAAACTGCTGGAGAGCGGAATAGGAAGAAAGACCTACGATATCATCAAAAGCTCCTACATCGAGAACCTCTGCAGCGTGAGTGTGAACGGTAAAAGAGCAACTTATTTCCAGCAGAGCCATGGAGTCAGACAAGGCTGCAGCCTAAAGGTACCGTCACAACATCCAACATCGGCTGCGATGTCGGATGCGATGCCGCGGGTGCGCGCTCGCTTCCGACATCGCAGCCTAGCTTTCACACGGCAAGATGTTGCCGGTGACGGCGCTGCAATGTTGGCGCCGCGATCGCTCGTTGGGCTAGCATCAACCCAACGAGCGATCTGCTGCAATGCAGCGAATAGGATGGATCGGCCGTGACATGGCTATTGCGGTGTCACACAACGATCCCGCCGGTTGTGTTAGTTGAAGTTGACAGGTTTATCTGCATCGGCATGCAGGAAAACCTGTCAACTCTGACTTGAACAACTATCGTTGTTGAATCGTGCGTTTACATGCACCGACGATGTCGTTTCAACATCGTTCCTGACATCACTTTTGAACGATGTCGGGAACGATGCTGAAACGTGTAACGGAGCCTTTAGTCCAACGCTCTTCGACGTTTACATCAACAAGCTGGCTACCGCTCTGAAATCATCCACAGTCCAGGTCTCACCCTCCACAACGCTCAGAAATTCTTGCTGTATGCAGATGACCTGCTGCTGCTGTCACCAACTGAGAAAGGCCTCCAAGACAACCTGAAAATCCTAGAGAAATTCAGCTCCACCTGGGCACTACCGCTCAATCTAAAGAAAACCAACATCATGGTGTTCTAGTGGAGAAATAGAAGATCAGACCAGCACCCATCATTTGTCCTAAATAACTGCGCCCTTACAGTAACAGAGAAATATATCTACCTGGGCCTGGAGATTCACTGGTCAGGGAGTTTCAAACAAGCCATAGAGACCTTGAAAGACAAGGCCTGCAAAACATTCTATGCCATCCGAAGGAAACTCTACCATCTGAAGCTGCCAGTGAGGATCTGGTTAAAAATCTTTGACTCTATCATCACACCAATCCTCCTGTATGGCAGCAAACTCTGGGGTCCTCACACCTATCCAGACTGGTCAAGGTGGGATTCCAGTCCTACACAAATATTCCACCTGGAATTCTGCAAGCACCTTCTCCAGGTCCATCAGAGCACCTCAAACAGTGCTTGTCAGGCCGAGCTGGGCAGGTTCCCTCTACACCTAACGGTCCTTAAGAGGGCGCTGTCATTCCGGACTTTCCTACATGGAAGCAATCCAAGCTCCCATCACCATAAAGCCCTTATACATGTAGGTGAAACAGAAAAATCAGGACCCTTGGAACAGCCCACTCAAACTAAACTGGACCAGAATATCAAATACAGCAACCTGACAAAAGCCAGAATCAGGAAGATGGTAGACGAAGGCCAGGAGAGGTATGTCAGTGACTGGAAGAGCGATATAAACACCTCACAGAAACTGACCATGTACCGGAGTCTACAGAGAGACTACAGACTGGCCCCATATCTGCAGAAACTCCCGGATCCCAGAGACCACAAGATCCTGAGCCGATATAGACTCAGTACCCACAGGCTGTCATCGAATCTGGCCGACACAGGCAGAGATATAAGCCCAGGGAAGAAAGACTGTGCCAGCACTGTGATCAGGAGGCCATAGAGGACGAAACCCATTTCCTGCTACACTGCTCCAAATACGCAGCAGTGAGGGACACTCACTTCAAGAGACTCCCACATCTCTTCCCGGATTTCATAACCATGAAAGAGGAAGAGAAAACATATATCCTGCTGGGAGAAGAAGAGAGAGCAGTGGAGATAGCAGTGCAGTATGTGAGCACATGCCATAGACTTCGAGGAAATGAACTATGGTATGACATGGACTTCCATAGCCCCCCCTTGATCTACCCCATCCATTGTTCTTGTAACCCTCACACTGGATCTGCCCCATCCATTGTTCTTATAGCCCCAACCCTGGATTTGTCCCCACCCATTGCTCCTACAGCCCCCACACTTGATGTGCTGTCCCCATCCACCTTTCCTACAGCCCTACCCAACATCCCTACAGTCCCTATCTCTATTCCCTTTGGTACACTTGCTTTGGCAAAACTGATGCGTATTTAGTTTGCCAATAAAGCTTCTTTGAATTTGAATTTGAGTGGATAGAATGAGTGTGTGACGGCCGCCTAACAGATATAAATGGATAGATGATAGCTATGAGATGAGTAGATAGAATGATAGACAGGGTAGATAGATAGATAGATAGATAGATAGATAGATAGATAGATAGATAGATAGATAGATAGATAGACAGTGAAGATAGATAAAGAACAGATAGATTTCTAGCATGTGTGGATGAGTCCAGCTCCATTCACACTAAGCCCAGATGTACACAGAGCTATACAGACACATTACATAGCAGTTGTTTAACGTTTGAACTAAACTTACATGAATGTTGACTACTTCTGTTTCTATTGGTCATTCAGAGTTTATTATGACCCTATACACAGCCTGCTAATATCCAATAAATTGGCAGAAATTACATTTACTGTGGAAGGCTGAGAGATCCTTCATAGAATGATCCCTTCTGTATCGACTGATTTCTAACAAGCCACTTAATGATATGGGCTAATATTTCATTCCATTGTGGGTAACGTTAGTCTAACGTGTGAGGACTGCTTTAGAAAATATATGGACAGGTTGAAAAATGCTGAAAAGTCTTTTTAAGAGCAGATACTATTATATATTACTAGCTGTGAGCCCGATGCAAATGCATCGGGATTCTAGAACGTGCATAAATTTGCTTATAATAGTTATAGCTGGTCTGAGTACTTTTTGGGGGGGTCCAATACTTTTTTGGGGGGGTCCAATACTTTTTTGGGGGGTCCAATACTTTTTTTGGGGGGGTCCAATACTTTTTGGGGGGGTCCAATACTTTTTGGGGGGTCCAATACTTTTTTGGGGGGGTCCAATACTTATTGGGGGGCTGAGCGGTAAATCCCTAACTTTGTGGCCGAAAATAGAACCAGAGGCTCGGCCACAAAGCTAGCGATTTACCGCTCAGGCAGCGACTCGCTACCTGAGCGGTAAATCGCTAGCTTTGTGGCCGAGCCTCTGGTTCTATTTTCGGCCAGCGACTCGCAATGGCCGCTTCGCGGCCATTGCTCGCACAAAGCTAGCGACTCGCAATGGCCTCGCGGCCATTGCTCGCGCGGCCAATGCTTCGCCGTGGTGACGTCACAAAGTGACAAAGCCACGGCGATTTCGGGGGCCGACACGATTTTGCCTACGGCAATTATATAGTAGATTAATATATTATTAATGATATTATTTTGTATATTAATTTTTTATTTTAATTAAATTTATTTTATTATATTTTAATTAGTTAATGTAATTAATATCTTAATTTAATATTTTTTTTTTGTTATTATTATTTTGTATTTTATTATTTATTTATGTTTTTTTTTTTTTCAATTTTTATTATTATTAAATTTTTTTATTATTTTATATTTTAATTGAATTTATTTGTATTAAGATTTTATTTTATTTATGTATTTTATTTATTGTATTATTTATTATTTTATTTATTTATTTTATTATTTATTATTTTATTAAAAAACCGCATCTGCGGCGCGCTTGCGGTAATCCCCATACAAAGTATAGGGGGACTTGCGGCAGGTGCGGCAAAACCGCACTTGCCGCAAGTCCCTCTATACTTTGTATTGGGATTACCGCAACCGCGCCGCAGCTTGCACTTGCGGTGCGGTTGCGGTAATCCTTATGGGGATTACCGCAACCGCTCCGCAGCTTGCACTTGCGGCGCGGGTTTGCGGTAATCCTTATGGGGATTACCGCAACCGCGCCGCAACTTGCACTTGCGGCGCGGTTGCGGTAATCCTTATGGGGATTACCGCAGGTCATGTCTGTGCCCTGATATCACTGGTGTGAGTGCCCGGGGTGTGAGCACAGTGCCGGCCGTGTGTGTGTGCCCGGGGTGTGAGCACAGTGCCGGCCGTGTGTGTGTGCCCCATGCCGCCCTGTGCCGCCCTGTGCCCGGTGTCTGAGGCGGCGGTGGAGGAAGGGTCGCCCGGCCGTGTGTGTGTGCCCCATGCCGCCCTGTGCCGCCCGGTGTCTGAGGCGGCGGTGGAGGAGAGTCGCCCGCAGCTCAGGTGAGTGACTCTGCACACAGTCACCTTAACCCCTTCCTGTCCTCGGGGGCCGCATTGTGGCCGGTGCTGGCCGCCTGCACTGTGTACACTGGGGCACAGGGGCACAGGGGCACTACGGCACTGGGGCACTGGGGCACAGAGGCACAGAGGCAGAGGGGCACAGAGGCACTGGGGCACAGGGGCACTACGGCACTGGGGCACTGGGGCACAGAGGCAGAGGGGCACAGGGGCACAGGCTCCGGAGCACTGTGTCAGCATGTGCTGACAGCAGCTGCTCCGGAGCGGGATGACAGCGGCGACGGCTCGCAATGCCCGCTACGCGGGCAATGCTTCGCACGGCGTGGTGACGTCACATAGTGACAAAGCCACGGCGTGCCGGGGTCCGACACAAACGTGCCTTCGGCAATTATAGAGTAGATATATTTTATCTTGTCATCAGAGATACGTCATTCTCTTAGTTCATTAAGGCTGGCTTCACACTGCGGTCAGGTCAGATCAGGTCAGGTTTTGTGTGCCAAAACCAGGAGTGACTCCAAAACCTAGAACAGGTGTCAATCATTCAATTATACTTTTTCTCTGTAAGTTCCTCTCCTGGTTTTAACACACAAAACCTGACCTGATCTGACCTGACCGCAGTGTGAAGCCAGCCTTACTCACCACTGAGTACAACCTGACCTGCCACATGTCCTAATGTGAATGACTGGTGTCACGCTGGGAGTGGGGAAGACACCCAGCGTAGGATAACGACGGGGGGGGGGATCAGGAGTCCCTAATGCTAAGGGCACAAGAAGGAGACGGTGACCCCTAGACTTCCTAGAGCTGACCCTGTCTGCCCTAACGTCCCTATACAGTCTCCTCAACTGTCGCCGACCACGAACCTCGTCCCTCTCTGATCCTAGATCTATCTTATCTAAGGATCAGATGGAGAGGTTCACTAGACCCCTCCACTATCAACTAAAGACAAACACCAGGGAAGACAGACATTTGGGAAAAGGAAACACTTATCTGACAGCAGAACACAGCAACCTCCACAATCTCAGCTTCTGCTGGAGCAAGGATAAAGTGTGCACAAGGAACTATCACCTGCACCGAGGAAGGGTAATGAACCTCCTTATAAAGGTGGAAGGAGTCTGCTGGGTCCTAGTGACCTACAACATTGGTGGATAAAACCAGACCGAGCGCAAGACCTCCACAGCCGTCTCCCCATAATAGAGAGATCTCATCACACCTTCTTTCCATCAACACAGAAGGTAAATGCTCCTGAAATAGACGGACCATCCTCCACCATTATGGCTGGTGGGCCAAACGCTGGGATCGTCTGCGCGTGGCCTCCACCCTGTCATCCGTGCCACCCGTGACAGTACCCCCCCTCCTACGAGTGGCCCCCGGACACTCAGGACCAGGCTTATCCGGATGGGAACGGTGAAAAGCGCGGACCAGCCTTGCGGCGGACACCTCCGACGCCGGCACCCACATCCGCTCCTCAGAACCGTACCCCCTCCAGTGCACCAAATACTGAAGAGAACGGCGCAACATGCGAGAATCAACCACCCTCGAGATCTCGAATTCCAGATTCCCCGCCACACAGATGGGCTCAGGAGGCAAAGGAGATGGGTTAGACGACGGCACATACGGCTTGAGGAGCGACCTGTGAAACACATCGTGAATCTTAAGAGCAGGAGGCAACGCAAGACGAAACGCCACGGGATTGATAACGGCGGTTATCCTATAGGGGCCAATAAACCTGGGCCCCAACTTCCAAGAGGGCACCTTCAACTTCACATTCTTGGTAGACAACCACACGTAGTCATTCACACATAGGTCCGGACCTGGCGCACGCTTCCTGTCAGCCATACGTTTGTACCTGTCACCTAAGAGCTTCAAGCTACGCTGTACACCCCGCCAAACCGAGGAGAGGGACGAGGTAAAACGGTCCTCCTCCGGAACTCCGGAAGGACTCGTACCGCTAAAAGTACCAAACTGAGGATGAAACCCATATGCACCGAAGAACGGTGACTTGCCAGTGGACTCCTGAAGACGATTATTAAGGGCGAATTCGGCCAAGGGCAAATAATTTGCCCAAGTCTCCTGATGGTCAGAGACAAAACACACTCAGGTAAGTCTCCAAATTCTGATTCACACGTTCGGTTTGACCATTAGACTGAGGATGAAAAGCAGAAGAAAAGGACAACGTTATCCCCAAACGTGTACAAAAAGCCTTCCAAAATTTGGAGACGAACTGAGTACCGCGATCAGAAACCACATCGGAGGGAACCCCATGAAGCTTCACAATCTCACTTACGAACACCTGTGCCAGAGTCCGAGCATTAGGAAGTGCGGGCAGTGCCACAAAGCGAACCATCTTACTGAATCTATCTACTACTACCAGTACCACCGTCTTGCCCGCAGACGCCGGAAGATCGGTGATAAAATCCATTGACAAATGTGTCCATGGCCTCTCAGGAATAGACAATGGCACGAGAGACCCAGACGGACGGGTATGCGGAACCTTAGCACGTGCACACACACCACAGGCGGATACGAATTCCGCTACGTCCTTCCTCAACCCCGGCCACCAAAAGCGACGAGACAAGAGATCGAAAGTGGCCCTACCGCCCGGATGCCCCGCCAGTACAGAGTCGTGATGCTCTGACAGCACCCTGAGGCGCAAAGAGAACGGCACAAAAAGCCTCCCAGAAGGGCAGGAGGCAGGGGCGCCCCCCTGAACCTTCAACACCTCCCCCTCTAGATCAGGGCAAAGAGCAGAAACAACCACCCCCTCCTGCAAGATGGGGACGGGACTCTCATGAGTACTACCACCCGGAAAACTACGCGATAATGCATCCGCCTTCACATTCTGAACCCCCGGACGGTAGGTGACGGTAAAATTAAATCTCGTGAAAAACAAAGACCACCTGGCCTGCCGGGGATTGAGACGCCTGGCGGACTCAAGGTAAGACAGGTTCTTATGGTCGGTAATAACCGTGACGGGATGGACAGCCCCCTCCAGCCAGTGCCGCCATTCCTCAAAAGCCAACTTAATAGCCAACAGCTCCCTATTACCCACATCATAATTCCTCTCGGCCGAAGACAACTTCTTGGAGAAGAACGCTCAGGGCACCCATCTCCCAGGCGAAGGGCCCTGCGACAACACAGCCCCCACCCCCACCTCAGACGCATCCACTTCCACAATGAAGGGCTGAGAAAGATCGGGCTGACAAAGAACAGGCGCGGAAGCAAAACAACGCTTCAGGGAGGAAAAAGCCTGGCGAGCAGAATCAGACCACTCAGAAAAATCCGTCCCCTTCCTAGTCATGTCCGTAAGAGGCGTCACCAGTACCGAATAGTTCTTAATAAATTTACGGTAAAAATTGGTAAACCCCAAAAAACGTTGCAATGCCCGTAGATTGTCCGGCTGTTCCCAATCTAGCACCGCCCGGACCTTTTCCGGATCCATCCGGAAACCCAACGGCGACAAGAGGTACCCCAAAAAACGAACCTCCTGAACGGCGAAAACACATTTCTCGAGGTTAGCATACAGTTTGTTGTCCCGTAAGACCTGCAACACCTGTTTGACATGGGACTGATGCGTCTCCATATCGGGAGAATAGATCAAGATATCGTCCAAGTAAACAACTACAAATCTACCCACCAAATGATGGAAAATATCATTGACAAAATGTTGGAAAACCGCCGGGGCGTTAGTGAGCCCGAACGGCATTACGAGACTTTCAAAATGGCCGTCCGGGGTATTAAACGCAGTTTTCCATTCATCCCCCTCTCTGACCCTAATCAGGTTGTAGGCCCCCCTCAAATCCAACTTGGAGAACCATTTGGCACCCACAACCTGACTAAATAAATCAGGGATCAGAGGGAGGGGTATGGATCACGGACCGTAATCCGATTCAATTCCCGAAAATCCAAACAAGGACGGAGGCCCCCATCTTTTTTTTTCACAAAAAAGAAACCAGCCGCAACCGGCGACGTGGAGGGCCTAATGTGTCCCGTCTCCAGACTTTCAGAAATAAAATCCTTCATTGCTTGTCTTTCGGGACCAGATATAGTAAACATCCTAGCTTTGGGCAGTTTAGCTCCGGGAACGAGGTTGATAGGGCAATCATATGCCCGATGAGGGGGCAAGTCTCGGCACCCCTTCTCTGAGAACACATCCTCATACTCCGATAGGAATGGGGGCAGAGATTCAGCAGATACCACCGAAAGGGATGTAGCCAAACAATTCTCCGAACAAAAATCACTCCATTCCACAATGTCCCTGGACTGCCAATCCACTACGGGATTATGTTTAATCAACCATGGCAAGCCCAGGACAATGGGAGCGGGGAGACCGTCTAAGACATAGCAAGATAACGTCTCCTGATGTTGGGATCCAACCGTTAACTTAATGTTATGTACGATATGTGTGAGACTACCTGAGCAAGAGGGGCTGAGTCGATGGCATAGATACGGATGGGGCGAGACAATAAACAGCGGTTAAGCCCATGAGCGTGTACAAAACGAGCATCCACCATGCAGATCCCCGCACCACTATCCACAAACACAGAAATGCCTTCCGTTTTGCTCTCTAGCGCCACCTCTGCACTCAGGAGAAAATGGGAAGTACAAACGGAGGATACACACACCTCCCGCTCGACCACCTCCACACCCCCCATAGTCACATGAGG